>OY735231.1:3070807-3455807 GCA_963457665.1 Thysanoteuthis rhombus
AATTTCACGTCTTTGCATATTTTTTTCTTTTCACTCTCTGCGTTATCTTCTTTGGAAGTTGTCCTCAAAGGCAAAATTTTGAATTAAAAGAAAGAAAGATTGATTTTCATTTCTAACAAATTGGATGAATAAATATATCGTAGCCTTAACCACATTTTTTCCTCTGCTATTTACACACCAGTTTGGAGCTGTTTGTACCACAATTTTCAGTTCAAAAGTGAAATTTCAACTCATGAAAAAAAAAAAGATTGCCAAAACTTTGAAATCTCTACTGCAAATATCAGCTTGATTAAATCAATGAAAAAAACAAGTATTCCACCAGAAATCCCTCCCCCCCCCAAATGGGTCTGGTTAGTCTTTCAATAGTAAACGTCATATGACCATTGTCTTTTAGCAGCGTGCCATATCGGGGGTGATCAATTGGAAAAAAGGCTGATGAATGAATAAGTTACTTTGCTCACCTTTTTTGGACAGTGATCACTAAAAAATTTTTGATTTTCAAAAAACAGGGGACACAATCTAAAGAATCAATTTAGCATGAATCTACAATGCAAATTGCCCCCCCCCCCAGCTTATGGGAGGGGCAAAAACAGAACCATTTTTTCTAGACATAGAACAGTGAATGCTTAAATTTTCAGCCCTCTTGCTCCATTGTTGCGGCCTGAATACATGATATATGCATAGCCAGCCAGATCAGCTTCAAAACTGAGAGAAACTTATGTTGACAGTTTTGGTTGATAATTTCCAATTATGATTTCTGATAAATAGGATAAATAAATGTATCCATCTGTAAAGTGAATCTTGGTTCTAACATGAAATTTTGACAAGTGAGAAAAAGATGGTTATAACTTTAAAATCTTTATTGCACATATCCGCTAACAAAAATTTAAAATGGGTTACTATTTGGATTAGGTTCGCAAGAAAAGAAGGCAAGCTCAGTAAATACAATTGTATAAGCTGCAGCTAATTTATTACAGAACAAATAAAAGCTGAAAACTTGATCATTTGGAATCTTTTATCAAATCTAATTACAAAGATAATAATTTAGGGTTAGTGTTTAGTTTTAGGGTTGTAATTAGCAACAAAAAAAAAATTTAAAATTTTTTTATGTTCGTCACTCTAAAATGAATATTCAATTGAAATTGATATCAAAAAATAATCAAATAATTTTTCCTTGTCATTCCTGACAATGTTTCTCCCCGACAAAATCATGTAAACAGGAAGTGAAAAGTTTTGTATTTGTTCCACATTGTCTGTGTACAGACAACTTCTTCCAATTCAAGTCAGATAATAACGTTTATCTCCCTTTTATCTTGTACAGTGCATATACTAGTTGCATGCCTTTTTGGTGAACCCAATCCAAACAATTACCAAAAAATGGGTATTTTACCAGAAACCATTCAAGATATCCTACTTAAGAATTTATTTGGATGTCTGCAAGGTTTACTTCAACTACACAGACAAAGATACATGGTTAAGACAAAAATATTAATTATTTCAGAAATTCTCAATGAATTAAGATGAAATATATGTACTTCGATTTTGACGATTATGTTCTGTCAAAATCAAAGTTCCTCAAAAGAAGAGGAAATCAAGCAAAGAATCACTTTGGGATGGCAAACCTTCGGCAGAGTAAGCTCAACCTTCAAAAATAAGAAGATCCGAATAATACTAAAAAGAAGAGTATACAACCAATGCATCCTGCCGATAGTCACTTATGGAGCTAAAACATGGAACCTAACCGAGAGACAGACTCACAACCTGAGAAGCATGCAACGTGCATATGAGAGAATCATGCTCAACCTCACATGGAGAGATCACAAGACAACACATTATATCAGGAAGAAAACGGGAGTTCAAGACATCATAGACTCTATTAAAAACTTAAATGGTTATGAGCAGGCCATGTTGCAAGAACGGCAGACAACCAATAGATGTTATGACTCACAATATGGATCTCCAGAGATTAAATACAAAAATAAGGCTGACAGAATACAAGATAGAGAGATGAACTAGACAAATTCAGGAAGTACTGGCTCTGTGACACCCGTGATAGAGAACTGTGGCGAATCCTGGGGAAGGTCTATGTCCAATGACAGATGTTAGAAGACTGATGATGATATGTACTTCACATGAATAAATCACCATAGCCTGTGATTGTACCAGAAGTAATTATCTAAGAAATAATAGATAATGGATCTAAAATTATCTGAAATGAAATTGCAGCACAAGATTAGGGTAATGTAGAGAGGGGGGGAATGTTTCTAGATGGTGATTGATGGTGTACTTGTGCAAATCTTCAAGTATGTAACCTCAAAAATATGACCAGGAGTGCCAGGAGACACACGCACGAATCTATGGCCCACTTGGCTGGTTGATCAGGAATGATATTTATGAGGGTACCAGGATTCAATTTTAGAAATTCTGAATGTGGCTTGTGAGGCTCAGCATTGCTAAGCACTTTTAGGTCATAGAGTTTGTCCTAGGGCTTCAGATAAATTACTCAGCCAATTCACAAGGAAACAGTTCACCCCAGGGCAGTGCTATCCCATTACACTGAAAGGCTTGTCCTGACGCCTTCACAACCTTAATTACAGTGACTGGAGCAATTTTTCGAGGTTGTTCCATCTCACATCTTGTTTTTTTGAGGGTGCAAGTAAATAGGGAATTCTCAATGAGTTTTTCTTGAAGGGTATAAGCCATGGAAAAAGGAAGAATTGTTTAAATTTGGGGCCAGTCCAGGAATTTCTCTTTGATTTGACAGATACATTTTCATGTATGATACCAATTGTCCAAAATATGGAAAAATGAAACTCGTACAGTTATCTCCTCTGCATCGTAGCTATATATGAGCTCATTTCAGTTTTTAGTTAATGATATTGGCAGAGGTATACAGTTCTCTGACTGCTTTATAGTTTGTTTGTTATTCTCTCTGAATTCATTTCTGATATGATTTGTTCAGTTGGTCAGGCTATGTATGTATATATGATGCTTACAGGCCACACCAATGGAGCTAAAGGGCTGAAAATGTAAACTTTTATTCCTTATGTTTACAAAAGAACTTTTTTCTTTTTTTTCTTTAACACTCCTACCCCCACCCCCCACCCAATCTTTTTAGGGGTTTTCGGGGGGTTTTCAGTTCAGACATTTTTAGAGATCACTGCCCAACAAAATTCAAAAAGAGTAAATTTATTCATTTCATGATCCTTTTATCCAATTTTTTAATTGATCACCCCCAGCACAATATTGCCAAAGGATGTTATTCATGTGACGGTTCCTACTGAGTGACTAACTATACTTGTTTTGTTTCTTGTTTCAATAATTACCATTTTCCATAATGCATTCCGATTTTTTTCGCTGCTGGTGAGAGAATTTTCTGTTTGTGGATCTCTAAAAGCTTTTGAATTGTACCCATCATTTCCTTCTTCACAGTTTTAGTCTGAGTTTCTTTCTGTCTAATTTTTTTTTTTTTTTGAAGAGTTATTTATATAATTCACTATCGTTGCTGTGAAGGCCTGTAACAATTTAAAATATTTTGGGCTATTATTAGTGTTATTTATTTCTGTTAAGAGAAAGCTTTGCTGGCTCAACAAATAAAATCAACATGGAGGACACTTTTTTTCATTTTATCTTCTGCTTCAATCATTTTTAGAAATCGTCAACCAAAACTGTCACCAGAACTCTTTCAGTTTTCAAGTTGGTCTGGTTGTATGTATGTATCAAGCATACAATCCACACCAATGGAGTTAGAGGGCTGAAAATCCAAACATTTACTCCTCATTTTGGCTGGAAGTAATATTTTCTTTTTGTTTTTCCAAAATACCCACCACCACTACCACTTTTTTCAGCAGGGACTTCAATTTGCAATGTAGGTTTATGCTAAAATGATCCTTTACTTTGTGTCCACTTGTCTTTTTTGAAAATTCAGACTTTTAGCGATCACTACCCAACATAAGGTGAGGGAAGTAACTTATCCATTGATCATCCCAAACACAGCATACTGCCAAAGGACTGAACAGTTTTTATTGACTGACTAAACAGACCGTTATTTGTTTTGTTTTCAATTTTTTTAAAATAATTTTAGGTTTTTATGAATTTACATCAAAAACCAAAACCTTTTTCTTTCTAAATAAAAAGCGGAGAACAATTTGCAAAAATCAATGAATCTCATAATCTTAGTGGACATTCATTTTCAAGAATTTTTGTACTTTTCATTTGTTTGTGTATTATGTATTTATGTATGTAGGAGATATGTAAGGATTTTTGTACCTTTTGTGTCTCCTATATATAATGTGTATGTATATAAGGTATATAAGAACTTTTGTACTTATATATATATATATATATATATTTGTTGCCGTTCCATCTGTAAGGTATTTTTATAATTTTTTCTCTTTTTCCAAAGTTTGCGTTTGTGTGCCTTTTCTATTTTTCCATCATACATATACATAAATGTTTTATCTCAGTCCATTCGCTTCTGTCAACTCAACAGATATGTATTAAGAAATGGATGTCTGTAATCCAACAGAATGATTATAGAATTATGTTATATTAGGTAGAAACTTATTTGAAATGATCTCCTGTCATTAAACTATTAATATATCACTCAATCTTGACAACATAAATTGAATAAACAATTAAAGAAAATGAGGCTACTGCAGGAATCAAACCTGCCACCTATAGGGTAGCTGCTTCAGCGTAGTGATGCTCTTACCATTGATCTAAACAGCGGCTGGTAATGCAAAGGCCCAAATAACTGTTTTTGCACCGAATTTACGTATAGCAATTTTATGAATTAGTATTATGAATGATAAATTGCGTTATATTATAAAGAAACTCATCTGAAATGATTTCCCGTTGTTACACGATTGATATATGATTCGATTGAGACAATGTAAATAGAATAAACAATTGATGAAAATGGGGCTGCTGCAGGAATCTAACCTGCCACCTATAGGGTAGCCGCTTCAATGTAGTACTGCAATTACCCTTGAGCTAAACAGCCTCTGAGGCAGAAGTAAGAGAACATTTTGATTTGATTATAACTTATACACGTCTGAAGAATGGGTCCACTGTTGCCTATCCTGCTAATTTTTTTACATTACTTTTTAGATTTTTTTTTTTTTTTTTTTTTTTGATCATTCAGGGCTCCTCAGGCATATTGTGCCCCTAGAGTTCAGGTACCCCCTCCCCACCTGCAGTTGCAGAATCTACAGGTACAACACACCACCTGTTCAGACAAAAATTATATGAATGAAAGGTCAGCGTTCCATCTTTACAGACATGGGATGACACCGTCCCTTTGAGGACCACCTCCATTCATTAAACAACTAAGAGTTGAGAGCAGAATACAAAATGCCACTCGATATGGTATTTGTTGACTTAGAGGCTGCCTTCAACTATGTAGCAACCTCTAAGTTCATTGATGTTATCATACAACTAGGCTTAGACTCTGTTTATGTCAGAATTTTGCAACATATCTACCAAAACGGCAGTTCCTTTATCAGGCTACTTGAAGTCTGAGTTCTTTCAGCTCGGAAAAGGAGTAAAGCAAGGTGATACCAGCTCATCAAAACACTTTACAGACTGCCTGTAGACGATCTTCCAAAACTTAAACTTGGAAAAAAAAGATATCAGAATAGATGGCAAGTACTTACTTTCTGATGACATTGTCATTTTTGCTGAGAAACTTCAGGATCTCGAAATAACATAAGATGAATTAATGAAGCAACTGAGAAAGTTGACTTTTGTTTCATAGGAGTTCATCTGGAAGCCATGTGCAACAAACACGTCAAGGACATATTAACGGTCTTAGTAGGAACCGTTAACAAAAACTGTCAATATGACAAAGTACATATTGTGCACACAGTCCACATCTATAAGGCTAGAGGGCTGAAAATTCATACATTTACTCCTCAATGTTCAGAAAGAATGTTTTTTCCTGAAATTCACATTTCAACTAAAATGGAAATGGGCTGGGTACCTTGTGAGAATGCCAATCAACTGCTGGACATCATCACTCACAATGTGGATCTCTAGAAATCATATGCCAAAATGTGGCCAGCAAAAAATAAGATAACATGACGAACAAAACCAGTTCAGAAAGTATCATCACCCAAGAAAGAGAGGTCTAGAAAATCTCACGGAAGGTCCATGTCCAACGACGGACACTAAAACAAGTTTGCATTCATGCTTAATATTTGAAAAGGCCAAAGAAGTAACTTATACATTACCAATTTCCACTCTGTTCATTTAGTACATTCTTTGTTCTGTTTTTTTCTCTGCCTGTTGAGTTTGTTTGTTCTTTGGGGGTTTTTTTAGACATGATTTTTTACCCAATCTTTTTCATAAAATTCATGTTATTTGATAATTAAAATTCAATTTTCTCCGCCTCAAGGTTTTCTTAGGACAAGAGTTATTCAGTTCTCTCGAAAGCTAAACATAAACAAATAAATTCTTTTCATATCGAAAAACCTCAACTGTTTTATCTCCAGAATCCGCTTCTGGCACTCTGACGTCATGAAGGAATCTGGAAACTCGACTCTAATAATTAATTCTTTGTTCTATTACCAACAACAAAACCCCCCCACCTTTGCGCATTAACCTCTTTCAATTGATTTTTCCCTTCAATCTTTTGAAAAACAACATGTTGAGGTAGAGGGGAAAACAGTTTAATATTACCTAATTAAGCAAAAACAATAAAATTACTCTGTAAAATTTTGCTGCCAGCACTTCTCACTCTCATTATTCTTATTGTTCCTTTTGATTGTTAATGAGAAATGTTGGGATTATCTCCCTTGATTCCAAATAGCTAATCAATTCAACCAATTTTAACCAAGGGGTCACACATCCTAAATCAATATAGGTTAGACAACTTCAAACTTACTTAATGATTTGCCTCCTTTTCAGCTAGGTCCCAATGTATAGTGTTTTTTTCCTGGGCACCAAGCTGAACAAGGTAAGATGAATAATGGAGAAATCACAGTGTATAAGGAAAATAAATGAATATCCTCTCAAATCTATGGAGCTGAAACATGGACCCTGACCAAAAGACTGACTGTCTAATTAAGAACCATGCAACAAGTAATATTGAGCATAATTCTCTCTTATGCATGGAGATATTGCATGACAGCTCAGTATATTAGAGAAAAGATAGGAGTCCGAGATATCATAGAAATAGAAAACCCAAATGGCAATGAGATGGTCATATGATGTGAACATTGGACAAACATTGGATGTCGCGGCTCACAGCGTGTATCCCCAGAGATCATACATACACAAAATTGTGACTGACAGAATCCTGGATTAGTTGAGAAAGTATTGGCTCCGTGACTCCCACGATAGAAAGGTCTGGTGAATCTCGGGGAAGGTCTGTCCAACAACGTACGCTAAAAGACCAATGATGATGACGCCTCAGGATCAGAATAGAAAATCAGAAAACAATGCTTCTCTGATGTTTCAGAATGTGGTTCATATTACCTATTTATCATGTATTGATAAGAAAAAAGTTGCCATTGTAAATTATTACTTGTGTTCTTATCTGAGTACGAATATGGGCAAATCAAGCTCCCCGTTCCCCTTAAGCAAAGTATTTTAGAGAAAAAAACAGGCAGAGATATGATAGATTTGATTTGGAAACTCTAACAGACTGGTCCTATTGCAAGGATGGCCGACAGCCGCTGGACATCATGACTCGTAACATAGATCCACAGAGATCATAAGTGGAACTGTGGCCAGCAAAATATTAGATGGAGCGACAAACTAGACAAGCTCAGAAAGTACTGGCTCCACGATGCCAATGATGGTGAGGTCTACGTCCGACGACGGATAAAAAAATTGAAATTTTACACTTTATATGTTGTTCGCATTGTAAGTAGTTGCCGTTCTTATCTTAAAACTTTCAACAGAGTAAATAACAATAGATAACGAAGATAAATTTCCAAATATTCAAAAGAACGAAAATATGCTGTAAAAGAAAAAAATATAAATTCATTTCTCCTGATTGGTAAGTACAATAAAGTATGAAATAAATTTGTCTTGGTAATAAATCTCATATTTTATTTATGATCTGTATTTTTTATTATTAAGCACTGTATTTTGAAAACAGCATCAAATCTTCTCTAAGTGTATATATATATATATATATATATATATATATATATATATATATATATATATATATATATATATACACTGAGTTTACACTCCATCAATTTAGAAAATGTCTTGGATTATTGATCAGCATCCTTTCTTTTTACTACGATGCATTCATTGTATTGAATCGGCATGAACGGCCGTCTTTGTGAACTCATTGCACATAAATCAAATCTTTGCTTTGTATCAGTCTTCTTTCTTATAGCAGGGGCTGATTCAGGGGCGGGCGGGGGCCCAAATGGAAAAAGAATTTTATTTTTACAAATAAACACTCGAAGAAGAAAAAACAAATTTCAAACATCGAAAAACACTGAAGAGAAATCTTCGCACAAACGATTGCACAAAGACTAATAAACACCAGTCCATTATCTTTGTTTTTCATTTGGTAGTGAATAGTTGAGCAGTTTGGTTGCACACACACACGCATGTGCACGCTATGAGAAAGGTAGTTTTGATGAGACAACACTTTTCAATATTACAGATGAGACAGGCTTTATGTCCAGAAGATGAGACGATAGTAGTTCTTTAGAAGAATCCTTGATTGTTATCAGCTCTTTTAACAACAATATATGATAAACGAGTGTTCCCATACCCTTATTTTGATTTTTTGCTTTTGTTATTAGTCTTTATATTATTCTTTGAAGTCAGTATTTTTACTTTGTCAGAACGTTCTCTTCCATTAAACCAGTTGCATCCATCAGAGTGACAGAGGACAAATAAATAAACAAACAGATTAGGTTAGTCACTTAATAGAAACCGTCATGTAACCGATATCTTTTGGCTATGTGCCATGCTTGATATCATCAATTAAAAAATTGGAAGAAAGAAAAAGGGGCGATCAATGAATAAGTTACTTCTATCACATTTTTGTTGGGCTGTGATCATTACATAAGTCTGAATTTCGAAAAAATGCTGGACAGAATCTAAGGGGTCAATTTATCATAAACTTACATTGCAAATTGAACCCACCCTCTAGAAACGTAGATAGGGTGAATTTTCAAAAAACATTTTTTCTAAACATAAGAATTAGATTTTGAAAATTTCAGCTCTCTTGCTCCATCGTTGACCCAGCAAGCCAGACCATCTTAGATATTGAAGAAACCTATGTTGGCTGTTTTGGATAACTGCTTTTAATACGCAAGGTGTGTTATCATAGTTTGATGATAGTCTTTTTGTTCATTCATTTTGCATTTGATTAATACAAAGTTAGTGACAATATATTAGCGACAGTAACAATTACAGTAATCTTCAGTAAAAAAGATATTTCCTTAAAGTAGACTTGTTGCATTCAAAATAAAGGCTGGGGACAAGTCAGTACATGACAGCAGTCATTGAAACAATTCTAAAAAATGTAGGGGTTTCAAAGCTATTCGCAAAACTCTCAGGAAGAAAACAAATAATTAGTGCGCTCAAAGAAAATGGAGACCTCACGACAGACAGGGACCAGATTGCAAAACGTGCCCAAGAATTCTACAAATCCCTCTTCCTCGAAACAAGGAACACAGAACAATGAACAAGATATACAAGTCATGAGGAACCAAATCAAAGATTTCCCAGAAGTTAATCCATGAAGGTGAAGCATGCCATTGAATTAAAAAATAAAAATAAAAAAACGGAAGGTTCCGGGATTAGATAACATCACCATCAACCTACTCAAAAAAGCTGGTGAAGTTATCAGTAGGATCTAGTCATTCAATTCAACATATGTTTCAATCAAAGTAAAAGATAGGGACGCCGCAATCATCATGCTGCTATATAAAAGAGAGAACCCGAAAGATCTTAATAACTACAGGCCAATACGCCTACTCCACTTCATCTCCAAACTTCTTACCAAAGTGATCACTAACTGAATCACCACAAGCTGGCTTCAGGAGATGCTACTCAACCATTGACCATTTCCATACAGTAAATCAATTGAAAGAGAAAGCAGCAAAATGTAAAAAAATGTCACTCACTATAGCAGTTGTTGACGTCAAGGAGGCCCTTGATTCAACGTAAATCCCCAATGTCATTGATGCTATCATTCTACAAGATGTAGGCTCCATATACGTCATAGTATTGCCACGTATCTACTGACCCAGCAGTTTCTTTTTCGGGCTGCTTATGAATCTGAGCCATTTCAGCATGAAACTCATTACCTAGATCCTCAGAAGTTTCATGTGAAACCGTGGCTGACAGAATATAAGATTGCGTGACGAACTAGACAAGTTCAGAAAGATATTATGTTATGATTTCTCTTATTACTATCATTAGAGAGGCAGATAGATAACTGATATTAAGCCAGGAATGTGAGTGTGTACATATATATATATATATGTGTGTGTGCGTGTGTGTGTGTATAAAGAAATGCACTTGACCTCAAAGATGAAAAGAAAGTGAAGTCACATAAGGATGAATCAAATCATGAGGCAATCATCTCAGTTTTAAGATTAGATCTCAACACAAGTTCAAAGGGAACTTGTCTATATATCTAGAATGAGGATCTTCTATCCATTATTGCTTTTGTCCTTACTACATTCACTGCGACACAGCACACGTGCGACTTGCGGCATGTTTTCTATTGCCTATCCCATGACTACTTCATCTTCCAAGGCCGTAGTTGTAAAAAGCTTTGTCCCTATCGTTTGCTTTGAAAGGTCCAATCATGTTTGTTCTTATCTTCTATGAAGCCTGTTTTTGCGTTTTTTTCCCCCCTATAGACTTCTTGTGGAGCATGAGGCAGTATTGCTGGCTCAAAAAATATTTCCACACTAGTTGGACTGCCAAAAAGTGCTAAATTTTTTTTTCAATTGCCATTAAAAAAATATGGTCGAAACCCACCCAAAAGATGCTAAAAAAGGCCAAAATGTTCATGCATGCCCACACTTATTAAACAATTTTCACATTGCCAAAACACGAAATGTGATAAATCGGCAACACTAGCATAGGGCCACTTTGTAGTTTCAGTGATATCCCCCTCCTTTTTCAGCGATGGCCGCATGCAATTCTCGTAACTTTTATCTTTGAGTTTTGATTGGCAATCTCTAGCGGAAATTGAAACTAAATGTTCTCAGTAATGGAAATGGATTTGGGAACTGGGTAAATATTGAATCTATATCCCTAATCATTGCTTGGGGATTAAACAGAGGTCCATCGGAGGTGAGTAAAGTGAACCCGTATACCTGGAGGAACTGTAAGCCCCTGGGGGTAATTTTCCAGAAATATAACTGACGGGTCTGGTTAGTCAATCGATAGAAACCGTCACATGACCAACATCAATTGGCAGCATGTTGTATTGGGGTTGATCAATTAAAAACAAAAAAAAGTGTTGATTACTGAATAAGTAACTCTCTTCTTTTTTTCGAAAAGAAAATAAGCAAGACTGCTGCTGGACAAAAACTAAGTGGTCAATTTATCATAAACTCGCTTTGCAAATTGAGCACCCCTCTAAAAACCCTTCGGGGGAATTTTTTTTTTCTCTAGACATAATGAGGAGCAAATGTTAAAATTTTCAGCCTTCGAGCTCGATTGGTGCAACCCGAACACAGAATACATATGTACATACATAAATAACTAGCCAGCCAAACTTGAAAACTGAAGAAATCTATGTTGACAGTTTTGGTTGACACTTTCAATTATTGGGGTCGTTTTGAGACCTACAAAAAACCTGGAGATTGGGAAGGGGGCATACGCTGTTACCCTGTGTACCCCCCATCCCCCATTCCCACAACTGAATGCCCTTGAATACAAAGTAAGAACTCGACGATTGTAGAAGTTCTTAGACTCTTCAGATCTGGTTCCAAAGCAACAAGCTGCTAATCAAAGAATCCAGCTTTTGATATGATGAAAGGAAGCAAAAGCAAGATGGCAGAAATATCCTCTGGCATCAAAACAATCGGTAATTGCTCCTTTCATTTGAGAAAACCAGCAAGAACAATGGTGCATTTAAAGAATTAATGAATTTCTTTGTTCTTTCAGCAAAGACCGAATTCCCTCTCTCTTTTAATCTATTTATTGGAGATTTTAGTTCCATTTCTGCCACAAGCCAAAGAAGCCAAAGTGAAACGTCTAATCAATTCCTCTGCTTTCAATGACTCCTATATTGAGGAATCTGCCTGGCTTTATCTATTCTTTGAAACTAGCCAACTACCAGTGGGTTACCAAGGTAGTTTTAAATAAAATTTAAGCAATGCTGGTTAGTCACTCAATAGAAAACTGTTACATGACCAATGTCTTTTGGTAGCATGCCATGTTGGGGATGATCAGTTAAGAATTAGAAAAATGGTTGATTAATGAATAAGTTATTTCTCTTACCTTTTATTGGGCAGTGATCACTGAAAAAATCTGAGTTTTAAAAAAAGCATGAATGTTGCTAGGCACAAACTAAGGGACAAAATTGGCATAAATTTACATTGCAAATTACAGTCATCACTAAAAACCTATTCGGAGAGTGGAATTTTTTTTTTTTTTTCTTTTTGACATAATGAGTAATTTCGTGAAATTTCAGCCCTTCAGTTTCATTGGTGGATAACCAGCAAGCCCAACCCACTTAAAAACTGAAGAAACCTATATTGACAGTTTCCATTCTCATTATTTTTATTTTGATAAATCTATGTACGATTAAGTTTTTCTTTCTTTTGCAATACAAAAATATTTTGAGGCAATGAATAAACAGATTCGTAATTAAAGTCCAAAATAATAAAATATGAAATTATGACTGAATTTGTTTGTATTTTTGTTTTTTGTTTTTTTTGCCGAATGAAATATATTTATTTTGAGGAAACATGTATACAGATTTATAAGTAAAACCCAACATGAAAAATAGCGTAAACTTTACTTTAAATCAACATAGGATTTTGCAAAATGAAATATAAATATTTTTGAACAATGAATATAAATTCAAAAGAAAAGCCAAGAATCAAAAAAAAAATATAAAATTTGCTTTAAATCTTTGTATGATTAAGTTTATTCTATTTTTTTTTTTTTTGAATTATTCAGAATGAAATATAAATATTTCGAGGAAATGAAGATTCATAAGTAAAACCCGAATATCAATTCAGCTTAACATCTGTTGATTAATCACTTTCAGAAAATAGAACAAGCTACCATTCCAAGGGAAATCATGAATTCCCGCAGTCCATGTTTGCTCATTTTTATCACCTAAATTTAACATAAACTCATTTTGTGAATTAAACCCCCACTGGAAACTTGAAGGCAGGAATATTTAGGAAAATCAGAGAAAAAAAACAATTTCACTACTCATTGAGGTGTGTGTGTATGCAGAATATAAAGTTTCTACTCTGAATGCCTACAGCTAGGCAAAGTCCAGAAGCAGAGATACATAGATATATATAATTTGCAGGACCCATTAATCACCACTACCCACAACAAACCAGTTTAAACACTCTTGCTAGGTTCAAGTTATTCATGTGTTCTGACAAAGTGCCCATCAAGAGATTGGACTCCGGAAAAGTGCCCATCAGAAAATCTATCCATCATGAATTTATCAAAGGAGGAAGATTGCTCATTCTCGTATTTTCTCTTCATTTTTAATTCCTTAATAACTGTTTATTTTGTGTGTGTGTGTGTTTTTCCATACACCTGCTAAAATTTATTGAAAGAGAAAAAGTGCCCATTTCATGAGGTTTTATAAAAAAAACTTCTGGCATAACTTAGCCACCGTGATCCTGATTGAAATTCTGGGTGTGAAATGGAAAGAAATAAACAAGGCAAAACAATAAAATAAAAAAAACAATTTATTCAAATCAATAATAATACAATGTTTTTTTTTCCCCCAGAATTCTTTATTTCTATTCACTTTTAATCATTAAGAATTTGTTTTTGAATTTTTTGTCAGGCACTGGTTGTCTCAATTTTATTGGGGGAGGGGAAAATTGCCATTCTAAACTTCGTACAGTTTTTCTTTTTCTTAATTAAAAAAATCTTTGAATAAATGAACGAGGCAAAACAATTTAGAAAACAATTTATTTTCAAATTCACATAAAATTGAATCTGAAGATATCTTAGAACTCCTAAAAACATCTGAATTCTAAAGATATAAATCTGAAATATTGTAAAAGCGGTTTATTGGAGCGTTCAGAAAATAAATTAAAATCTTCCAAAATATAGTATGTGAAGTAAAAAAAATGTGTGTCCGTTAACTTTTCATTGGAATTTCAGTGATATCATTCTTTCCTTCTTCAAATTCTTTGATTAAACAGCATCAAATACGTGTATCTTTTGTAGGAGTTAGAGGGAATGCTCCTGGGAGATGGTGTGAGGTGTTTTCTATGTCGTTTTGTCAGTCAGTGACAGCTATTACACTTTGTACGACCCATTCAATCATGTATTCAATTCCATTGGAATTTCCTTTACCCTAACATTCAAAAGTGAGAAACTCTTGTTCTTTGGTTTTACCATAACCCCCCCTCAAAAAAAAAAATAACCATTAGTGTATTCATGTACTTTTAAAGCTAACAATATTTCAAGAAGCAAAAATAATAATCCTGACATTTGTAAGTTGACTCTTCTGGGTACGATTACAGAGAACTTCCATTTAATATTTGGAAAAATTCTTTGTTTTTCCATTTGTGAAAGCAAAACGTTTTTCAAAAAGATTAGGCCAATATTTTTTGTATTATTCTCCGTAGAGAGGGAAGAAAAAATTGCTTTGTTTAAAAATGATCTGAAAATAAGGAAAAAGAAGATGAAATTGTTTCTTTGAAGTTTTATTTGTGAAATGTTTGATGTTTAAACAAAACTGCAAGTAAATGTTTCAGTCATAATACATCTATAGATGTGTTTCAGATTTGCTTGCTCTTCTCACTATCATTTCTCTCTCTCCCCCTCTCTATCCTACATTCTCTCTCCCCTCTCTATCCTACATTCTCTCTCCCCTCTCTATCCTTCATTCTCTCTCCCCCACTCTATCCTTCATTCTGTCTCCCCACTCTATCCTACATTCTCTCTCCCCTCTCTATCCTACATTCTCTCTCCCCTCTCTATCCTACATTCTCTCTCCCCTCTCTATCCTACATTCTCTCTCCCCTCTCTATCCTACATTCTCTCTCCCCTCTCTATCCTACATTCTCTCTCCCCTCTCTATCCTACATTCTCTCTCCCCTCTCTATCCTACATTCTCTCTCCCCTCTCTATCCTACATTCTCTCTCCCCTCTCTATCCTTCATTCTGTCTCCCCACTCTATCCTTCATTCTGTCTCCCCACTCTATCCTACATTCTCTCTCCCCTCTCTATCCTACATTCTCTCTCCCCTCTCTATCCTACATTCTCTCTCCCCTCTCTATCCTACATTCTCTCTCCCCTCTCTATCCTTCATTCTGTCTCCCCTCTCTATCCTTCATTCTGTCTCCCCACTCTATCCTTCATTCTGTCTCCCCACTCTATCCTTCATTCTGTCTCCCCACTCTATCCTTCATTCTGTCTCCCCACTCTATCCTACATTCTCTCTCCCCTCTCTATCCTTCATTCTGTCTCCCCTCTCTATCCTTCATTCTGTCTCCCCTCTCTATCCTTCATTCTGTCTCCCCACTCTATCCTTTCTATTCTATCCTCTCCCTTTTTCCTCTCTCTATTTTCTCTATCCGTCCTCTCTCTCTCTCTATCCGTCCTCTCTCTCTCTCTATCCGTCCTCTCTCTCTCTCTATCCGTCCTCTCTCTCTCTCTATCCGTCCTCTCTCTCTCTCTATCCGTCCTCTCTCTCTCTCTATCCGTCCTCTCTCTCTCTCTCTATCCGTCCTCTCTCTCTCTCTCTATCCGTCCTCTCTCTCTCTATCCATCCTCTCTCTCTCTATCCCTCCCTCTCTATCTCTCTCTATCCCTCCCTCTCTCTCTATCCCTCTCCCTCCTCCATCTTAACTTTTTCCAATTTTTTTAATTGACCACCCTCAACACAGTTCACTGCTCAAAGGCATTGGTCACATATCAGTTTCTACAGAGTAACTAACCAGACCTGTCTAGTAGAATGGTTTCCCTGCATATTTTGTGCAATTGACACGAACAAATTCATTGTTTCTCTTGTTAGAAGTTAAACCCTATTGCCTAAATAAATCTTCTTACTATATTTCACATGTTAGCAAAACTCAAGAATAGTCTGAAATATGGCCACCAAATATCGTGTGGTGATTAAAGCTATCACTTGAATTTCCAAAGATTCTCCAGACCTTTCTATCAAAGAGAGCCAATTCTTTCTGAACTTGTCTAGTTCATCACGCTGTCTCATATTTTGCCAAACACATTTTTGCATTTGGTCTTTTGGAGTCCATGTTGTGAGTTATGATGGTCATTGGTTGTCTGACATCCTTAATTCACCAAATGTCCATCAAATGCAAAAGTTAAGAACAGCCAGAAATATAGCTACCACATGTTCTGTGGTCACTTATGTAATTACTTTAATACACCAAAAAACAGTTTTGATCTTTTATTAGTACCAAAAACTTCATTTAGGCCTTTCACAGGAGATCTTGCCAGTAAGGTGGGTTTTCTTCCTTATAGTCTCATCAAATCACCCGAATTGACTTTCAAGCTGGTCTTTTTTTTTAAACTATCTTTTTAAACTTCATGTGAAGAGGCCACTAATGTAACTAGAGGTCTTAAGATTTACTCCTTTTAATGTCTACAAAAAGCCTTTTTTGATTTCTTTTCAAAATCCCCATCCAAGAAGGTCTTTACTGGTAGTTCAATTTACTATGCAGGTTTATGCTAAATTGTTCCCTTAGTTTTTATCCAATAGCATTCACGCTTGTTTTCAAAAGTTAAAGCTTTTTAGAAGGGCAAGAGAAGTAACTCATTCATTGATCACCCCTTTTTGCAATTTTTACTTTTCTGAATGAATTTTTTTTTTCTCCGTGGAATTCAAAATGGAATTTTATTTTTATATTTATTTCTTATTCTTCATCTTTTCAGTTCTTTCTTTCATTTGTATGATCACATTTTTTCTCTTTCTTTTCTTTCAAATTTCCTTCCTTTCATTTTTTAACAAAATCAAAAAACTCCATTCTACACCTTTTCTCTGATATTTGAAAGAAGATAGAATGATCACAAATTCTAAATTTCTTAAAAGAAATCTTTTTGTTGATCGCAATGCACCGTTATCTTAGAATGTCTTGTCCGTTTCAAACATAAGGTTAAGATTCGGTTGTTAACTGCACTCGATTCTAGACAAAAATATTTCGTCCTTTCAATTTTAAGAGCTACCAATCCATCAGACTCTAGAACCATCCAAAGATTTGTTGATTTTCTGAAAAATAATTTTTTCAAGTTTTTATGAAATGTAACTTTAATGAGGAGGTGAGCACGTACTTTCTGCATTTTCCGGTTAAGATTTGACTGTTAGCAGCGTGCAGTTCTCCCGGAAGAAAATGTTTTGCCCTTTCAATTCTGGGAGCTCACTATCCATTAGCCCCGAGGACCATCCGAGAATTTGCTAGTTTTAGAAAAATAAATTTGCAATGTTTTACAAAGTTGGTTATGATTATAATATAATGATGATTTTTTTTTTTTAAATTTTAATCATCAAATTAGAAAAGTTTTTCTTCAAACTAACAAATGTGCAGATGGTTCTAGGGTCTAATGGATTGGAAGCACCAAAAATGGAAGGAAAAGAAATTCTTTCAGGAGAACTGTGAACTAAATCCATACCACAAGTAGCTCAAAATCAATCAAAAACTCACCCAAAAGGCCAATGATATCAGAGAGTTTTTATTACCCAATTTCAGGGCTTGTATCGAGGGACATAACTGGAGATTTGGAGCACCAGAGGCTTGATTCCTTGACAGCCACCCTCTAAAATTTAGCACAATGATTCCCAAACTAGGGGCCACAGACCTCTGAAGGTCCATGGGCAGACTTCTCAAAAGCTTAGAAGCGGATATGAAACAAAAATTATTAAAGGATGTGTCAAGAGCCCTTTCAACTTTTAGTGAAAATAGCTATTATATAATGTTAGTAATAATGCAGTAGGCAAACTAATAAAGCTTTGGGGGGGATGCCTCCATTGGGAGCCCAAGGGAGATGGATTTAAATCAGTTTTTAGATGTTGCCTAGTGGTGTATGTCTTCAAATTTTCTATGTTGTTGCCAAAATAAATGTGACCAGGTGTGCCCTAAAACACACACACACATCTAAATAGATAGACAGACACTCAAAGAGAAAAGAATCTGTAGTCCACTTCAATGGTTTATCAGACAATTTGCAGGGCTACAGTAATTGGATAACCGTTTGATAACATTGTCCATGATTATAATAAGCAGCTTCTTCCATATAAAAAATCTCTCCAAACACTATGGAGTTTGATATTTAACTCAAAAGAAGTATATATAGATAAGAAATAGAAAGAAAATCAAATACAAGTTTCTTTTCCGCCTCTCATCAGTATTAAGTATTTGATCTTAAAAGTTTGAATGCTTTCATAAAAATCAGCCGCTGTAATAAGCAGTTACACGTCTGAATCTTTCTTGGATTCACTTGGCTGATTGAAGCGCAAGAATTCCGTCTACTTAGAACCTTGAATGACAACCTTTCATTAAACGCAGGAATCTAAGAAAAGTTTGGCTTAAATAAAGAACAGGATTTTTGAAAAGTTGAAATTCTTTCCTCTTTAATATTTTCTGTCTTGAAATCAAATTGGCAGAAAGTTTAGCTTTGGCACTGATGAGATTGGGAGAGACTGAAGATGTCACTAAGGAGAATGAGAAAGTAAGAATATCCTGAGAATTACAGGCCTTCACCATTATTGATCTAGCTTCAAAATACCAAGATTTAGCTCCGTAATACCTAAGTTGATTGCTGTTCAGTTATAACTTGGTGTAGGATTTTTTGGACCCCAACATCCACGTTATAACAGGGGAAGTCCATATCTTCCTTGTTCCTGTGTTCAAATATTACGCATTCAGCATTAACATGGAGGGGTTAGATAGTTTAATGAGAGGGTAGGAAGGGAGAGGGTAAGAAAGTTAGGTAGTTTAATAAGAGGGTTAGAAAAGAGAGGGGGGAAAGAAAGTTACTGGGGCAGTAAGTAGGGGTAAAAAACTGAAATGAAAGTTAGGTAGTGTAATACGAGGGTAGAAAGATGAATTTTCGTGTTGGCTTCATTTAACTTCTTTTTTTGTGTGTGTTTTCTTCAAATTTTCATTTGATACTGAAGGTGTTCTGGGGAAATGGAAACAATAATTGTTATTTTATTCTTTCGTGTTCATGCTCCTAGATTTTATTTGGTCAATCTTTAATAATCTACTTATGGGTTACTAAGCCCATCAAAGCTTCACCAAAGACCTATCAACCATACGTTTAGTCTCTTTTGGTTTGAATCCAGAGTTTTCTGTCTCATAGACTCAAGTTTTTTCTGCTATTTTCCTGGTAGAGGGACAAGAAACGGGTTTGAGCCTTTCCTAAGAGCATTACCACAAAGTGAACGTCATCTGCCAGAATCTGAATTCGATTTGCCAATCTGATTTTCAGAGCAGTAAATCATTTGGCTACCTGTACCTCATACTGAAATAATTCTAAGATTTCAAAAAATCCTTCAGAGAAATATTCTTGTTTATGTTGTTCCCACAACATTTTGGCCGATCCATTCTACTGCCTTCTTCAGATCTAATATATCATATCCATAAGGGGAGAGAGCCTTTTTTTTTCTTTTGGCCTCTTTCCCAAGTAGTAAAAAATGGTATGAAAGCATAAACATTAACTGCCATGCTTGTAACAAGTTATAACTGAAATCTTGACTTGTTCTTTGGGATTTGAATGACAATTTTTGATCGTTTAAAGTGACTCTATCTAAAGAGAATGGCTATTTCAAGAGCTAAAAATGGCTATATTTGAGAAGATGGCCATTTCGAATCACCAAAAGCTACTAGATTTTATTTTCAGGTAACTGGACAGCTAAAATTGTTGTAAACTTTCCGAAGATCTTATTTAAACCCATTGTTGAATAGGAGAGGAGGGCCTACAAATGGTATCTTGAAGAATGATTTCATTTTCATTATTATTTTAATAACTGATCAAGACATTGTATAATTATATCTAAAGATACATTTCTTTATATATATATATATATAAATAAAAAGAATGGTATGTTTAGTTTGAGATTAACATTTTTTAAACATTTAGATCTTTAGATGGAGAATAACATTATTGTGAACATCTATATCTTATACAAAGGCTCCAAAAAGTATGAGTTTTTTGTGCATATACTGTTATCAGGAAATGGAATTTCAACCATATTTTGACAAATCAAGCTACTTTTAGCCATTCAAAATAGCCAATTCAATATGGTCGTTTGAGAAAATGCATCAATCCAAAGATTTTAGACAAGAAAAATATAAAAGTTAGAACAACTCTTTGAATGTTAATGACTCTTCTCAAAATTACAGAGAGAGTATTGAAAAAAAATCATAAGATTTTTGTCAATATCTGTGAATATGCATCTGCACATACATTTGAATATATATACATTTATACATACATTTAAATATATATTTGAACATTCTTGATTAGACATGTGGTGATCTCTGCCTGCCTGAATACCCATGGAAGTTCTTCGAATCATAGATGTTTATTTAGACAGAAATATTACTTATAAATTATTCCAGTGCTAAATTGGGTGGCAGCCAAAGCTGCTCTATCATCCTGCAAGAACTTTATAATCTTTATTTGATTGGAAAGCATGTCGATCAAATCTGTCTTCATCTTAAAGGGTGGGGTGGGCTTTTCCAATCCGAATGTAGATCCTGAAATTGGTTTCTCAAATTTGCTTTCCAATTTAAACATTTTGCTTTCCAATTTAAACATTTCTTCCCAATTTTTCTCAACATTAAGAAAAATAGGATTGGAAAAAAGAAGAGAAGTATTGATGTCTTCTTCCTTTTTAAAATATCCACTTGATTGGTGGTGAGGATAATATTTCCTGTTTTATTAGAAAATCTTTGAGCTTTTTTCGTAATTGAAAGACTATTTCCAGATTCGATTATTTGGATTTTACCCATTGTTTTGAAAAGGAAAACTCTTTTTAATCAATTTTTTTTCTCTAATTAATTTCATGAAGATTCAATTCCTCAAATACATTTTCCTAATTATTCAACGTTTATTTGAAATATGTCCAAGAACTATCCAGGCAATTTGAATGTCTTGAACTGGCGACGCAGCACTGATCTAACTTAGCAACAAGTCAGAGGGGAGCTTTACTATATATACCTAAACCGGCTCTCTCTCACGGGGTTACTCAGTCAGCAGTAAGATACCATTGTGTGAGCAATTATGTACTGCATTACCATTAAAGAGTATTTTGGCAAAACATCACATCATACAGCTCTATCAGTCTCATCTGAATTTTGTTGGACGCAGTGATTTATCATCGTAAATGGTTCATCAGACTAGTCTCCTCATCTTTGTTAATTAGGGGGGGGGTCAAAAAGATCAGACAACATTCTAGACCACAAC
This sequence comes from Thysanoteuthis rhombus, assembly GCA_963457665.1. NCBI lineage: Eukaryota > Metazoa > Mollusca > Cephalopoda > Oegopsida > Thysanoteuthidae > Thysanoteuthis > Thysanoteuthis major. The sequence goes on from OY735231.1 coordinate 3,092,397, forward strand.
AGATACCTGGGGGTGCTGGTGGATACATTATTTTTTAAAAAGCAGAGAAAATTAATCCAAACAAACCACTTACAATGATTTCAATAACCTGTCAAACAAAATTCGGACACTAAGAGATGTAATCAGAGTAAATGATCCCCTTATGCTGACTATGGTTGCAGCCACGCCTGCTTGGGCTCCACACTTTGCATTGATACTTATTTGGTCTATTTAATAGACTTAGAGATGACAACCCCCCCCCCACTGGAGTGGTATCACTCACTTCACTCTCAAAAGATACTATTCCATTTGTTCAGAGCCACAACATACACTCCATCAATAATGAAAATGGAAGTAAAATGTATCTGAAGTTTCTTATCTAAATTTCCAAAATGCTATTATTTTGAAAATTTGCTCATGTTCCATTATTTTTGTTATGTATCTAAAAGCATCTGAAAGATACAAACACTTTCATTAGAGATACTGTGGCATTCTGAAGCCAGAAACTTCAACGTTTAAGTATAACTGCTTGAATGGGAATTTCAACCTCTTCATGAACACCACCAAATCCATCTACTCCACAGATTAAGGAGGCTTGGAAGATTAGAGGGGTACACTTGACTCAATTCCGCCATACATAGTAGAATGAACCTTGTGGTACTTAATGCATCATTTATCTTCCAGAATATTCTAGAACATTCCCAATTATCTGCTTGATTTGAACAGCGAAAGGGGAATAACCACTGATTTCACATCTGAATTCTTGTGCTGTAGGAACTCCACTTAAATTGTGTCTTTAATCAAATGAGAAAATGCAATTAATTTTTCTGTTAAACATTTGAATTTCTTTTCTTCTTAATCATTAAATTCCTCTCACCTTTTCACCAAAAGAATTTTCTTTCCTTTTCGAATATTTTGAAGCGGATAGCGAAATTCTTGATTAAGATGAAAACAATCCTTCCATGGTCTGATTCCTCAGCAACCAATTCAGTCAATCAGGAAACCTGAGATTGAAATTTAACAAAATGACAAGCCAAGCAAATATGCAATTCTTTCAACTGTCCCCGATGATAATAAACACATAGGAAATAAGTGGAACTTCTTACAGGAACAACTAAAAATTCTTCGGCATATATAAACGTCAACAAAATTGACTCTAAAAACTAAACAATTAGATTGCAGATCCTAGACTATACCCGGACAAAAGTTTATAATAATTATTTATCCGAGACATATCATCAATAGTTTGAAAAATAAATGTAATGCAGCCAATCATATTTATTTTCCGATGACATCACTGTGACGATGTCATTACTGTTATTGCACCCGAAAAGCTGAAAATTGTCCTATCTTGCAATGTTAAAAAAAAAATCATAAAAAGTTCCTGGATCCGCCCCAAAATTTGAATTGTTCCTTAGGCTATGGCCAATCCTTCCACAAGATATTAAAATTTATGGAGATACTGTACAGACAAATTAACTAACAGACAGACAAACACGGTTGAATATATAACATCCGTCCAACATTGTTGACAGGTGATAAAGATGAATTTTTTCTTCTTCTTCAGTTCCAAGCTGAACAAAAAAGCAATGAAGAACCTCTCAGAATCTATAACGTTGAACACATAAAATGACTTATTGTGTCAGTTATCCCTGTAGTATTTTTGAAGATGTTTCACAATTCACCATCAGAGTACAATTTATAGTCATAATTCTGTCTATCTTATGAACTTTTTTTCATCATCCACTGTAGGCTTCAATAAGATAGAATTAGGCTGTCAGAAATAAGTTCCTATATAAGCTCCAATCAGCACAGAGAATAAAGTTTTTATTTCCATTCGACGGTGTGGCGGGGGGGGGGGGGCTGTTCTGACAGAAAAGGTATTGTCTATAAGAGAAATCTTCTGTTGAGAAATCATTAACATCCAAAAAGTTCTTCAGATGATTGAACCCATTTTTCTTTTCAACTATGTTGTCCACTCAAAGTTTCAGCCAATCTATCCTACAGCCTTCTCCGGATGTACGATCTATGTATAAAGACATGGCCTCATCTTTTCTGGCATTGCCTGTTGAATTGTGGATTTCAATTCTGTTTGGCTTTTGCAGCTCAACGGATAAATGGTATGGAATTCTTTGAAACAACAGATAAACAAAATAACTACTTCAACTAATATTACAAGCATTGCTGTTATCAGAAAATATCTGTTTGCTACCATTTTTTTTTTTTTTTGTTTCTTTGCACTACCGGAGAGAGAAACCTCTTTTTATGGACAGTACGCCTAAAAAATAGTCAATAGAATGAATCTGTTTTAGGGTTGAGAAAATAACAAAGAATGGTTTCAGTTGTTCAAAAAAACTCTTTGGGAGAAAGTAGTTCATTATCATGTCCCAACCGCAGCTGTCAAATATCCCTCTACTAACAGCTGGGTGTCATTTATAATGATGCTGCAGCTTGATGTCACTGGACAACACCATTTTGATGCCCAAGGCATGGAATAATTGTGTATGACAACGCACAATCACCAAATGACCCTGACATCAGGGCTCGCTCAACTCTGTCCTTAAACAATCTACTTGGGACAATCAATATTGCTAGTTGAATTTATCATCATTTTCCCTCCCCTTCTATTCCTTCTTCAGTATTTTTTTATTTGTTGGGAGGTGTGGAGTAGTGTAACGGTTATATTACTTGGAAAATGGAACCAGCAAACCAGGTTCAAGTTTGACCGAGGCTATTAATCTTGTCCTAATGTCCTTAGTAAAGGCATGAATCCAGTTTTTTCCCAGTTATTGTTAAATAGAAGTGACTCTGGAGCCTTTTAGCCCTGCCATGTAGTCCACCTAAGAGAAGATTACTCTGACGGGAAAAAAAAAACTGCTGCTTTGCAGTTACCATAGATGGTCCCAAGCCTGGTTACAGCAGGCGAGTTAGGTATGGGTCTGGCAACTCCAATCCCACAAAAACATACATGCTGCTAAAGACGCAGTGGAGTGGTTGCTCTGTAATATTTTTGGACTGGGACAAAGAGAGGACTCATTAGCAAGATTAGTACTTGGTCTTCGGCACAAGTGTACAATATGCTTGAAATATTGGACATTCATGAAGTCTCTGAGAGAAGGAATTTCAATGATAGTTCCTGCGTCCTTGTTTGTATGGTGAAAGGCAAAATTATCCGATTTTTCAGGCTCATCTGGTGTATGTTTATAACCACCCTTTGCAGAGCATAGAGGGTCTGCCCAAAAATATACAGGAATAAACAGCAAACATTTTTTTTTGTTACTGGGTGACCCTTTTGTACAGTTCCAGATTGTGCGTACAAATTCATTTTTCTATATAATGAACAGTGTGACTTTCTCTGTTTGTTCCAATGCTCCTCTCTCTGATACACCATGAAAGTAAGAAGATTATATTTTGCTGATCTCCTACCCAGCATCTGAAGCAATGGCTTCCTCCACTTGAACAAGTTCAGTCACTTTTTGATAAAAACCCCAGATGAAATCGATAAGATCATTTATTGTATTTATGAATTTTTTATTTGAAGTAGGAACAACTCAGTCTTAAAATAAGAGCATATGAAGAAACTGCTCCAACTCCACAGGGACACTGGTATATATTTTTACCAAATACATTCAGGCTTCTCTTATCGTTATACTTACTTTCACATACACATGCACACATATATATATTCTAGAAAGCTTTACAGTTTTAAACATTAAAAAACTTTTACAAAAGATTTTTTGTGTCACTTAGATCACCCATTTTCCCATTATGTATCGATACAATTTAAATAATTTTCTCCAGTGTGTTTGTGTTTTGTTTTTGTTTTTTCCTATTTTATAAATACTTCGTTATTATGGTACAATGTATAAATTATCTCTTGTTGTGATCATCAGTTGATTACCATAAAAAAAAAATTTAAAAACAAAATAGTTATATCCACATGGCACCCCAGCAGTGTTGAGCAAACACCATCTCCATATATATATATATATATATATATATATATATATATATAATTAGATAATTGTGTTATCCACAGAAAGCTGTTTTGTTGTATTACAACTCTTCAGTGTGGCTATAGACTATCCATTATCCTATCCTCCAGTTCTACGAGGTAGGATCAAAACCTTCGCTATATATATCCGGGAAGGCTTTCCAGGTCTTAAGTGAGAGGGGCCTGTATGTGAATAGTCCAAAGGCTTGTGCGATGGGATTTTATGAAGAAGTCCAATGCGTACATGCCCAACCCCAACATCTAAACAAAGCCCCAATGTCATAAGTTTACCTCTGGTATCTGCCACGTGGAGGAAACCCCTGTAATAGATGGGGTTGAGATGCCTTTTTGTATGTGTGTGCGTGTCTACAAGTTTTTTCTAAAAAAAAAAATCATCTCATAGAAATTCAAATATGTATTTGTGAATGTATTTTCACGGGTTATAAATGCATAATTAATGAATCTTTTGTATTAACAATAACATACTAACGGATATCTTCTATCCATTGCTGAAGAATCCCATTTGCTCTAATTTATGCAATTAAACATGCTTATTGGCTCCGCAACGTCCATGATAGAGAGGTCTGGTGGAAATTGGGGAATGTCTACATCCAATGAAATATATTAGAGAGTTGATGATGATGAAACTATTGATACGATACTAGCATTCACTTGGCATGTAACCTTATCAGACATAAGATGAATAGATGTAGATCAGAAGACAGAAAGTCTTGAGCTCTGAAGTCAATCATCTCTCTATATGCCACTTCCCTCGCTTTGAAGGTGATTATGGATCTCCACAGCTTCCATCCTTTTATATCTGTAAACTGTGCTGGGGGATGAATGTGGGGTGGTTTTACATTGCCGTCTTTTAATCAAGACACCATCTTCAGTAGAAAGTGAACCCTGGCCTGACTTGAGAACGCAATCATAGAAACAATCAAATATGTGACCATGAAACCTTCAAATGGGAGAAAAACTTTGACATCAAATCCTAAGTCTAATCCTTGATAAGTCAGTCTTGTTCTATTAAATGATGTATGAACAATTGATGTATAATGGTCTAATTCATACATCTCTCACACATCTTCACCCCCTCTCTCTCTCTTCTCCTGTGCGCTCTCAGCCCCTCTCTCTCTCTCTCTTCTCCGGCACGCTCTCAGCCCCTCTCTCTCTCTTCTCCGGCACGCTCTCAGCCCCTCTCTCTCTCTTCTCCGGCACGCTCTCAGCCCCTCTCTCTCTCTTCTCCGGCACGCTCTCAGCCCCTCTCTCTCTCTTCTCCGGCACGCTCTCAGCCCCTCTCTCTCTCTTCTCCCGCACGCTCTCAGCCCCACTCTCACCTCTCCCGTGCACTCTCACCTCCTCTCTCTCCTCTCCCGCTCTCTCTCCTCCCCCGCCACCCTCAGCTCCTCTCTCTCCTCTCCTGCGCGCTCTCACCCCCTCTCTCTCCTCTACTGCGCGCTCTCACCCCTTCTCTCTCCTCTACTGCGTGCACTCTCCCCCCCCTCTCTCTCCTCCCCCGCGTGCTCTCACCCCCTCTCTCTCCTCCCCCGCGTGCTCTCACCCCCTCTCTCTCCTCCCCCGCGTGCTCTCACCCCCTCTCTCTCCTCCCCCGCGTGCTCTCACCCCCTCTCTCTCCTCCCCCGCATGCTCTCACCCCCTCTCTCTCCTCCCCCGCGTGCTCTCCCCCCTTTCTCTCCTCCCCCGCGCGCTCTCACCCCCTCTCTCTCCTCTCCTGCGCGCTCTCACCCCCTCTCTCTCCTCTCCTGCGCGCTCTCACCCCCTCTCTCTCCTCCCCCGCGTGCTCTCACCCCCTCTCTCTTCTCCCCCGTGTGCTCTCACCTCCTCTCTCTCCTCTCCCGCTCTCTCTCCTCCCCCGCCACCCTCAGCTCCTCTCTCTCCTCTCCTGCGGGCTCTCACCCCCTCTCTCTCCTCTCCTGCACGCTTTCACCCCCTCTCTCTCCTCTACTGCGCGCTTTCACCCCCTCTCTCTCCTCTACTGCGTGCACTCTCACCCCCTTTCTCTCCTCCCCCACGTGCTCTCACCCCCTCTCTCTCCTCTCCCGCGCGCTCTCAGTCCCTCTCTCTCCTCTCCCGCGCGCTCTCAGTCCCTCTCTCTCCTCTCCCGCGCGCTCTCAGTCCCTCTCTCTCCTCTCCCGCGCGCTCTCAGTCCCTCTCTCTCCTCTCCCGCGCGCTCTCAGTCCCTCTCTCTCCTGAAACTATTTGAAATGATGTCCTGTTATTACATGGCAAATGTATCATTTGGCCTACACAAAGAAAATGGGGCTGCTGCAGTAATGAAACCTGCGACCGATAGAGTAGCTGCTTCAACGTAGCGTTGCTCTTACCATTGAGCTAAACAGCCACTTGTAATACAAAGTTCCAAAAACTTTCAACTCCAAATTCTCATTCTGCTTAATCACAATCTATATCTGCTTTGTTACTTTCAACGCGACAATCATGTTATTAAGAAATGGTTCAATTCCTGCATCAGCACCATTTTCTTCTGTTGTTTATTCAAATCACGTTTTCTAGACCAAATGATACTTTCATGGTATGATCGTGGGAGATAATTTCAAACATAGTTTTGATATAATATGACGCAATTTAAAATGATTCTGCTTGATTATACATCCATTTCTTCATAACACACACACGCACACACATATACATATATATATATATATACATATATATACACACACACATATATACATATATATATATATATATATATATATATATATATATATACATACATACTCACACACACACATATGATATATATATACATACACACATGTTTTTGATTTCTTTCCATATGTTCACGTATAGATAATATTTTAATCTACAAGCCTCTCTAGTTTCTCTGTGTGTGTTTTCATTTATGATATACATATATAAATGCATTTGTGATTCATTTGTGCATAGACATTATATTGAACTATCTGTATGACATTCATAGATATGAGGGTGGTGTAAATAATGAAATTATCTCATGCTTCCCACCCTGGTTGTCTGGCAGATTTCCTTGCAACACCCAAGGGCAATATTTCACCTTTCCAATGTCTCCAGTGAAGAATTGATTATCAATCTCAATCAGCAGGGAACAAGATAATTCTTAACTTGACTCTTGGAAATCAAAATCCCCGGGCGTTTTTATTATTACCTCCAATAAACCTTGAATTTTCTTATCACTTTCTCACTCCTTTTTCAAGGCACACTCTCTCTTTTCCTACCTTTCACTCCTCTCACTGCTTATTCTATCCTCTTCATCTATTTTTCTTCTATCTACCTCTGTCCTTCACCCTTGACTCCTTGTATCTCAGCTTACTCCCACTCTATCTCTATTTCTCTCTCTCTCTATTTCTCTCTATTTCTCTCTCTCTCTCTATATATATATATTTCTCTCTCTATATATATATTTCTCTCTCTCTATTCCTCTCTCACTCTCTATTTCTCTCTCTCTCTCTCTCTCTCTCTCTCTCTCTCTCTCTCTCTCTCTCTCTATTTCTCTCTTTACATGTTAGCTCCTACCCCGTGTTGCCTGGCCCTCTATGCTAACCTTTTCTCCTTTTCTATTAACTCCCTTAACACCCTCTCTGTAAGCCTCTTATCTCCCAAATCCCCCTCCCATCTTTGATCTCTCTATCTGTTACCCCGTCTCTGATCAAGCTGCTCTCTCTCTCCTCTCTTTTTGATCCCCATCTGTCTTTCTTCTCTCTTTTTGATCCCCGTCTGTCTTTCTTCTCTCTTTTTGATCCCCGTCTGTCTGTCTTCTCTCTTTTTGATCCCCGTCTATCTCTCTTCTCTCTTTTTGATCCCCGTCTATCTCTCTTCTCTCTTTTTGATCCCCGTCTATCTCTCTTCTCTCTTTTTGATCCCCGTCTATCTCTCTTCTCTCTTTTTGATCCCCGTCTATCTCTCTTCTCTCTTTTTGATCCCCGTCTATCTTTCTCTTTCTGATCCTCCTCTATCTCTCTCCTCCCTTTCTGATCCCCTTCTCTCTCTCTCTCTGTCTTGTCTCAACTTCCTTATCTTTCTCTCTGATCTTTCACCTTTATCACTGATATCTTTGTCCTCTTCCTGATCACTCTTTCCGTTACCTCTCTCTCTAAAATACTTGGGATCAGAATACAAAGTATTAAACATTTTTTTTTAAAAGGAATCCCAGCAATCCTTTCTCCAATTGAATTCATGTTTTCCACTGATAAAACTTCAAAGATTTCTCAATTTCCAATTTATTTCCTCTACAATTGAGGTCAACAAAATATTTATAAACCTTTTGAAGATTTTTATTGGACTTAATAAAACAGCATAAAATGTACTGCGTACATTAGAACCTTGGCTCAAAATGCCTTTCAGATAAGTTGATTGTTCTCTGCATATCATGAATCATGCATTAAAAAAAATACATTGAATTAAGATTGAGTGACAGTGAAATGCACAGAGACGATATCATTCAAAAGTTGTTGTTTTTTTTTTTAAGAGATCAATGCTTTTACTTCATATGGAAACATAAAATAGAAGAGATTCTAATGATAACAAAAATATAACAATATATTCTACATCAGTTAACATTACACAAATAACCTAATTTGCTTTCCGTAACAGCTTTTGGGGGTTATCACTTAGGGCACAAACAACAATATATCAATTGGTTTGGTCAGTAAGCTCATATGAATTTCAAAAACAATTGTCTTTTCTGTAATCATAAGAAACCGTCAGCGAAAACTGTCAACATAGGTTTCTTCAGTTTTTAAGTTGGTCTGGCTGGCTATGAATCGTGCATATAGAAACATGTTCCGTTTTTTTCAAAATCTCTCCCCCATAATTTTTCATTGGGGGTTCAATTTGCAATGCACGTTTAAGCTGAATCTATCCTTTAGTTTATGTCCGGTAGCATTCATGCTTCTCTTTTGAAAATCCTGATTTTTTTCCGCGATCACTTCCTAGCAAAAGGCAAGAGAGGTAATTTATCCATCAATCCCTTTTTTTTCCAATTGTTTTAATTGCTCATCCAGAACACAAGCTGCCAAAAGACATTGGTCACATGATGATTTGTAGCTTGTTGTTTTGATTTCCTCTTCCATATTAAACGCTTGTTGCTTTTATCCTGATAATGCATGAGATTTATTGCCCTAAAAATTTCTGAAACATTTGTTATTCATGTAAAAATTATATATTTATATCAAGTCTTCATTGACATTATGTGTGCATGATGTTTATGACTGTTTGGTATTACCATCACCAGATATAACAGAACATGAAAGAGATATACAATGAAGGCATATATATTGAAATGAAAATACAAATATTTAATTACATATCAAAGTGTAGCCAATACTAAAATAAAAAAGTGCTGTTGGCTCACCAATCAGTATCACGGAGAATGAAATCGTTGAGCCGAGTTGAAACTCCGGCTAAAACAGAAATGAATAAAAAAACTAAGTAAACAATATTCAACTTGTTTTCTCCTTAATATACTCTTTAAACAACAAATATATTTCGGCTTGTCTTATCATATCATGATCAATGTCCAGTCAACAAATGTTTTTTTTAGTTTTAATACAAAAACTGTGGTACAAGAGCCGTTGGGGAATAGAAGAGAGTTTTTGGTCTTTTACGCTTTACTTGAATCTTTCGTAACCCATTCATTCTTACCATATCCTTCCAATCACCTCATTCGCTCTACGGGACTTAAACTGCTTAAAGTATCCCTTGATGAATGTCTTCTTATATTTACAATTCGATTGGGAAGGGTGAAAAAATTCTGACAAATGTATCCAAATTTTATAAATCGCTTAGAAATTATTTAAAACCATGATGACGTGTCAACCTTGGAACAACAACCGAAGCTGTTTTGATTGAGAGCAATGACGTCATCTCCACCACTCAAATTTCTGTATCTTCTAGATATAGCATGTTAGATACAAAAACGAAGGTGATTAAACATATACGAAGCAAATACTTTAGAAAAAAATAAGGGAAACATTCTGTAAGATTGAAAGAAGATTAGAATTGAGAAAAAGCTTCGGAGTTTGTTTGAAAAGGTTTTTAACCTCTACATAGGTGATACACTGCATGATATATAATCGAAAGTAAGTGATCGACTCATAAATAGCCAAGTTGATGACATAGTTTCAGAAACCTGAGACATTTATTCTTATTTTGTCAAAGAGTTGTAAATTTGGCGTTTTCTCCTAGATTTATTTCGACTCCTCTGATCTTATTTTAGAATCTATCTAGATTTAAATTGGTGGGAAAACGTCTCCACATTCAATCTGAAAACTATGTTACAATGTTCAACACGTAATGGAAAACATATAAAATATTATTCTCGTCGTTATGGAACTAAGTGAAAAGTTATACCGAAGTTGAAACAAAATGGGGGACACTTTTCCATTTGGTTACTTTCAATTCACAACTTTTGAGTCGATTCTTTCCTCTAATCGTCTTTGGTCTGCCTAAAACTTCTTAAGTAACTTTTCAAATAAAAATCACGCGCAATACCACTTAAAGATGGTAAGAGAATGAACCAGTCAAAAGTTGCAAGCTCAAAGCACTCTGAATCCGTGTAATGATCTGAATTTCCAAAGTTCGACCTTTGATGAATAGAAAGGTTGCAACTTGCGTCTGAGTATTTGAAATGTTTCTATTTTATCTTAGCTGGAAATATACACAGAAAGATATATTCCAAGTTCTTGATAAGATTTTGACAGGGTGGACAAAGTATGTGTTATCGTTAACAGTACCAAAATGGAATTGGTGATCAGAGTTCCATCAGACCGAGATAGTTCGAATTCGCTTTGCGCTAATGTCCTTAAGAAAGGCATGACTCCATCTCTTCCCCTCGCCCTCTAGCCATAGATAAATAATACGGCAGATTGGACTTTTCAGCCATTGTTGGTAACCACTATACCATTCTACGCCTTCCCAACCCTCTTTAGTCTACCCAAAACTTTTAAAGTAAATTTTCAAAGGAATCGGTCAAAAGTTGCAAGCTCAGAACACTCCTAATCTATATGATAAGTGATGGAAATTAAGTGGGGAGGTTACAGCATATACCAACTTTTCAATTTCCAGGGAGTTTTGTATATTCAATGTCTATTAATGGAGAAATTACTGTATACCGAGTTCCCGAAAGCGAGCTTTACCGTATACCTAGTTCCCAAAACCGAAACGGGCTCTACTGTATACTGCACTTTACTGTAAACCTTGTTCCCGAAACCGAGCTTCACCGTATACTTAGTCCCCGAATCTTCTTTCCATCTCTTCGTATAATGATCTGATTCCCCAAACTGCAAGAAATAATACACAACTCAAAGTGTTTCCACTGACAGAAAAGAAGAAAAAAAACAATATTCCTTCTTTTTTTTCCGGTGGCTGGAAAGAATTGGAAAATAATCTTCTCTGATGAACAGAAAAGTAACAAGTTTTTGTCTGAGTTTCTGAAATGTTTCTCTTTTATCTACATTTGTTACATACACTGAAAATATATTCCAAATTCTTGATTGGAATTTGACAGAATTTGCCTTAGACATGCCAAGGTACGAGAGTGCTCTCTAACATTTAATGAAACTCCGAAAATGTGGAGAAAAAAAATGTTTCTTTAGAGCAGGGATCTTTAGTGTGGGTGGTACTACCGATTGGTGGGCAATTTACGATTTGAACTTGGCAGTTTTGAAGAAAACTCGTTTCTATCTTGGGTGGTTGGTTGCCTGTTTTAATCTCTTTGAAATATGTCAAAGTGGGCAGTAAGTGAAAAAAAGTTAGTTACTCCAGAGAGTAAGCAATATAAATGTATATCGGAAAACTGAACTTCAAGGTTAAAAAGAACAAATTTTCAAACTCTTCTATCGTGGGCGTCGCGGACCCAATACTTTCTTAATTTGTATAGTTTGTCTTTCCATCTAGTACATTGCCAGCTTCAGTTGCGCATGTGGGATCCATGTTGTGAATTGTGATGTCCATTGTCCATCATTCCTTCAACATGGCCAGCCCATGGCCTTTTTATTTTGTTTTTTTTTTTTTTTTAGATTCTATGATATCTCAGCCTCTTGTTTTCTCCTGGGTATATTGTGCTGTCTTTTGATCTCGCCATGTGATGTTGAGCATGACTCTTTCATGTGCAAGTTGCATGGTTCTCAGTTCGCGGGTCAGTCTCTTGGTTAGGGTCCATGTTTCAGCTCCATAAGTGACTATCAGGAGGATGCATTGGTTGTATACCATTAAGTTTTTCTGTGTAATTAGTATTTTCGATGATAATATCATAAGTTGGTTTGCATGCAATCCATTATTAAAACCGACACAACGGATTTGATGTTTACATGGGAGAACACTCAATAGAAGTGACACGAACAACGAGTCTCGTTTATTGTTATACTTACTGATCGTTAAATACGTTATTTGAGTAACGTATTTGAGTAAGCCGTGTTTCAAAAAAGTAAATGATGTATAAAATAAAATAGAATCCTCTTACATAATGATAATACTCTATATAAAATAATCTGCGTGTATAACATAAGCTATATGTTGAAATCATAGCTGGAAAGGAGGTGGTATTTGCTCAACACTGCTGGGGTGCGATGTTGATATAACTTTTGTTTTTAAATCCCCGAAATGGTTACATGGCAAATAACTGACGATCCCAAAAAGAGACAATTTACGCATAGTACCATAATATCAAAGTATAGGTAAAACTGAAGAAAATAACATTAATTACATTAACAGATGTTTGGAAATAGATGACTGAAGTGACATTAAAATATTTTTGGAAAAGTTTTTCAATGTATTATAGTTTAAAGCTGTTAAGCTTTCTCGACACCCACACACAAACAAATATATATATAAATGGATAATAAGGAAAATAGTAATATCTTTTTAGTAATTTTAAAAGTTTTTTTCACTTTAATAATATCATGCAACATTATACTACATGTGCACAAACTCTTGTACTTTGAGAGAGCAGAAAGACAAAACATCTTAGTATCATAAACTTCATTTAAATACAACTATTTTCCTTATGTATATGGTGAGTATGTATTGATAAAACTACAATATCATTAAATGAAAATTACAGAGAGATCAACAAATTAAAAAAGAAATCTAAATAAAATAAGGCAGTTTTCCCAGCCAGAAAATAAACACTCACACCAAAAAAAAACGTCCTAAATAGGGACCCGAATAAATCGAATCATTCGCCTAAAGAAACCTCAAAGGGCAGAAACATAAACCTGTTTGTGTAGCAAATCCATTCTTCAATTATTTATATATATATCTTTTGTCAATGCCTTGTTCAGATAATAAATTTACTGCTTAAAATTATAAACTTTCCAGTATCCAGATATAAATGGCTAAAAGCCAAAGTAGCGTTAACCGTTTATTTTGCAGTGAACTGTTATAGCTGCAGCTCACATCTCTTTGTCTCTCTCTCTCCTAGACGCCAGTCCCCAGTCCCCAGAATCTCCGATCATCCCAACCTTCGACAACTGAGCCCAACACACCATCATCACCATTTTGGGGGCCTGGGAACACTCAAATTTTTTCCTATATAAATTAACAGTAATTGCTTCATGCCATTTAGGTTTTAAAATGAATCCATTGGAAAGCTCAATTTTTCGATGGTGTGGTCAACAAGCATTTGTACGTTAGGATTTGGTTTGGATTGAGATCCACATCTTTGCTGTTTGTAGATGGATGAGGACTAAATGAGCTGCCTTTTTTTCTTTCTTTACAAATGATGCAGGATTATTTTCTCTCTTACCCAAATCCTTTAAATAAAAAATATGAAGTGGGCTACTTGACTCATCTACGTCTCCAGATACTCCAGGTCACATTTGGGGGGTTGGGGCGCTACAGAAAAAAATCTTTTATTTGCATGAGTACACTACTAGAATGTCCAAATCTCATTCTGGTATTTTTCAGATAATTTTACATAAATGATCGTTGTTTTTGTTTAAGATAATTTTTAATAATTATCTCTGTAAAACCCTGTAGTTATGAAATGCCAAAATAAACTGGTATAGAAATCCGTTTTTGAAATTTGACCCTTTTTTTTTTTTTTTTTTTTTTTTTTTTTTGCAAAATCCCCAGTTGGATATTTCCTGAAACATACAGAAAAAAAAGGAAGAAATGTTTGAACTAGCTTCTTTTTTTTTTTTCTTTTTAAGAGAGGCAGGATTTTTTTCTCCAAATCATTTAAAGAAAAAAAAACCAGAGGCAAATTTTTATTTTGTGGAGGGGAGTAATCCTAAAACCTCCCGCAAAATCCAAGGTGAATTGATTTTGCTGGATTTACCCATGCCAACAAAGTTAGAAGAGACATATGTATTGAATCACCATAGCTCCACAAATGACCCACCTGATCAGCAAGACCAGTGGGCTACAGATTCTTCTCTTCTATATCCCCGGGTGCCCCTGGTCACATTTTTAGGGCTACCCCAAAAAATTGAGAATATGCATGAATACACCACTAGAATATCCAAATTTTGTTCTGGTACTTTTTAGACAATTCTAGATAGAAGATCGTTTGTGTGGGTTGTTTTTTTTTTTTAAGACGATTTCAAATAATTAGATCTGATACATGCAGGTTTTGTCTGTCTGTCCTTATTATGTCTCCAAAAGGTCTCACTGAATTGCAAATACATTTGGAATAGTTCATGGGCTAAGAGCGAAGTTATTATATTTTGGGGCAGATTCAGGAATTTCTTCTTGATAGAGAGAGATTTTTCTATTTTTCTTTTCATTGACAAATATCATTGATTATCTATGCTTCATTTCATTTTCTTATCCTTCTCTCTGGAAACAACTCCTGCTTTTCTTCCTGACTAATCTCTTTAAGAAAAGCTCAAATAGAAACAGGTCTGGTTAATCACCCAATAAAAACTGTCATGCAATCAACGTCTTTCAGCAGCATGCTGTGTTGGGGCGTGATCAATGAATAAATTACATTTCTTGTCTTTTGTTAAGTAAAGATCACTGAAAAAGTCTGAACCTTTTTTAAAGCGTTAACACTACCAGACACAATCTGAGAAACCAATTTAGCATAAACTTCATTGTAAACTAACCCCCTTTAAGAAAAAGTTATTTGGGGGCAGGAAGGGAATTTTCCAAAAATCAAAAACGTTTTTTTTCTAGACATGAGGAATAAATGTTTTAAATTTCAGCCATCTATCTCCATTCGTGCAGCCTGAACACGCAACACATCCACAGAAAGAAACTGAACAAATCTATGTTGACAGTTTTTAAAAGCATTTAATGTGACTCAACATCAAGAAATATTTTTGAAGAGAAGAAAATTTTGCAGAAGTTTTTAGAACAAAGTTATTTCTGCTGAAGAAAAATTGAAAACAGAATTAGTCATTCCTAAAACAGTCCAAGGATAATCTTCATCAACAGTTCAAGGATAATCTTCATCCTGCCACTGAAGACATAGGAATGATGGGTAAAAATGATAAAAATGTCAATTATTGGACAAATCAATGAAACCAGAAATAAATTTACGACCGAATGGAGGAGCCTGTTACCAAAAATATTCAACACGGGAACAAGTTTTAATCTAATCCACTGACAACAATTTGGTCTTGATTTCTCAGAAATGGCATCCGAAAGAAAGTTAATGAGAGAAACCGGTTCTAAAACTGGATGGAAATTATTTTTCTGGAAGGAAAAAAAACAAGTTGCTTGAGATTGCATAAAAATGTTGAAATGAGTTTTTGGTGCATGCAAATACAAACCCATACAGGGGGTAAGTGGGGGGCGAGGGGGGACCAAACTAAATGCAGCTGGGGGTTAGAGGATACTGTAAGCCCTTCAATGGAATCTGAAGTTATAGCTCTGGGAAATTTTTAATTTCGTAGCATCTCAGGACCTGAATTCTTTGCATCTTAGAAGTCTGAGATGATAAAATATATCACTTTCAGAAATCTAACATTGGCTTAAAAGCATAATTTTTTTTCTTTCAGAGTTGGGATAGTAATCAGTGCAGCCCTCTTCCCCTCTCTCTCTCTCTCACACACACACATCCTTGTTACGGCCTGTTAAATAAAAATTTACCTACTAAAAAAACAGGAAGCATTATGTCAGTGATGATTTTCTGTTTAAAAAAAAACAAGAAAAATCATCACATTTTTCAGAAAACAAGAAAATTTGAAAACAAATGCATGGAAAAGTACCGAAAACAAAAAAAAAGGCCCCACCACCACCACCAAATGTTCCATTTAGGGCCTTGGAACGTTTTCAAATAGAATCCTTTCCGCTCTTTCAGCTATGCTTCTTATGGGGAAATGTGTTTGAAGATCCTATTCTTGGAAAAAATGCTTATCATTAACTCATGATGTCATAAAACACTTGATGCCGCTTTTAATTGACAGCGGAACTCTTCTGTAACCCAAACAAAATTCGTTAAATTATCAAGTCAGATGGAATAATATATATATATATATATATATATATATATATATATATATATATATATATATATAAAATGAACTAAAAGTTAGAGGAAAGGTGACTTTGATCAGTAATTATTCTCTTTGTTGTCAGCATATCAATTTTCTTGCATGAAATTAAGAGTAAATGAATATTTAAGGACATTATTATAATTCTGTTGTTGACTGTCTTTCCTCACAACATATTAATTTTCTTACGTGGAGTAAATGAATATTTAAGGACATGTTGATAATTCTGCTGATGTTGTCTTTCTTTTTATCTTGTCCTGAACATATCAATTTTTTTTCCTTACATGAAATTAAGAGTAAATGAATATTGAAAGACATGTTAATAATTCTGTTGATGTTGTCTTCCTTTTTTGCAGATATGCTATTGCAGACTACGCATATCGATCGATGCGTGACCGGAATCTGGATCAATGCATCATCATCTCAGGGGAAAGTGGAGCAGGCAAAACAGGTAAGACACAATTGATGCATACATATATGTATATAGAATACATACATACGCATCTGGGCATACAAAGCCACACGCATACGTATCCGTGCAAATTCACACATACTCATATGTACACACAAAATTGCATCAAAATGCACACGTACACATCTGTGCGTACAAATTCACACATACACGTGTGCACAAAAAATCGCATACGAATACACACACATACACATCTGGACATACAAAATCGCATACATAGTCACGCATACATATTTGTGCATATGAATACAGACATACACGTCTGTGCATACAAATACAAATGGATATGCACATTCAAACACACAATACATACATGCACGCAGACGTACACAGACACATGTGAAAATGCTTACAAATACACATATACACACATGCTTACACGCACACACACACATTCAAGACATCTCTTTTTTTTTCTCCTAGAGGGGGAATCATGCTCAACATCTCATAGAGAGATCATAAGACAGCAAAGTATATTAAAGAAAAGACAGGAGTTCGATATATCATTGAAACCATTAGAAAATTCAAATGACAACGTACTGGACATATCGCAAGAATGTTGGACAACCACGGGACATCATCACTCACAACAAGGATCCCCAGGGATCATATGTAAAATTGTGGCCGACAGAAATTATGATGGTGTGATGAGAAAGACAAATTCAGAAAATACTGGCTGCGCAACAGCCGTGATAGACAGGTCTGGTGAATCTTGGAGGAGGTCTATATCCAATGATGATAAGAGGCTGATGATGTAGATGAATATATTTCTCTGATAGAAAAACATTTTGGGTAGTCTTGAAAGATTTGATCAACCTAAAAAATTCAGTAATCAATTGAATTTAAATCCATTTTATTAAGACAAAAACAAAACAAAAAACTCTAATGTCCATGTATGTACGTATACGTCTACAATTATATACATGTGTATATTCTGTTTATATACACACTGTACAATGCAATCATTTATTAGATCAGAATGTGTGTCTGTTTCTAAGAATAATTCAATCAATTTTTTTGTCTCTTCATGCTGAAAGGTAAAAAAAATATACATTTTCTGCCAAATTTTATTGGTACTCGTTTAACTTGAATGGACCTTTCAAAATGGCAGAAAGAATGATATTTCAAGATTGTTAAAGAGATTTCATCAACGTTGATTCAATTTTTTTGCACAGTTTTTCTTAATTTTATTTTATTTTCATATTTTTACTAATCTTTGTTTACAACTGTTTTTGTTTTGTTTTTTTTTAATCTTTGTGTATTGTGTATTATTTTAATGCTTTACAGTATATGCAGATATAAAAGACAGTCATTTAATTTTACAAAACGGAAATGTACATCTTGTACTGTCTAATGTGGTGGTATTATGACTAGGGGGCTGTTTACTGATGCTCAATATAAACAGTTATCAGCCTCGGATAAGTAGCAATGAGTGGTGGTCCTCAAAATACCCTTATAAACCATTTGTCTTCGAGTCGGGTATATACCATTTTGCTTTATGACTTTATATTTTCCAAACTGTCAACCAAAACTGTCAACATATTCAACATAGGTTTCTTCAGTTTTCAAGTGGTTCTGACTGGCCTGCTAGCTAAGTACGTGTTACGTGTACAGGCCACACCAATGGAGCTAGAGTGCTGAAATTTCAAGGATTTATTTTTCATCATATATAGAAAAAAGCGGTTTTTATTGCCCCCTCCCCTAAATGGGTTTTTAATAGGGGTTCAGTTTACTTTGGAGCTGTCATGTAAAACTGGTCCCTCATTTTATGTCCAGCAGTATCCATGGTTGTTTGCTTCTTTTTTTTTTTAATTCGGATTTTTCTTAGTGATCCCTGTCCAACAAAACACGATAGAAGTAACTTTTTAATTGATCATCCCCAACTCTGAAAAAAGGTTAGTCATGTGACGGTTTCTGTTGAGTGATTAACCAAGCCTGTTTGCTTCATTTCTATATTTTTTTATTCATCTTGTCCGTCTGAACTGAGAAAAAGAGGTGTGAAAGCCTATTTCCCTCCCCTCACACCAACACCGAGCTGTCTCCATTGAATAGACCTCAAATCATTTGTTTTCGTCTCTCTACTAAACACAACAATTAAAGCCATCATATTACAATGTAAGGAGGCCCAGAGGTACATATATAATCATGGTTCTTTGCTTGATAGACAATAGACTGAGACAGTCATAGGGAAACATATTGTGCTTCTTTTGTGTTTCCTCTTGACTTAAGATGCATTACCATCAGCTTTAAGAAACTTGTACAGTGGCAAAGAAAGAAATATGTCAGTACACTGTTAACGACAATTAGGCCACCCTGTGACCTCCTGGGTCACTCTTTGAGAGAAAATTAGTGCAAGCCTAGAGAAACCAGTATGTGTGAGGTGCAGCGGGAGGTCCCCAGGGACAATCTCCCAAATACTGAGCTGTAGAGAGTAGTGGGGGAATCCGGATAAGACGTGTACAATTAGAGATACGCACGCTCCCCCAGAACAAGATTCAACATGCCCAGACAGTAAGGCCAGTGGGTGCATAGCCGAAATATTGGGGAAAATACACCACGAAGATAGTCCAACTAAACCACATACAATAAGTCAAAATGATTCATTAAAAATCACGACTACTAAACAAAATTTTGTCAGCTGAACTGACTTAATCTGAAGTTGATTTGGGAATTGCTGGGGGAGGGCTTGCGAAAATAGGGGGTGGGTAACTAGTATAGACACATTTATTCAAGCTGCTGCTAACTAATTATGGGACAAATGAAGGCAGAAAACTTGACCATTTAAAAATGTATTGTATTAAATTTAAGTAAAGAGATATAATCTAAGATTAGTGTTAGGATTGCAGTTGATAAAAAAGATTTGATATTTTTCTAGATTTGTAACTCTAGAATAATTATATCGATGAAATCAATATTAATAAATGATTAAATGAATTTTCTTTGTCATTTGTATAGGTATTTTTCCGCACAAACTCATGTGAATAAGGGGTAATCTGTCTCCTATTTGTTCCAGATTGTTTGCATAATTTACACTTTACAGTTTTATCATGTATAGTGTCTATACTAGTTACCTCCTTTTTTGCGAGTCTTTTCCAAAGAGCTATCACTGATTTTCCTCAGATGTGCGGGGAGAAGCCTTACCAACTCTAGATACATATGGTCTTTGGCATGCTGTGTTTGGGATGACTAATAAATAAGTTACTTCTCTCACCTTCTGTTGCATCACTAAAAAGTCTGAATTTTCAACAACCAAAAAAAGACAAGCATGGATGCTGCTGGATAAGGGACCAATTTAGCATAAACTTACATTGTGAATGGACCCCCTCCCCACCCCACGCTACCCCCCCCAAAAAAGACTTAGAGGAAATTTTCAAAAAATTATCATAAGGCATAAATTTAAATTTTCAGTCTTCTATCTCTATCAGTTGGACCTGTCTGCCTGACACATACATCGATAGCCAGGCAGGTGGAATTACTTTAAGAAACCTTTCTTGACTGTTTTGGTGGAGAGTTTCTAACAGAGAAGGACAGTCATTCAGGCCAGTCACTGGAGGGAGGGCCTGACCCCTCCTTGAAATCTATTGGGCCCATGAATATGACGTGAATTAATTTTAGCGCGTTAATTTTCATATTATGAACCATTTAATACAACGCATCTCCATTTCCAGTGTTGCTAATACAGCACTTTTCCCGCTAAATTCAAAGTGATAAATAAGTGAGAGCCATTGGGGGGGGGGGCGTGTTTTTGGCAATTTTTAGTATCATTTTGGTGTGTTTTGACTATTTTTGGTGAATTTTGGCTATTGCTTTTGAGTGACATAGAGCACTTCTACCATCTACCCCCCCCCCCATTAAATGGATGACCGCTCTCCACTTGTTTTATCCTGGCAATGGACCGGTGGTAATTCAAAACAAAAGATTCAGGTTATTCATTTTTATGTCAATCACCGGTCGACAACACTTCGAAATATTTGGATAAACTATCCATTATTCAAAATATTTTGAATGAAACCAAATTTTATTGACATCTGAGAAACAGGAAATAACAACTTCATAAAAAGTTTCTTTAAATTATAGACCAAAAACTTTTAGAAATGAGAATTGAGAGAAGAAAAAAAAATCAAACTGAATTCAAAGACATACACGTGAGAAAATGAAGATAAAGTTTTTTTTTTTCTATTTATAAAGTGAAAAAAAAAATTCCAAAGATCCAATTTCTTTCTTTTTTTTTTCTTTTTTTTTTTTTAGAAATTAATTTTTCTAAACTTTATTTCCCTATTCTTGCAGTTTCTTTGCATTGCTTTCGACTATTTTCATTGTGGACATTAATACATTTCTACTTACACGTCTGGAAGAAAAAAATATGTGCATAAAAAACAATGTCGAACCAAAATTCTACCAACCAAAATACATTGATATTCTTTTCTTTCTTTATTTTTTTATAATTTTTTTGGTCTGGGAGGTTTTTGTTTTAAATAATGAAACTGCAAAGTTTATAAAGACACGAGGAAAATTTTTCTCCAAAATATGCTTGTGGGAGACAAAGTTAGAAGGGGAAAAGTACATGTTTTATTTAATTGAAAATCTATTGATGTCATTCAGCTTGTTGTCTGATCGTGTCTGAACGTTATGCTTTCAGAATAACATAAGTAGTTTGGTAGTTGGTACAAAGAGTGATGTAAAGACTGATAGTTTGATAAGAGGGTAGGAAAAGAAAGGATAGAGAGGATAGGTAGTTTGATAAGGGGGGAGGAAGAAAAGATAGAAAAGACCAATAGTTTGATAAGAGGGAGAGAAGAGAGAGAGCAGAAAGGAATTTTTTCAATCATAGTCAGAACAGGGTACTGAAAAGGATGTTAAGAGGGTATGAAGGGAGAGAATGAATGAATGAAAGAAAGATAGTTTACCGATGAAGTAGAAAGGGAAAGGACAGAATAATTAGGTAGTTTACTGAGGTGATTTTTGCACATGTCAGTAATCCACATTTGTATAACATTTATATAAAAACATAGATGGGCAGCAAAAATTGGAAGGAATAAGGGAGAAGATGAGAAGATACAGGTATTAGGCGAGAGAAGAGCAGAGGCATGAGATAATGGATCAGTTTAGTTTTCAACATCTTTGGAATTTCTACTGGTTAAGTGAGTGAATTGATTATAGGAACAAGAGTTGAAGGAAGAGATATTGAGAGAAATATCTGCATGGATTTGAGGATTTCTCTCTCTCTCTCTCTCCCCTTATCCATTCTTTTCTAAATCTCTCTCTCCCTACCTCAATCTCTTTCTTTCTTTCTTCCGCCTTCTCTCCCTACAATCTCTTTCTTTCTTGTGTTTGCCATCTCTCCCCCACCCTGGCTCTTTCTTTCTTGTGTTTGCCTTCTCTCTCTCCCACTCTCTTTCTTTCTTCTGTATCTCACTTCCCTTTCATACGTGTGGGTTCCATACCATTGGAGAAACTAAACCTCAACCATGAAGGTAACTTTTTCTATGAAAGAAAAAAGAATGGAACATCTCTCTATTTGTTTGTTTTTTTTTTTTCATTTATCTTTTTTTGTTTTTTCTTTCCAATTTTATTCTACTTTCACTTTCACTTTTGTTGTTCTGTTTTATTTTCGTCATTTTTTTTCTCTTTTTTTTTTCCCTGGGAAATTCCTTAGTTCTTTCGGGCAGAAGCAAATAGCAAATATCCATTTGCAAAATTTTCTTGTCCAAAAAAGAAACACAATTCCAAAAATGGTAAAAAACAGAATGGTTTGTGACCAAAGAATAGATTCCACACAGTTATTATTGATAAAAACAAATCAAATTTCATTGAAAACTACTGCAACAATCTTTCATGATAGCAACTGAATACTAAAATGAAAAGAATTTTCTTCACTCTGAATGGAGAATGAAATGTGTTTTGTCTCATCACATTGTAAAATCTCAAACTGCAACAAGAAAAAATGATTGCAGGGTAACTAGTATTATGATATATTAAGTTGGTTTGCATACAGTCTGAGATTAAAACCAACCCAACGGATCTGATATTCATATGGGTGAACATTCAATAGAAATGATATGAAGAATGAGTCAAGTCTGTTTTTATTTTTATTGATCCCTCATTGTCTTATACATTTTTCTGAGTAAGCTACATCAAGAAAATTAATATGTAGAATGAAATAACATCCATGTACAATGAATTATGATAATATCCTATATGGAATAATATACTGCATGTAATATGACATAAGCTTTATATCAAAATCATAGCTGAACAAGAGGTGATGGTGTCTGATCAACTCTTCTGGGGAGTCATGTTAATATAACTGTTTTGTTTTTAATTCTCAGAAACTTCTATATGGTAAACAACTGATGATCCCAACAAGAAAAAAATTACACATTGTACAAGAATATCAAAGTCTGTGTAAAACATTTTTTTTTTTAAACTCCGAAGAAAATTACATAAATTGCATTAACATATATTGGGGAATTAGTGACTGAAATGAAAAAGTTTGTTTTTATATATGTTTAGTGTTTAAAGCCATAAAACTTTCTAGACTACATATACCTTTTATCTTCATTCGTTTTACAACACTAAATTTTGTAACAATCACTAAATCATGTAAGAATTTTCAAAATTGGGACATATTAGTCATTTAAACTTGAACTTGCCTTTTTGATGGACAGAATTCAGTCTTATGTTGGAGAGTTAATTTATTTTAAGCATCAAGTATTATCCCTAATGGATTATATTAGTCT
The DNA here is from genome assembly GCA_963457665.1 of Thysanoteuthis rhombus. NCBI lineage: Eukaryota > Metazoa > Mollusca > Cephalopoda > Oegopsida > Thysanoteuthidae > Thysanoteuthis > Thysanoteuthis major. The sequence goes on from OY735231.1 coordinate 3,116,043, forward strand.
TTTTATACTCTATGAGCTTGACATTCTGATGGATACAATGCTGTCTTATTTTGGAGAGTTGATTTTTTTTAAGCATCAAGTATTTTCCCTAATGGATCATACAAGTCTTTTTATACCCTATGAGCTTGACACTCTGATGGACACCTCACTGTCTTATGTTGGAGATTTGATTTTTAAGCATCAAGTATTTTCCCTAATGGATTATATTAGTCTTTTTATAACCTATGAGCTTGACACTCTAATGGACATATTGTTGCGCCATGTTGGAGGGTCGACCAATCCGGCAAATATCAAACTAAGAATAAACCCGAATTAACACCTTAGCTTTGGTGTAGACTTATACACAGGCATGTGCAGTCTTTGAGTCGCGCTTTTATAAATGAAGATGGTCAGAAGAAATTGTCCACTTTGATTCAATTGTTTCTTGCTTCTCTTTGACGTTCATTCTGTTAACTGGCTTTTATCGAATGTCAAAGAGGATCAGTGTCAACAAGCGCTCAACTCATGGCCTAATGTCTACAGCTGTCTGGTCTGACGGACAAGTGGATACAGGCAGCTATTATTACCGTGACTCTTTCAGACACTCCATCATCTAAACATTTTAAATGGCATCTTGTCATCTGCTGACAAGCTACCTTCACATTGGCCCAAAGTTATTAGGCATTAAACTACCAGGCACCTTCGATATCTGACATGTGTTCAATAACTACTCTCTGGCAAATCTCGACAAAACTAAAAGCATTTTACTCGGTACATTGATGTTCATGAAATTATTATTTTATATCATTTTATTATATATACAAGAGTGTATGTGTGTGTGCATAGATATCTGCATGATAGAAGGTAACTTCAGCAGAAAACCTACGATCCCAATGTAGCATTACCGCATGATGATGTAGTTGTATTGGCAAGAGAAAGGGTCAGTCGTACAGTGCACGTTTTGTCGAAATCATGGTACCAAATAAGGATAGGCAGGGGTATCACATGCCCTAATACAACGTAGCATATTACTGTGCTTTGCATGTGCAGCCTCGAAGAAAAGTCCGTTGTGTTTCAAACGAGTCATAGAGAACCGAGTCACTAAAATAACGTAAATCCGAAAGTGTTACCGTGTTGGGAACGAAATAAAAGATCCAAAACAGGAGATCATACAAAAGGACTGGAGAGGGAATCAGCAGAATGTTGTTGCTACAACTGGTTCTTCTTGTGGAGATAATTTAAGCTAACTTGGACTCATAAAGGATTCACCGAAGTCATCGTTTTGTGGAAAAGCTTTTATTCAACTCAATGCGAAATCTCTTTGTTTACATGCTACGGCACAAAAAAGTAACTGAACTTAGATAAAACGAACTTTATCGTATGGATTCTCTTCGCCTTTAATAATATTACAGGTATATGCGACTTATGACCGATCCCCCGGAACTGAAAATTGATCTATGAATGTAATTTGACTCGAAAATGAACATGGGATAGGTGTCGCTGACCTTGAAGATCAGTAAAGGTCACCACGGGTCAATTTACGGTCAACACTGCTATTTCCTTCCAAACTACAAAAGTGACATTTATTTACTCGATATCGCATAAACTGGAAGTGCTCTGTAGGGTCGTACGTAAACCTTGATTCGTATCGAACTAGGCATCCACAACTTCGGCTCCGCTTTGATGTAGTAGTATCGTTGCTCACATAATCAATGAACAAATAATCCATTATATAAATTGCATAAATTTCATTTGTAGCATCTATGATGAATTTTAAAGGGGATATTTTCATTATTATCACTATACATTCAGATATTTCGGTGTACTTGGTCAGTTTTCCAAACAGGAACGGTTGACGCCGTGACCAGTGCAAAGGCCCTTCTTATAGTTCGATCCAAAAGTCTCGTGTCTCTAAATTTGAGCTAAATCCGGCCACCTGTAGGGCAACTTTGTTGGAAGAAACTGCGAATGGTGCAGACTCCCTTGCCCAACTGGTACTGAGGGTAGATCTCTGTTTTGCTCCGATGGAAAATATCAGTGAAGGTGTCGGTGGTCAAGCGTAGTAAGCTGTACGGGAAATTGAATCAACTGAGATAATCTGCGTTCACTTCACACTAATGCTCTTGGGAGGGGCATGGGTAGCAACATTTGATACAACTGACATCGAAAAAAAGTGTTTCTTCGAATAGAATTTACGTAAAGTATTTATATGAATTAGTATAGTATTTTTTAGAAAACTTTGTTGAATGTAAGAATGGAGTTTCATTTTAGGTCCTCTGTGTTTTTGGGTTTGTTTTTTTTTATACTGGTGTTTTGCAAATTTTTATGAAGGTAAAAAATAAGTATTTTCCTGATTGTTTGGAAGCCACAATTCTGATAGAATCAACATTCACAGACTAACTTAAGATTGTCATCAACTTTTTAAAGCAATTGATACCAGATAGAGTAAACACAATTGTATTCATCTCAGATATTCAAAACTCCAGGCAAAGCTGGGTACTGTTGGCTGATACTGTGAATGCAAAAAGTATCTGAATTATTTCAAAAGGTTGATTTTAACATCTTCAAGTAACTTTGAATTAGACAGAATTTGGACCGAAGATTGAAGAATAAAAACATATATATCAAGATGAGATCGAGTATTGAAAAGTGATGTAGAAAAATCAGAAATCTTCGGTCAAAATTCTGTCAATTCTGAAGCTGTAGAAGTATGTTAAAATACAGTTTTTGAAATGTATCTGCAACTTTTTTGCACTCGTAGTATGTGAAAAGGAAAGAGAGAAAGAAATAACCGCTAGTTAAAAACCCGTTCTGTCAATAAAGACAACAATAAGCACATAAAAATCTTCTGAAAAAAAAAACTCTTCTGCATTTTTGTGTCGTTATCTTTTGATTGATGGAACTTTCTTCTTGTCTGACGGGGTCACACAAAAATGGTGAATCATTGAATCGAGGGCTTTTTTTTTCTTCTTTAACATCTAAAGAGAAAGAGTCCACCATGATTACAAACCATGTGTGTCATGTGAGCTCCTCCATTCTTCCTCTCTCTTGTGACAAAAACTTTTTGCATATGTACAGACAGTAATCATAGTCTTTTACCCATGATGCCTCTCTTTGCAAAAGGTCTTTTTTTTCATCTTGCATTGAAATCATTTCAGTTTACTCAAGGACACAATGTACCGATGTTGGAGACGTTTATCTCCCAAATAAATATCTTCATTGAAGGGATGTGAAAGAAAAGAAAGATAGGAAATATTTTCGGATATTTTCCCGGCTCCTTTCTGTCTGTTCTACAATGACAGTTTTATAGAGAAAAATACAGATATAGCTTGATAGATATATAAAATAGTTTTACATATAGACTTTATTTACCAGTAATCATAGTAAAGTTCTATTCTTGCCTCTAGATGGGCAACGTATCCACAAATTGGTAAAGTAGTTACGTGGCTTATAAGAGTCGAAAAATGATTAATGTATTTACATAGGTGTATGTGATTATAAATTGCATTATATTACATTGAAACTCTAATCTGAAATGATCTCCTGTAACTACACGGTGATTAGGCCTAGACAACGTAAATCAAATAAACAATTAACATTATCTGGACCAAATGATACATTCACCGTCTAATAACGGTAGATCTTTTCAAGTAGGCGTTCCAATAAAATATGACGCAATTCATTATCATTCTATTGGATCATATATCCATTTCTTTATAACGTAGGTATATGTGCATAGATGTACACATATAAAGCATATTTAGGAAAAGATTATAATGTTCGCTAATCCTTGGGGATGGGAGGCCATAAGGAGAAAAAAATGAACAAGTTTCCTTTTTTGTGACCGGCAAAAGGTCATGGGGAAAAAATAAAAGTCCACGATGAAAAAAAAATAAAGATGTACACTCGAAAAAGAAGTTTTTGGTTTCTGGTTAGGAAAAAAGTCATACTAAATTTCAGGATGAAGTAAAGATCGGCTCCACTGAGACCACCCGGTAAAGATCGGCTCCGATCAATATAACAGAGTTAATGGCAGTACTGCCCAATGGGACCAAGTTAAAATCGGCACAACACGGGTAAGGATGAGTAAAAAAAAGTTTTTCGTCGATTTATTAAACTCCATGAATATTTTTAAGCATCATGTAGCGTGCACTATTCCAGACAGGTCCTGTGCGGAAGTCTACCAAAGATTTTTTTGAATGTTGTAATAGCCAAACCTAACCAGTTAAAAATTAGTACCAACCAATTGAATTAAGTGAAGATCAGTACTACCAAGAGCAAACTTGCTGATCTTTGCTTGAACCAAATATTTTTTGCTGACTTTTTTTCCTAACGTACACTGAGTTTTTTTTTTTTTTGATCACCAAAAAAAAAAAAAAACACTTGAATTTTCTAGAAGCAATCATTTCCTAAAAAGGCTCACTTGAATACAGCATTTTGGCTGTTCCTGTCTCCAGCCTTCATCAGGTGTATGATTCAAGAAGAGGCATTTTTTTTCCTTCATGCAAAGGAACTCTTCTTGAAATATACACCAGACAATGTCTGAAGAATAGATTGACCGAAACATTTTGTTGACAATATCAAAGACGGGAAGAAGAGATTCAGTTCTCCATACAACAGTAGGAATGTTCAATACTCTTCTCAAAGTTTTGGACAATAGAATGCTCTCTTATATTGGTCTATACCGTTGTTCTTCGGCCTTCATTGGTTGACTATGTAACAAAAGTCTCATAAACTCTGCCCGCCAAAAATTTCGAGGGCTACATGCTGGTAATTTGCAAGCTATTTATTCCGATTTAAGCCTCTGCTCTCAATGACCAAAGAGTTTCCATAGGCCTGACGAAGGCTGAAGAATGGATCAGCCAAAATGTTTTGTTGACAACATCAAAGACGAATAGAGATTCAATTCCCCTAACAAAAGTTTGAATGCTACTGACTCTTTTGGAAACTTTACACAAAATAGACAAGCTGGCTTGAATATTTTTACGCTCAGTGTTCAGTGGGGGTAGCGAAGCCTCCCTAGGAGCTCCATGAATAGTAGTCCACCTACTGCATTTCCATTAACATTATAGAATAACAGATCCCACTGAATGTTGGAGGGTGGGGGGGCATCAAGTAACCGAAGTTCCCCCCAGGTCCTCAAATCTCCAGCTATCCTTCTCTTAATGCTCTGTGTTTTTTGACCTGGTTTCTTTGCAAAAAAGAAAAGAATCAGATAATCGACTCTCTTGGTTAATAAACTGCAAAAATGGTCACCGGAGGGTTTTCTGGCGTGGCTTCGAAATCCGAAGAGTTTTAAATTGCAATTTTGTCAGACGAGGTCGTCTTAAAGTAGTTTTTAATTAAATGTGTAACGAAACAAACAACAGTTAATATTTTTCTTATCTACAATTCAAGAATTAATTCAATTAGACGAACTTTCAATTTGTTTCCCATCATGTCATATCATTGTGTTATCAATTGCCCAGAGGCATCTGCAATGAACAATTTTGATGTCAATTTCGCAAGATTTTCGAGGGAGAAAAAAAACATGGAAGCTAACTAGGAGAGTAAGCGACCAACTGAGAACCATGCATCGTGCACATGGGAGAATCATGCTCAGCATCACATGGAGAGACCAGAAGACAGCATCGTATATGAGGGGAAGGACAGCAGTCCGGGACATCATAGAAACCATTAGGGAACTCCAATGGCAATGGGCTGGTCATGTTACAAGAATGGTAGACAGCCGCTGGACATCACGTCCCACAACATAAATCCCCAGAGATCACAAGCACAACCGAAAGGGGCAGAATATGAGATGTCAAGATCAACTGGCCAAGTTCCGAAAGTACTGGCTCCGCGACGCCCATGATAGAGGAGTGTGATAAATCCTGGGGAAGGTCTATGTCCAACGACGGACGATAAAAGGCTGATGATCCCCAATGAAGATGTTCATAAGTTTGGAAACTTTGGAGTTCATTTTAATGAACCCTGAATTCACCTATCGACTTATACATTGATTCACACGAAGGGTTGTCCTTATCCTGGCTGTTTTTGTTTGTTTTTACCGCTGCACCCTCCGACCTTCTTTATCCGCGGCTGAAACGTTGTGAATATAAAAACAACCAAGAGGTTCGAATAAAATAATTGTATAACTAGAAGGCACTCTGAGAGCGCACACCTCTGCCAATGCTATTGACAATGAGCATGGATCCACCCCAAAATGCAATCAGTTTTTCCATGGCCTATTGTCCAACCTTGCGCATAATATCATTGAAATTCATTGATAACCTTTGGAAATATCGTGTGAACAAGCAGGAAACATTTAGCAATATTAAGTGGTTTAGATATATAACTACAATGTGCACGGATCTGCTCCAAAATATTAATTGATAACTTTTATGGATATCGTGTGGACAGTCATGAGCGTTTAAGAGAATGTAATTGGATTTTTAAAAAAAACGGAAAAATATCTCTCAATCGAAAAAAAGATTCCTGAATCCGCCCCAAATTTTACCACCTCTTTCTTATCCCATTGCCCACACTCTCGTGTCATTGAAATTCCTTCCGTACTTTCGGAGATATTGACAAATGGACAGATGCCCCCGAATACATATATCTCTGTTCAACTCAAATTGCAATCGGTTGGTCTTATCGCAAGAATGACAGACAAAGGTTGGGCATCACAACATGGATTCCCGGAGATCACATGTGCAACCGAGGCCGGTAGAATATAATATACAGACACAAACAAGTTCAGAAAGTATATGCTCCATGACGCTCACGATAGAGAGTTCTGACGAAGGGGGAAGGTCTATGTCCAATAAAGTACGATCGCAGATTGATGATGATATTTTTCTAACCTATGACCTGTGCCTTTGCGAATTCTTATCATTAGTGTATGAATAGAAATGTAGGTAATGTTTGGCGGGAAAATTGTCGAAATTGATATACATTGTTTGATAGGTGATTTAAGCAGTCATGCCCTGATCCAACAACATTTTAATGGCATCGTGAATAAACTTTGAATGATTATTGTTTTCAGTACCATATATATATATATATATATATATATATATATATATATATGTGTGTGTGTGTGTGTGTTACATTACATGGATGTTAACCAATCATTTTTTGCAGACGAGATTTCTTGTAGGTTTCCCTATTATGGCGTCTCCGCATTCTGCACGTTCAAGTTATATATCATAAAAGGCCTCTCAAGTTAAATAGATTAGTGGCATTGGATTTAACCAGAATGAAACAAGATTTCTCACATTTGCAGATAAATTAATGAGACTACTGTTATAATGGTACCGACCATGAGATCGAACCTAGGACCTCTGTCCAGCCACGGCCGGAGAGACTACGTGTGGAGACGCTATCAGAACATCTGGGCTTCCCGCTCATGCTTTAGTGAGGCAGCCACTTCACATACGAACATTTGAATCATTTGAGAAGTGGGCGGTTTTTGGTTTTGAGTACGGTCAGAGAACATTATTGGTGTATAGCGATTGGAGAGGAAATAGTTCGTTTTCTGGTGTCGTGCTGGGTGGAGTTCACGTCGAATAGGTGTTGCGTGATTGATAGTGTGAGGCTGTCTTGCGGGTTTTGCTTTTCAAAGAAACTGTGAGCCTTGTGATTCTCCCGTTTTAAAGAGATTGTGTGTCCTGTGGGTCTCCCTTTTTCAAAGAGACTGTGTGCCCTGAGATCCACTCGTTTTAAAGAGTCCTTGCTACTCCAACTATTCTCCCTTATGATTTAATAATCATCTCTCTTGTCAAGATTTCTTATTTTCTAAGTGTGATGAATGGGTGGACACATTACTTATGGTGACGTGGATTGAATAGGAAGAATGTAGAATCAGTTGCAAGTGGTTTGGGGACTTTGTTCACATTAAATTTTCCAGTCACTTTAACACCCTCCCCTGGACTGGTTTAAGGCGGGGGGGGGTAAAGTGACCCCTTCCACCAACCCATGACTGACAACACGTTCCGAACGGGTATTCTTCCTCTACTTGTGGAGGACCTGTTGCCAGCTATTTGCTGGTTACAACAAAACAGCCTTTTAAGATATAACCCTAATCCTTTTTTCATAGGAACATCCATCAGAATTTGTGTGGCGTGACTGATTTGACGATAATGCATTTAAAGAATCATGTATTCGTAGGAGTGAATAATATATTCAACTTTGTCAATAAAATAAAGCATTTAAAAATGAATGCATTCATATGAATGAACAATATATTTTTTAAGTTTATCAATAAAAAAAAAAGGCTTTTGAAAATGGAAGCATTCAAGAGTGAGCAACATCTTCAACTTTGTCAATAAAATAAATCATTTAAAAATTTGTGCATTCATATGAGTGAACAATATCTTCAATTTTACTAATGAAATAAATTGATTCTTACGTCCTTCCAAGTCTCGAGAAGTTCCTGGGCAAATCCCAAATTGAAGCAAAATCTAAATTTCTTCCACCCCCACCAATCAAGTACCCCCCAATACAACCACAGAATCAATTTATTTTCTGAGGAAAATCAATTTGTGTCATAGTTTTCAGGCTGTCAGGTTTTAATAAAAAAGCAATTGTCAAATGTTGAATTTTATCAGTTTCTCGACTTTTATCCAAATTAAAACCTCCATTTAATGGAGACACTGACCGAACAACTCTATTTTAGGTTATCGTGACATTGGATTTTTTTTTCTCCTACTTAAAATAATTTAGTATGATACCTAAGGTTCTCATTCACTCTTCCTCTCTCTTTCTTTTCTCACTCTCACTCTCTCTCTTTCTTTTCTCACTCTCTCTCTCTCTCTTTCTTTTCTCACTCTCTCTTTTTCTTTTCTCACTCTCTTTCTTTTCTCACTCTCTCTTTTTCTTTTCTCACTCTCTTTCTTTTCTCACTCTCTCTCTCTTTCTTTTCTTACTCTCTCTCCTTCTTTTCTCACTCTCTCTTTCTTTTCTCACTCTCTCTTTCTTTTCTCACTCTCTCTCTCTGTTTCTTTCCATCTCTCTCTCTCTGTCTCTCTCCATCTCTCTCTGTCTCTTTCTCTCTTTGTTTCTTTCCATCTCTCTCTCTCTGTCTCTCTCCATCTCTCTCTGTCTCTTTCTCTCTTTGTTTCTTTCCATCTCTCTCTCTCTTTCTTTTCTCACTCTCTCACTTTCTTTTCTCACTCTCTCTCTCTTTCTTTTCTCACTCTCTCTCTCTTTCTTTTCTCACTCTCTCTCTCTTTTTCTCACTCTCTCTCTCCTTCTTTTCTCACTCTCTCTCTCCTTCTTTTCTCACTCTCTCTCTCTTTCTTTTCTCACTCTCTCTCCTTCTTTTCTCACTCTCTCTCTCTTTCTTTTCTCACTCTCTCTCTTTCTTTTCTTACTCTCTCTCCTTCTTTTCTTACTCTCTCTCCTTCTTTTCTCACTCTCTCTTTCTTTTCTCACTCTCTCTCTCTTTCTTTTCTCACTCTCTCTCTCTTTCTTTTCTTACTCTCTCTCCTTCTTTTCTTACTCTCTCTCCTTCTTTTCTCACTCTCTCTCTGTTTCTTTCCATCTCTCTCTCTGTCTCTCTCCATCTCTCTCTGTCTTTCTCTCTTTGTTTCTTTCCATCTCTCTCTCTCTTTCTTTTCTCACTCTCTCACTTTCTTTTCTCACTCTCTCTCTCTTTCTTTTCTCACTCTCTCTCTCTTTCTTTTCTCACTCTCTCTCTCTTTCTTTTCTCACTCTCTCTCTCTTTCTTTTCTCACTCTCTCACTTTCTTTTCTCACTCTCTCACTTTCTTTTCTCACTCTCTCACTTTCTTTTCTCACTCTCTCTCTTTCTTTTCTCACTCTCTCTCTCTTTCTTTTCTCTCACTCTCTCTTTCTTTTCTCACTCTCTCTCTCTTTCTTTTCTCACTCTCTTTCCATCTCTCTCTCTGTCTCTTTCTCTCTTTGTTTCTCTCTCTCTCTGTCTCTCTCTCTCTGCAATCTTTTTCTATTTTCGGATGCACAATAATTTCTTCTGGAAAACGAGGAACAAAGATTTTTTTCTCCCTAAAATTAAATCAAAAAAAGTAGATTGTTCTGGAATGGAAAAAAGAAATGAAATTTTTTTTTTTTTTTTTTTGCAGCTCTTTTTTTATATTTTCCTACAAATTATTTTCATTGGCAACTTGTAATCATCGATGGAAATAAGCAAAGGAAAAAAAGATTCTCAGCATTTCCGAAACCCAACACAAAGATTCTGAGAATATTTTTAGGTTAACGATGAATCCTCTTTATAGAATTCAAATGCCTCATTGATTGACCACACGTTCGTTGGATACACCGCTTCTCAGAAGGGTATCGAGATTTAGCGATGTTGAGCCTGGTCATTACGCAAATGGTCGGTCATTTGGGAACACCAGATGCCTTATGTAGCAACGATGATTCCTCTTTATAGAACTCAAATGCCTCGTTAGTTGACCATACGGCCCTCGAGTACATCGCTTCTCGGAAGAGTGCTGAAGTTAAGCATCGTTGAGCTTGGTCCATAGACAAATGGGTGACCATTTGGGAATACCAGGCGCCGTATGCAATAACAAGGTTATTCTGCGACCGTCTCAGCCGATGCTCTGTCGGTGATTAGCAGTGCGATCTTGCCAAGCAAGGATCGGAACGCTGCTCCATGGAGGACGCATAACAATGTGCTCTCCTGGGAACTGCCATACTCGTATCGAACGGCAATGATCATCATTTGATCATAGTTCTGCAAACGAAGTTGGAGGAGGCATGGGTACTCACTCATGTCGGTCTGTCCGTCCACCAAACATTTCTGAACGCTCTCGATGTGTGGACAGTCAAACAGTCAGAAATCATATATATATATATATATATATATATATATATCTTCCAACTTCGTTGACAGATGTATATATACATATATCTTCCAACTTCGTTGACAGATATATATATACATATGTCTTCTAACTTCGTTGACAGATATATCTTCCAACTTCGTTGACAGATTTATATATACATATCTTCTAACTTCGTTGACAGATATATATATATATATCTTCCAACTTCGTTGACAGATATATATATACATATATATATATATATATATATATATATATATCTTCCAACTTCGTTGACAGATATATATATCTTCCAACTTCGTTGACAGATATATATATACATATATCTTCTAACTTCGTTGACAGACATATATATATATATATATATATATATATATATATATATATATATATATATATATATCTTTCAACTTCGTTGACAGATATATATATTTTCTAACTTCGTCGACAGAGATAAATAAAATTTGACCCTTCGTGATCCTTGCGGATGTCGATGCACGGAATAACCCGTTTGTATTTACGAAGTCTGGAGCTGACTTTGTCTTCCTACCGTAACAAGAACAACCCCCATCGAAATTAGGTGTAAACTGATATGTAAAACCTGCATTCCCTTACCGTGATTTGAACTCTCAGCCAGCTGATTGCCAGCTAGCTGTCTCATTAACTAAGCTAAATAGATAAGATATTAGCCAAAATATGCACGGACTCATTTCAGTCTTATAAATAAATAGGTTTACACAAAAAATATATATTGAATCCCTGTAGCCCCACAAATAGCCTGCCCGACCAACCAGCCGAATTGGCTACTGACTTTTCTCCCTGTAAGTGTCTTGGTCATATTTACGGGGCTACAACCCTGAAAAATTGTCTGACTGTGCCACTCTAGGCACCATCTGAAAACGTTTTCTTTGGTCTTTTTTAATTTTTGTCTGTTCACACTCGATTGGCAAGCATTCAGTAGAGCAAGCTCAACTTTTAAGAACAAGAAAATCCTACGAGTCCTAAAAAGACGTTTATACAACCAATGTATCCTACAATTGGTCACACATGGAACTGTAACTGAAATACGGAACCTAGCCCAAAGATTAACCCTCAAACTGAGAAACAGGCAACGTGCACATGAGAGATTCATGGAGAGATCTAAGACAGCACAGTACATTAGAAAAAAACAGGAGTTCGAGACATCATAGAACTGTTAGAAATTTCAAATGGCAATGGGCTAGACATCTTGCAAGAATGGTAGATAACTGTTCGACATCACGACCCACAACGTTGGTCCCCAAAGATCAGGTGCAAGACTGAGACCGACAGAAAGTGAGATGGCGTGACGAGCTAGATAAATTTAGAAGATACTGGCTCTGCGGTGCCCATGATAGAGAGGTCTGATTAATCTTGGGGAGGGTGTTTGTCCAACGATAGATGCTAACTGACTGATGGTGATGATAGATATAACACAAAAATTGCAATAGTCATCTTCGGACGGAATATAAGTTGAAGTGGTGTTTGGTCCTGCAGCAATAGGCTGTTTATTTCTATTTTTCTTCTCGGCTTTTGTTATAGAGTTAATGCAATGCCCACCTCTTAAATCCAAAACCCATTCATGAACCTGGTGTTTCCCAGAATAGGAACAAAAGAATCTGAACTAAATTCAGATGATGAGGTCTATTCTCTTAGAATCCTCACAGAATCTGCCAGGAATCCTTAATGAGATTTTCATTCGATTCTTGACTTCTGCCCGAATTTTCCTCTTTGGATACTTTTGGGAAATGCCTTTGGGTAAACCCCGATTTTTGATTCAATTACTTTCGGTTTTTATCCAAATAAAACACGAAATGTATTAGAGAGAATCCTCAAAATCCTTGAAATAGCCAACATAATATTTATTTCTTTTCTCGATTCCCCAAAGAACCAATCTGCAAAGAGTTCTTCAAAATCTTCTTCCTTGTTCGGTTCTGGAATTGACCAAAATCATTCTTTCTGGAATTGCCATTTTTTACCGCATTTTTTTCATCACTCGCACTTTCGATTTCTTGAGGGCTTTAAGAGCCCGTTGCTGTTATTATTATCATGGAAACTCCAGACCCATGTTGTAAAACTAGCATTGTACCCGTCAAAAATTACGGAATTATTGACATATGAATGAATAATACCTCTGATTTTCAAACTGGTGAATGGAATTATTTTGAGATGAATGGAAACAGGAAGGGTGAATGACTTGATTTACTTAGATATTTATGGGGGTTTTTTATACTTAAGATAGTATATTTGTGATAAGCAAAAACCAAAAAGATATTTTTAAAAATCCAAGCTCTAAAACTGATTTTGGCTAACTTGAGGCAAATTAGAAAAATTCTGATTTTTCTGTGGTAATATTTTTTGTTATTCGTAGTATTCTTCACGTATTTTTAGTCTAATCAAAAAATATGAAAAGAATAAACACTTAAAAATGAGCTGATTTTTATATTATCCGAATGGGAGATAAGATGGAAATGATCAAAGAGAGAAAGACATTTACTCACGGGCAGCCTGTAAGATTTTATTCAAAAAGGTAACTCGGACGCCAGTAGAGATAAAGGAAAAGGTTACTCGCCCAAAAATAATTTCTTTTTGCTCCAACGGTTTGTCCACGCAGTTTTTGAATGCGTTGAGGTTCGGTACTTCTACTATTACTTCGAAAGATTGTTCCACTGTTCAGTGACTCGGCACTCGAAAGAGAATTTCGTGATATCTTTATTTTTATAATTTTTTTCCACCAAATCCGTGATTTCGCATGTGACTAGACAGAAAATGAAAGAAATTTCGCGCTGCACTCTCGACGTAAAAAACTGTGTGATAACTTATACATTTCGATGATGTCGGCTCTGTGCCTATGGTAGCTTTTTGTCACCGAGTCTGCAGTCCTGATGTAATGTTCGGGCCCCCTAAACATAGGTTTAAACATTTGTCTCAAAAGGTTGAACATTACATGTGTGTATATGGTAATTGTGAAACAATAAAGCAACAGAATTGATTGAAAAATGAATTCTATTTTTAATATGAGGAAGAAATAAGTTTGATTCAAGAAAAATCAGAGATGCCTATATTTAGTAGAATACTTTTCCATGCTACAACTGAATAATCAGCAGCTACAGTAGTTGTAGTGGCAATGTAGATGCAAACACACAGATACAGTTCATTTAACTTCTCTTTCTTTTTGCTTTAGCAAGACTGAAACCAACAAATAGTGACATACGCTTTTATATTATAAGATCCCTCCAGGGTTCAAAACTGAAAATGACATTTTCAAACCTCGTATAATAGAAAATAACGATGTGGAGAATCAATGACTGATGGCAGTTTTATGCCAGTAATGAGCAATTAAATAGGAAAATATTGCATCAAAGATATTCATGTACAGCAAAATTTCATCATCAGTCTCTTAAAGTTCGTCGTTTGACATAGACGTTCTCCAGGATTCGCCACACCTCTCTATCGTGGGCGTCACGGAGCCAGTTCTTTCTGAATTTCGTCTCTTCATCTTGTACTCCGCCGACCTCGGTTGCACATGTGGTCTCTGGGGATCCATGTAGTAAGTCGTGATGTCCATCGGTTTACGACTAATCTTGCAACATGACCGGCCCATCGGGCAAATTTTAGAAGTTTACAAATGTACTAGCTCTAAAACATGAAAGGTTGAAAAAAAGAGATTCGAGGTTTGAATTTCAGAAGATGTGCGCAGTGGTGTAGCGGTTATCGTCGTGGAAAACGGAACCAGTGGGTCGAGTTCAAGTTACGGTTGAGGTTGCTTACGTCCACACCACACTAATGCTCTTGGGAAAGGTATGAATACACTCGCCCCTCTACTCAAGCCCTCTCTTACATTAGCAATTTTAAATAGCCAAAAGTGGTGGTAATCAAAATGGTCAAAAGTGGCCGTAATGATCTTTGGTTGGAATTGAAGAAGGAGTGGAGTTTGACTCTGCAGCAACCAGGCTTGTTGAAGGGATTTTTACATAGACTACTCGATTCTTTTTTCAACTTTTGAGAATTTCGTGGCCCATTTCATTTTCTGTTTTCTAAAATGTTTCTTTTCTCTGTTTTCAGAAGCCAGTAAGGTTATTATGCAGTACGTGGCTGAAGTGTCTGGAAAGGGTCAAGATATTGACCATGTCAAAGAGCAGCTCTTATTGTCCAATCCAGTTCTTGAAGGTAAGGACCAAACTTTACTTTATTTCTCTCAAATACACTGACCGTTCTCTGTGAGAATTATTTATTCCATTTATGGTGCCTGCTGGGGTTCCAACAAAGCGATTACAAGCCGACACACCCTTCTTCATTGGTCCCTACTAATTGCCTGTTTCCTGACTTGGTAAAGTGGATAGTTGATATGACCTAGGTAATAGTATTCAGCCAGAATTGTATTGTTAGCCTATGGAACGTTCTTACCCAAGCCTTCTGTCTATCCCTCTCTCTCTCTCTCTCTCTCTCTCTCTCTCTCTCTCTCTCTCTCTCTCTCTCTCTCTCTCTCTCTATCACTCTCTCTCTATCTCTATCAATCTCCATCTCTCTATCACTCTCTATCGCTCTCTCTATCACTCTCTATCGCTCTCTATCTCACTCTCTATCACTCTATATCTCTCTATCACTCTCTATCTATATCTCTATATCACTCTCTATCTATCTCTCCCTATCTATCTCTCCCTATCTATCTCTCCCTATCACTATCTATCTCTCCTTATCACTATCTATCTCTCCCTATCACTATCTATCTCTCCCTATCACTATCTATCTCTCCCTATCACTATCTATCTCTCCCTATCACTATCTATCTCTTCCTATCACTATCTATCTCTCCCTATCACTTTCTCACTCCCTATATCTCTCCCTCACTCCCTATATCTCTCTCACTCCCTATCTCTCTCTATCTATCTATCTCTCTCTCTCTCTCTGTCTTTCACTCTTTCTCTTCCTGTCGATCACTTTCTATCTTTTTCTATCTATCACTCTCTCTCCGTCTATCACTCTCTCTCCGTCTGTCTGTCTGTCTCTCTCTCTCTCTCTCTCTGTCACTATCTCTTTCTCTCGCTCTCTCCCTATATATTTATTTATATCTCATTTTGATACTAAAAATATGTTAAAATAAGTTTCTCTAGTTTTTAAGTTGGTCTGTCTGTCTGGCTATGTATGTATGTCATGCGTACACGCCGCACCAATAGAGATAGAGGGCAAAAACTTTCAACCTTTGTTACTTATCATGTCTCAAATGGCTTTCTTTGAGGGGGGTTAACATCCACCCCCTAAATTGGGTCTTAGTTTGGGGGGGGGGTCTATTTACCGTGTGATTTTATGCCAAATTGATCCCCAACAGCATTCACATTTGTTTGTTTCGTTTTTTTTAATTCAGACCTTTTTTAATGATCATTACCCGACAAAAGGCGAAAAAAAGTAACATATCCAGTTTTTTATTGATCACCTTCAACACAGCATGCTGCCAAAAGACGTTGGTTATGTGACGGTTTCTATTGAATGACTAACAAGACCTGTTCTTTATCTTTTTTCTGCCTCCTTTTCACAAAATTGTGAATATTTCCTCTTCCTGCTTTCTTCTACATTCCCCAGTTCTGTGACACCAAACCAATTTCTTCAGATCCGAAATTACTAGATTCCTTTTTCCAATTCCCCAGTCCATCACGGCCTTAAAAGAAAAGAACAACGTTTAAAACCTAATCAACTGCCTTCAACCGAATTCAGATTTGATCAGTCATGAAAATGATAAAGATTTTGCACACGTTCATTCATGGGTTCCTGCTGACAATTTTTCCCGGTGATGCGCAGAAGGATATATTTCCTGTGGGAAGCAAAATATGTGTTCGTCATTTATCTTAGCAGTAACCCTGTTACCAACAAAGAATAATACCGTCTTTATATATGGGCACAACAGGTTAGGATTATATTAAACTATTGTACAGTACCAGTCTTTTTATTTACTAAAAGGTTCCGACTTTCACCCTTCCCTTAGTGAGTAGGCCTGATCCGAAAGGGGCAGGGCCAATGCTTCGCTTGCACCCCACCCCAGCAGACGCGTATGCATACACAGAAATATATTGGATTCTTGTCAGAGTTTCTGAGATGAGTCATTAACAAACTATTATTAATTTTCATTTGACTAGTTTTTACCTTCATTCGTTTTCAGTTGCATTTCATTACAACTTTGATTCGGACCATCATTCTACAGCTAAACAGCATGATCGTAAATAAAGAGTAAACCCATGGTGAGAATCAGACTCATATCCTCTCGTCAAAGGGAATCCAATGTACGCCCGGCAGACTGGACCCCTTGGTCACTTCATGGTTCACAAACTCGACTTTCAAAAACAAGAAAATCCCTAAAGTCCTAAAAAGAAGGGTATTCAACCAATGTCCTACCGATAGTCACCTATGGAGCTAAAACATAGAACCTAACTAAAAGATTGACCCTCAGACTCAGAGAACCATGCAACGTGCACATGAGAGAATCATGCTCGACATCACATGGAGAGATTGTAAGACACCGCAGTGCAATAGAGAAAAGACAGGAGTCCAAGAATCATAGAAACTGTTGGAAAACTTGAATGGCAATGGGCTGGACATGTTGCAAGAATGGCAGACAACTGCTGGACATCATGTCTCACAACGTGGATCCCCAGAGATCAGATGCTAGGCTCTGGACGACAAAAAGTAAGATGTCATGACGATCGAGATAAATTCTTGAAGTATTGGCTCCACGATACCCATAGACAGGTCTAGCTAATCTCAGGAAGGGTCTACGTCCAACGACGAACGCTAACAGATTGATGATGATGATGATGATGATGATGATGATACTAGATTCTTCCTGATTGGAAATATGGGCTTACTCTTTATTTCCAATCTCACTGTCTACTTGTTGACGTGGAATTACGACCTGTGTCAAGGTTGAGATAGGAAACTCAAAATTAAGATGAAGGTAAAAACTAGTCAAAATTGATAATAGGAATATACTATCAACTATCTAAACAGATGATAAAATGGAAGAATTATCACTATTATTCACTGTTTTACTCGGACTTGGTCTTCATCTTGGTTGTAATAATCACAATATTTGATCGTTGTAAATTGCAACCTTCTTAGGGTGTCTATCATAGCCGGTAGCCTCTTGGTAATTTCAAACAAAAATAATGATAATCGGGAAATAATGATACCTTTTTATTTTGTAAAAAATATTGAGTAGAAATAATTTTCCTACGTGGTAAAGGCATTATTACTTTATTTCATAGGATGAAGTATTGAAAATAATTATTAATAATTTTTTGCTACAATATATCTTCTCGATTGTTGCTGCTTGTTATCGTGACTAAACTCAGACTGATTTTCTTTCAGTAGTGAGTAAATAAGTTAACAGCGAACTCGCCATCTTCCACGCCAGGAGGTGGCTCACTTAATGCGTGACAACTCTTACCACTGAGCTACAATTGATTTACAATTCTCACCTGGAACTTATCATTTAATCTGAGCTGCACAGTTGATTTATTTACTCATTCCTAAAGGGGACCGAGTCTGAAATTAGTTGCGATAAAAAGTAACAACAATTAAGATGAAGGTAGGTAGTTGCAAAAAATAATAATGTTCTTTTTTATGCAAAAAAAATTTTCATTAATCACCACTACCCACAACAGACCAGATTAATCACAACTGCTGTGTTTGGTTATACATGTTTGGACATTTATTTGTATCGATTTATCGATCTATGTGGACTTTGCCCAGCCGTACCGTTCATAGTAGAAAATTCAAATTTTGCACTCACTCTCTCTCTCTCTCTCTCAGTGGGTACAGAAAATAGTTTTTGTTTTTTGGAAACATCCCTCAAAAATACGTTTTTACTGTAAGGTTTAATATGCAATCTAATTTTATGTTAAATTAGTTACAAGTTTGTGCCCGCTTGTTGATTTTTTTTTTTTTTTGCTTTTTCAATTCATGACTTTTTCAATGATCACAGCCCAACAAAAGGTGAGAGAAGTAACTTCTTGATTGATCCTTTTTCCAACTTTCAATTGATCACCCCCAATACGGTATATATGGGTGGTGGTGATTCATAATTTCCCTTGAGATCCTAGTTTCTTTTTATTTCACTTCTTCATCATGAACGTTTTCACACTTAATTACAAATAGTTGGCCTACACATGAACTTCAGTAAAACAAAAATCATGTGCAACGATCAGATGGAGAATAAGGACATAGCTGTCAAAATCGAAGGTGCAAAACTGGGGAAAGTGGACCACTACATCTACCTTGGACGGCGAATCACCATGAAACCCACGAAAGAGAAAGAGATCAAGTGAAGAATCACCCTTGGATGGCAAGCCTTCGGCAGAGCAAGCTCAACCTACAAAAACAATTCGATACCAATAATCCTAAAAAGAAGAGTATACAACCAATGCATTCTCCCAATAGTCTCTTAAGGAGCTGAAGCATGGATACCTAACTGAGAGACAGACCCGCAAACTGAGAAGCATGCAACGAGCACATGAGAGAATCCTGCTCAACCTCACATGGAGAGATCACAAGACAGCACAGTACAGAAGGAAGAAAACAGGAGTCTGAGACATCATAGGATCTACTAGAAAACTTAAATGGCAATGGGCAGGCCATGTTGCAAGAATGACAGACAACTGATGAACATCACGACTCACAATATGGATCCCAAGAGATCACATGCGGAACCGAGGCCGACAAAATACAAGATGGAGAGATTAACTGGGCCGATTTAGAAAATATTCGCTCCGCGACGCCTACGATAGAGAATTGTACCGAATCCTGGGGAAGGTCTATGTCCAACGGTAGATGTTAAAAGACTGATGATGATGATGATCTAGTTTCTATGTTTGTTACCGTTGCGGTTCTTTGCAGCGGGATTTTTGTTAGTGCAATACTGTTTAAATGCCCTAACTTGGAGAATAAGGCAATTTCCAGTCGAATTTGCATCTTGATAATGATATCGGGGGTTCTGCATTGCGCTCTCTCTGATAATCTATATTATGATGATCTGACCTCTCAAGGGATATAAATCCAGGTATATTAAAGGCTGCCTTCAAGCAAGTTTTAATAATTTCATAAACTAACTTACTTCATCCTGAAATAACTTAAGGCCGGGTATTGATTTTGATATTCGACAACTGCTTCGCTTCATTCAATATGATAGATTCTTTATAAACCTTTCCTATTCACTGATTCTCCACGATGGATGCCTTCTGTTCGGTGTCTCTCTCCAGGTTGGATCCATAAAGAAGTTTCAATAACCCATTACGTATTTCTCTTGAGGGATTATCAACCATTGCATTTAGATCAATTTTGATCCTATCGTTTCGAAATCTCCTGCTTCCAGATATTTTGCAAAGAGAAACCGAAGCCATGTTTTTTGTGTATGTATCGAACGTTTTTCAATATTTATACAAAAAAAATGTTATGATAGGAAATTTTCCTATATCTACGTACTTGACTCTCCCCAAAGTTTATGGTATCTTTACTCCATTAGAAAAGATCAACTAAAACTGTCAACACGCTTTCATCAGTTTTTAAGTCAGTTTGGTTAGCTAGCTATGTATGAATCGCGTGCTCAGACTTCACCAGCACTAATAGTGTATAGAGGGCTAAAAATAGAAACATCTACTCCATCATACTGTCTATAGTTTTGAGAAGGGTCAGAGTTTTTCAGTCAAATGAACTCTTTCTTGTTGTTTGTTTTATAAACTCGACGTTTCGGCCAATTCATTCCACAACCCTCGGGTGCAATATTCAAATCGGGTGGTGGTTAACAGAATCTTGCATTGATGGTAGTAAACCTCTGAAAAGTTCTGTTTACCACCATCACATTTGGATATTACACAAGATGGTCGTAGAATGAATCGGCTGAAACGTCGTGCTTATAACACAAACAACAAGGATTTCAAACATCTGAAAAACTTCTTTTGGTCTTTTTAATTTGTACCAGGCAGGGTTCAGGCTTGTTTTGTTTTGTTTTTTGCTTTTTTTAATTCAGATTTTTGGGGAGCCCCATCACCGAGCAAATGGCAAGAATGTTACTTATTAATTGATCATCCCTTTTTCTATTTTCTTAATTGATCCCCCAAAACTCAGCATGCTGCCAGAATACATTGGTCACATAACGGTTTTCTTTTGAGTGACTAACCAACCAAACCTATTTTACCTTTAGTTTAATATTTAGGGAATATTGTGCATAAATAAGAAAACATAAAACATAATGTTTTTGATATTTCATAAGTACATTGCAATTGCAAGATTGTTTCCATCTTTGTTTTTCTTCATTATTTTATTGCAACGGCAAACTAGTTCTATATAATGAACTCTTATACAAATCTCTTGTATTCTGTGGCTCTCCGGGGTGGGTCTCTCCTATTCGTTGACTCTCCAGGGTGGATCCACAAAGCAGTTTCAATAACCCATTATTTCTCTTGGGGGATTACCATCCATTGCATTTAGATCATTTTTTTATCCGGGAGTTTTAAATCTCCAGCCTCCAGATATGATGCATTTTGGATTATGAATTTCCAAATCATTTTCATAAAAATCTTTTTTGGCTTCATCTCAGATTCAATCTGAGCACCGTATTTTTTTAAAAACAAATGCACACACTGAAGATTATATGTTCATTGCCATACTCAAAGTAATGGGGATACTGCAGCTGCATAAACTTCGAAGATTTTAGCCCTTAGCCTCCCACTACGAATATTTCTAAAAAAATGTATTTGTTTGAGAACTTATGTTACATAGAGATAGTTATTTATCCATTAAGTCATCATTATCATCATCAGTTTTTCAAAGTTCGTCGTTGGACAAAGAGAAGTGTGGCAAATCGTGGGGAAGGTCGATCAAGGGCGTCACGGAGCCAGTACTTTCTGAATTTGTCTAGCTCGTCTCTCCATCTGCCGGCCTCGGTTCCACATGTGATCTCGGGGGGATCCATGTCGTGAGTCGCGATGTCTATCAGTTGTTCGCCATTCGTGCAACATGGCTAGCCCACTGCCATTTGAGCTTTTTAATGGATTTTATGATGTCCCTGACTCTTTTCCCAGATGTACTGTGCTGTCTTGTGGTCTCTCCATATGAGGCCTAGCATAATTTTTTCATGTGCACGTTACATAGTTTTCAATTTGCAGATCTGTCTCTTGGTTAGGTTCCATTAAGTACTCTGCGCTAAACATCATGATTTTATGACCATTTTTGAAAGTCACCCCCAGGGGTTTATTTAAAATGTAAGTATAAGCTAAAGTTGCCCCTTAGTTTGTGTATGGTGGCATTCATCCTTATTTCTTGAAAATTCCGACTTTTTCAACGGGGGGGGGGGCGATCCCAAAGACGGCATGCTGCCAAAACACGTTGATAACATGATAGTTTCTATTGAGTGACTAACCAGACATGTTTCCTTTTTGTTTTGTATTTGTTTGGAAATGATAGCTAAATATAAAATGCCATGGACCGGGTCCCATCATCATTAAATTCGGTCCCGTATATGGTCCAGTTTAGTTTACGTATTGAACAGGGAAAATAAACCAAATTGCTTTTTACAGAGGAAGTCTTACCTCTTGATTAATCTACTTTACTTCAATAAATGAGATACGAGCATAAACCCCAGAGAAATACAGTCCAATGCTGTTTCTTTAATATAACATGCAAAAATACCACTTTACATTCGAGCTTTCAGGAAACAAAGCCTCTTTCCATTCAAATTATAAAAAACAAGTAAACTTGAATCGAGGAACATAAGTAATCACATATATGCACTTATTACAACATTTAGATTAATTTCGAATCTGCAGTTTCCAATTCTTCGTTTTCCTGATATGATAGATAGTTATGGAGAGATTGCCGAAGCATTTTTATGTAAATCTTTTCGGTCCTTATCTCAGATTCATCTGAAGTATCGGATTTTTTTTTTCAAGAACAAATGTATAACGATATGTTCTGTTATTATTATAATCATTAATTTTTACTTATATTTTCTTTCATGATTTTTTTCGTTACTTTTTATTACTTAATATGTTTCACTTCTCATTCAACAGGGAAATCAAACCAGTAGCTTACCACAAAGCAAGTTTTATCTTTTGTTTAGAAATTAATTTTCTTTCTTTTGATGTTGCACTTCTATGTAAACTCAATGAAATGCCGTGTTGGGAGTGATCAACCAAAAAATTGGGGTAAGGGGGGTGATCAATAGATAAGTTACATCTCCTGACTTCTGTTGGAACACTGAATAGTTTGAATTTTCAAAAAAAAAAAAAAAAAAAAACAAGCAGGCTCAAACTGCTGAATAATTTGCAAAAGTATTGTAGATTGACCCCCCCTTTAAAAACGCCATGACTGGGGGGGGCATAAGGAAGGTTTCTTCTAGACGAACTGAAGAGTAAACGTTGAAAATTTCAGCTCTCTAGCTTTTTTGGCGTAGCCTGTATGTGTGATACATACATACATAGCCATCTGGACCAACTTGAAACTGAAGAAACCTATTTCAATAGTTTCTACTAATAAATGGGATTGGTCTTATGACTGTATGGGACACAGTCCAAATTCTATAAAAACAATAAATCCCTAGTAATCTAAATTAACCTTAAAAACAAGCATTTGTTCCTCGTCCCATATAAGTGTCTTCCATCTTATTTCTTATGATTTTTTTTATCGATCTGTTCTGTGGTAAATTACTTCTTTTACATTTAATTTACTCTTTTTCAATCCTAATGCTAAAAAAGCATTCATTTCCATGTATAATTTGAGTTTATTTTAAAATAAGATTTTCCATTGTGGACTCCACCCAAACTGCTCAACATTTTGGAGCCGCTCCTGTAATGATGAAAGTCTCTGGACGCTGTAGGTCACTAGATGCTAATTGTGATGATAGCTCAGTCGTTCGACACCAAAGGGTTTGGCAATTAATAATTAAATTACATGCGAATGTAAAGATAAGAAAATCAAACCGTGAAATCAACAGCCAAATGATTTTGAAATAGAAAAATCAATTAATTACGTTCAAGGTTTTTTTTCCAGAATGGAACACAATAACATGAATCTTGACTGATCATCCCATCACCAGATGTAGTTACTAGAATTTTATTTCATACTCTCGTGTGTGGAGTATACAAAGATAGTATGATGCTTCATATATATAAAGTCGCGAGTTCGATTCCTGGTATAAGTGAAGAGCCTGGAAAACTCTTCATTGGGACAAAAGCCTCAACTAGACTTGAAACTTGTAAGGATCACGAAGCTGACATATGCAACAGAAACTGGGATTTCGTCACCGGTCGTGATACTGCATTGGGGATTTTTCTTCAAGAGACAGACGATATATATATATATATATATATATATATATATATATATATATATATATATATATATATATATATATATGTGAGAGAGAGAAGGAAAAAATGTTTGCGAAAAAACAAAAATGATGAACAATTATGACAAATTAGAAAAAAAATTCAAGTTCCAATTCATTCTGCTTCATATCAAAATTAACAGCAATACCTCTCATAAATATATCAAGTGGGTAAATCAAAGTAAAAGATCTATTGAGGACAAAGATGCAATGTTCAAAACTGAAAACACAACTGACGAAAGTAGACACCTACATCCCAGTAGGGTAACAACTCTCCATAGAATCCTTGAAGGAAGAAGAAATCAAGTAAAGAATCACTCTAGGCTGGAAAGCTTTTAGTAGAGCAAGCTCAACTTTCAAGAGCAAGTAACTCCAATAAATCCTCCCGATAATCACCTACGGGGTTGAAACATGGTGCCGGATTAAAAGATTGACCGTCAAACTGAAAACCATACGACGCACACATGAGAGAATCGCATGACAGCTCAGTATATTAGAGAAAAGATAGGAGTCCGAGATATCATAGAAACAGAAAACTCCAATGGCAATGAGCTGGTTATATTGCGAGAACGTTTGACATCCAGTGGATGTCGCAGTTCACAGCGTGCATCCCCAGAGATCATACGAAAAACTGTGGTTGATAGAACACACGATGTGACGAGCTGGACTAGTTCAGAAAGTATTGGCTCCCAAAATAGAAGCGTCTGGCGAATCTCGGGGAAGGTCTGTCCAACGACGTACGCTGAAAGGCTGATGATGATGATGACGCCTTAGGATCAGAATAGAAAATCAGAAAATAATGGTTCTCTGATGTTTCATACTGTTGTTCATATTACCTGTTTATCGTGTATTGATAATTTTTTAAAAAGTTGCCATTGTAAATTTTGTTCTTATCTGAGTACGAATACGGACAAATCTCCCCGTTCCCCTTAAGCAAAGTTTTTTTTTATACGACCATTTGTCTGTGTATGTTAGAGGCATAGCTAGAGATTTGGAGGCCTCCGATGGGGTATGTATCCATGAAAGGCCCCACCAAATTTGATGAGATTTGTGAGTTGAACTGCAGTAAGTAAACTGCTATTTATAAAGGTCTTCGGGCCGGTGGGCATTTTCAAATTGCAGCACTAACACCACCACCTCTCCGTCAGCTATGTCCCTGGTGTGTGTGAGGTCTTTTATGATATATCCTAACCAGCCAAGTGCAGGGCTCAAAATCATTCAGAAACAGGTTTCCACAGGAGATAGCGGCCATTGTCAACTGAACTGACTGATCAAATTCAAAATTATTCGAAGCTTTTTGATGTATTATTGTTTTGACTAGAGAGGGAGAGAAAGAGAGTCCGTTGAGAATTGTGTGAGAAGACTTTGAACACCTACTCTCATCAAAAATCAAAATCGGGTTCAGGGTTTCAATTGTGAATCTTAGGGGGAAAAAAAAGCATTTACGTATTGCTAAACCTCCATTCTACTGACAGTCACTTCATATCAATAAAACTAGCTTTATTTTTTATTATTAATGCATTTAGTTATTCGAATACCTTCCCACGAGAGCAAACAGTGACAACTGATTTTTTGTTAGGAAAATCTAAATTCATTTTCTCACACCAAAGTTATCTTTTTGAATTGATCCAACTTTCAGAAACGGTCAACAAAAACTGTCATCAAATTTGTCAGAATAGGTTTCTTCAGTTTTTAATCTGGCCCAGTTGGCTGTATCGTGAGCACAGGCTGCACCAAGGGTAAAAGGGCTGTGAATTTAAACATTTATTTCTTATCATATCTAGAAAGCAAGTCAAATGGCAATGGGCTGGCCATGTCACAAGAATGGCAATCAACCGATGGACAGCGTGACTCACAACATTGGATCCCCGGAGATCACATGCGCAACCAACGCCAGCAGAGTATTAGATGGAGAGACAAGTTAAACAAATTCAGAAAGTACTGGCTCCGCGATGTCCATGATAGAGAAGTGTGGCGAATCCTGGAGAAAGTCACTATCCAATGACAGACGTTCAGAGATTGATGATGATGATATCTAGAAAAAAATGGAATTTTTGTTTGCTTTTTTTTAATACCTTTCCCTTCCCCAAAATATGATTTTAATGGGCTGTTCAATTTACAATGTGAGTTCATGCTAAATTATTTGTGTCTACTTTTGCGAAAATTCGGACTTTTTAGAGATCCAACAAAAGGCGAAAGACGTAACTAATTCATTGATAACCCCGTATCTGAATTTTTTGATTGATCACCCCGACTCGGCATGCTATTAAAAAACGTGACGTTTTCTATTAAGTGTTTAACTAAACCCGTCTGCTTTGGTTTTGGGGGTGGGTTTCTGTTTTTGCCAAGTTATGGTTGATTATAAATGTCGAACTCTGCATTTAGGTTCACACCACACTGCAATGGTGCACTAGAG
Source organism: Thysanoteuthis rhombus (assembly GCA_963457665.1). Taxonomy (NCBI): domain Eukaryota; kingdom Metazoa; phylum Mollusca; class Cephalopoda; order Oegopsida; family Thysanoteuthidae; genus Thysanoteuthis; species Thysanoteuthis major. The sequence continues at coordinate 3,142,641 of OY735231.1, forward strand.
AAACCCATGATGTTAAGAGGAGACATTCAGCACTGAATGTCAGGTCAAATAAAGGGGAAACTTGTCTAAATGTAAGTGATCTGTGCTGTGCTCCTACAATACTGATGCCAATTCGACAACTGAAGTTATAATTTTTCAAAGAGTTTTTCAAAGGGATAAAAGAAAGAAAAATGTTGCAATGTTTTTTCTATGAGCAATGAACGTGGAGACACTAGATAGAGAGTACAAAAAAAAACAGAATGATGTCAAACACCCTCTCTCCTATCTCTCTCTCCCTCCTCTCTCTTTAATTCTTATCTTTTTTGTTACTCAGACTCTCAGCGTCTCATTTTTGTTACACTGGTTGTTACTCTGTCTCTTTCTCTCTTGTTACTCTGTCTCTTTCTCTCTTGTTACTCTGTCTCTTTCTCTCTTGTTACTCTATCTCTTTCTCTCTTGTTACTCTATCTCTTTCTCTCTTGTTACTCTGTCTCTTTCTCTCTTGTCACTCTGTCTCTTTCTCTCTTGTCACTCTGTCTCTTTCTCTCTTGTTACTCTTTCTCTCTTGTTACTCTTTCTCTCTTGTTACTCTTTTCTCTCTCACTCTTTTCTCTTTTCCCTCCCTCTCTCTTTTTCCCCTCTGTCTCTCTCTTTTCTCCTCTCTCTCTTTTTTGGTCTGGTTGGCTACGTATCATATATACAGGCTGCACCAATGGAGCTAGAGGGCCGATGATTAAAACATTGTTTCATTCGAAGCAAACTTATCACTCGATGAAAAAATTTTTATTCTCTTTTTGAGAAAAAGATAATTCAAGTTATGTTGGAGAACAAAAAGTTTTTTCACAAATCAGTAAAAAAAAAACCCTTCTTACAGTCTCCGTCCCATGGGATTCATTGCAATGAATCATTTTAACATCTTCTTCCCCTCGAGTGATCATTTAAACATTCTCCCATCTAAGTATTATCAATTGAACATCCTCCTTGCCAAAACAGTCTAAATATTCATATGAATACAGAAATATTTGAATGTTTTATTTTACCGACAAAGATATGAGAATGAATGTATAAATTTTTAATGCATTATCACCCAATCTGTCACAGCACATAAATTCTTGGAGGTATCACTTTGAAAAGTCACACTTACAGCCATGCAGCTCCTTGATTCTGGACTTTGGCTCATTTGAATATGATTTGGTAGTCTGTGCACTTCATCGGATGGGTTTACAAAATTCACTGAATGACGAGCAGATTTGTGTTGAAGCTCGACGCTTTGAATGTTTCAAAGATCACTTTAACATCTTAAAGCGATCCCGTTGCAACCTTTTGATTCAAGTTCTATACTCGTCAGGACTAGCCTTTTTAATGTCCATTTTCTTGACATATACTTTCTCCAGAATTCACCAGATTTCTCAATCATAGGTGTCGCAAAGTCCTTTCAGAACTTGTTTAGTTCGTCACACCATCTTATTTTAGGTCAGCCACTGTTTTGCATATGATCTTTCAGTGGTTGTCTGAAATTCTTGGATTGTGTTGTCTAGTGTCCTTCCACATGATGTCAGGAATGATTATCTCCCGTGCGCATTGCATAGTTCCCGATTTTTTTGTCTCAGAAATCATCCGCGAAAAATTTGAATAAAATCCTAGATTTTTCTGAGTAATGTCATCCAAGACTCTTAATTTGTTTAGAACCCTATTTTCAAACAAAACCTAATTAGATACTTAATGTTTAAAAAATGTCCCAGTTTGACCTACCGACCAACAAGAGAGAACTATTTCACAATTTTTAATCTACAAAAAAGACGGAAAGGATTTTTAAAAGTGTTGTAATTCCTTTCCATCGTTAAATCTATAATGCCATTTGTAGATTTGATCAGTCTGAGGTTAATTCTAATTTCCTTACCAGTAAATTGCTTATCAAAACTGACATAAAATTCATCATTCTCTAATCCACAAACTGGTTTAGAAAAAAAGAATATTATCATTAATGAATTACCATATTTTGCAGCATATAAGGGTATTGGGGGGGTTGTAATATAATATGTGTATTCATTCTAAAGTTGCTTACCCATGAAGTGAGAGGGCTAAAATTTTCAACATTTGCTCTTTATCATGTATAGAAAAAAGGTCTTTTGTTTTTTGTTTTCCAATTGGTATTTAGTGGGGGTTTAATTTGCAATGTAAGTTTCTAACAAATCGATCCCTTCATTTGTGTCCAGTAGCATTCACATTTGTTTCTGAAAATTTAGACTTTTTTGGTGATCGCTACCAGCGACAAATGAGATAAGTACCTTATCTATTGATCACCCCTTTTTCAAATTTTTTAATTGATCACCCCGAAAGATTTACGGTTTCTATTGAATGACTGACCAGACATGTTTTGTTTTCCTCTGATTACTAATGAATATGGATGTTATTCTCCAAACACTCACATCCTCAACTATTGTTGTTCTTCTACATTTTAGTCCTCTCTTCACCTGACTTATTTTGGGATCTCAGTCTGAGACGAAATACAAACGGCAAATACTTCGTGTTGTTTTGTCTGCAAGTCATTATTTTGGGGTTGAATCACTTGGTACTAATGGGACTCTGATGTGTCTTTTGGAAAAAATGTATTTTTGCTCCATGTTAGAGTGATGAGTGATAGTTGCCACTTGATCACATGAGTATATAGACTTTTAGGAGAGCACACTGTCATTTGTCCTCCCCTGGAACTGCAAGGGTCCGAGAAAGGACCTGGTGCTCAGTTTGATTCTTGCTCGTCAACATTCTCTGTTAATTGGCGGCAGAACCTAATTGGATAAGACAGCTCCAGAACAATCTTGTTGCTGCATACTGGACCTGGTTTTCTAGGACGGTCACCCATCTGGGTAATTACCATGCACGATATTGCTTAACTTGGTGATCTCACAAGAACTGGTGTATCCAACATGATTTGGCTGCATAGCAAAAACATATATGCAAAAAAAAAACACACAGGATTCAGACAATGTGAAACGCTATCATTTGACATGAGTAAAGCGGTTCCTAAGAGAGCACATAGTCTTGTGTCCTCCATGGAGTAGGGTGTGTGTGTTTGAGAAAGGACTGGGTGCACAGTCCAGTCCTTGTTTGGCAAGGTGCTTTATTAATCGGCTGCAAAGCATAGGCTGTGACAACAGCAAAACGATTTCGTTGCAGCATATGGCACCTGGTATTCCTAAGTGGTCACTCATCTGGTTAATGACCAGATATGACATTGCTTAACCTTGTTGATCTTACAAGAACCAGTTCATCTAACACGATTTGTCCGTATACATTACTTATGATAACCAACAGTGAATCAATGTCTCAGATTTTAGTTGCTTTAATTAAATAAAAAAAGATTAGAATTATAATTCCCCAAACCACAAATTGTTTGGGGGTTTGTTTTTTTTGTTGTTGTTTTTTATAATTGCTGTTATATATTTTTGTGATTTTCGTATTCGCTAAAAAGTTTGGTTTTCATCAGATTACTAATGAATATTAATGTTGTTCTCCATACATTCATACCCTCCATGCTTGTTGTTCGTACCGATATTTTACCTACTTTTTTTCTGTCCTCTCTTCACCTGAAAGATTCTGGAATCTTAGTCTAGGACAAAATACAAACGGCAAACATTTCATGTTGTTTTGTATGCGAGTCGTTATTTTGGGGTTGAATCACTTGGTACTAATGGGACTCTGATGTGCCTTGCAAATGATTTTTTTTTAATATTTTTGCCCTGTGTAAATATCTACTTTTGACAGATGATGAATCACTTCAAAATTATTGCCAAAATTATACAAATACCGAGGAATCCTTCTATTATAATCTTGGATAATGTGATAAAATGGTTTTTGTTATCAAAACCAATTGGTCACAAGCACTTTTAGATGATAATATATGCATTTACAAAAAGCGTCCTTTCTCGGGAACTTCAATACTGGACAAAAGCTCTCGGAAACCCGTGTAATCATTCAAGTAAAAATATAAGGTCTGATAAAGGAAATTCAGCGGAGAGTACGATTTTTCAATAAAGTTATTTACGTAACACAGGGCAGACGCTACAGTTATGAAGTTCATATCGTAATGAAAATCTCAAAATAAGAAAAATTTGATTTTTGATTTAAAATTACCCAGTATGTGTATCTTCCAGATATTATCAACATCAGTCTTTTATCGTCCGTCGTTGGACATAGACTTTCCTCTGGATTCGCTACAACTCTCTGTCATGGGCGTCGCAGAGCTAGTACTTTCTGAATTTGTCTTGTTCATCTCTCCATCTCGTATTCTACCGCCCTCGGTTGCGCATGTAGTCTCTGGGGATTCATGTTGTGAGTCTCTTGGTTAGGTTCCATGTTTTAGCTCTAAAATTGCTAAATTGGCAACCCTGTTGTTACGGGTTCGTTATATGGTTGACTTTCTTGGACCTCAACACCCGTATTATAACTGGGAATGCATGCACCAATAATTTGTCTTTAGAGTCAACAAATCCCTCAGTCACTCTGCATGTAAAGGACTTTGTTTATTAGTTCAAACACCACATCAGCTTTTCAGCATCAATTGTTGAACTGAGACCATCCCTAAGATTTGCCAGACCTCTCTATCATGGGTATCGTAGAACCAATATTTTCTTAACTTGTCTACTTCTTGTCCAGTCATCATTTCACATATGATCTCTGGGGATCCATGTTGTGGGTCGTTATATCCAGCAGTTATCAAACATTTTTGCAACATGACCAGCCCATTGCCATTTGATTTTTCTGATAGCTTCTATGATAAATCCGATTTTTGCTTTTTCTTATACACTCTGTTTTGTGATCTCTCCATATGTTGAGCATGATACTCAGTTTTAGGGTCAATGTTTTACTTAGTTCCATGTTTCAGCTCCATAGGTGACCATCAGGAAGATGCATTGGTTGTATACTCTTCTTTTTAGGATTAGTGGGATCGTCTTGTTTTTGAAGGTTGAGCTTGCTCTGCGAAAGGTTTGCTATCCTAGAGTGATTATTCGCTTGATTTCTTCTTCTGTTGTGGGTTTCATGGAGATTCCTTGTCCTAGGTAGAGGTAATGGTCCACCCTCTCCAGCTTTTCTTTCCTGATCCTGATGGTTGCGTCCAGATTTCCCACGTGGTTGTTGCACATGACCTTCATTTTGTGTGTGCTGAAGTTCATGTGTAGGCCGACTTTCTGGCTTACTGATTCCAAAGCCAAAACCCCTACACCCTTGATTCTATTCATAATGACAAGTTCTGGGGTCAAATCATCTGAATCTCGAATATTAATAAGAGAACAGAGTTCATCAAGGTCCAAATCATGCAGACATTTGAATAATGTAATTAAAATTTTGAACGCTACTCTTTCTTGAATCATAAGCCAACGTAAGCTTATAATGCCGGTCCTTAATTGACTCGCATTACCTACATTTCAAAACTAACAGAGCAGTAGCATTTTGAACCTTTTTTTAGTTTTTTAATTAGCGATCTATTCAAGTCAACGAAAAGTGAATTACAATCGTCTAATCAACTGTTAATGATAGTGTGAACCAGCTGCACAGTTTCATTGTTGGAAAGTAAGTTCCTGATAAGTGATTTTAGTACATAAGTTCTAGGAAATCATAAAATGTCATAAATCTTGCTTATTTACCACAATTTATTTCTTTCTGTGGTGCAGAAGACAACTACAGGAATCGGAATTATTTCATGAATGTAGACATTGAGACCCGTCTGTGCGTGTGTTGAAGAATTAATTGTAGAACTTCATTTTTTTATCTTAAATTCCTTCAGCAAGTTATTGAAGTTGGCAACGTTCCCATTTGAACTAAAGTAAAATAAATGAGCTACCTCCACTCACTTCATATGCGCAAAAAAAAAAATGATAAATTTTTAGACCAAATTTTATATAAAACTGATCTGGTTAGTCACTCAATAGAAACTGTCACAGAATAACGTCTCTTAGCCGCATGTCATGTTGGGGATGATAAAGTAAAAAAAAAATGGAAAGAGGGGTGATCAATGAAAAAGTTACTTCTCTCGCTTTTCGTTCAGTAGAGATCACTAAAACAGTATGACTTTTCAAAGAAAATAAATAAAAACTAAAGGATCAATTTAGCATAAACTTACATCGCAAATTGAAATCCAATTGAAAACCTATTTAAGGGAGGAATTTTGACAAAACGAGAACTTTTTTCAAAATAATAAGAAGGAGTAAATTTTCAGTCCTCTAACTCCATTCATATGGCCTAGACGCATGATACATAGACAGGTAGTTAGACCGACTTGAAAACTGAAGAAACCTATGTTGACAATTTTGGTTGACAGTTTCTGATAAATGAGCTACCTCTACTCCATATATAGAAAGTGAAAAATAAAAATGGAAAATTGTGACTAAATTTTATATAAAGCACAAAAACTTTTAAAATCACAAATGTTTTACATATCTTTGATACACAATCTTTCATCCACCCCCGGCATTTCGAATTTGGAAACTTGCCCACGCTAATAAACCGGAAATATCTTTGCGTGCATGGAAAACCATGGAAAATGATAGAAGAAAAAAAGGAATTAAATTTATTTACCATTTTAATCTAAAAGAACAAATTGCTGTTAGCCACGCCTTAACAAGATTTCTGTTACAATTGATTTATCATTCGGTTCTTACTTAATCGTATTCACGTATGTATAAAAGTATATCACATATGTATGAGTGTATTGTATACGCATCATATCCACACGTGCACACGCTCATATACACGGAGATATCAAAGTAAAGATATATGTATATCAACATACTTTATTTCTCTCTCGCTCTCTCTCTTTTTGAAATGCATAATCAATAAGCGTAGGCAAATTGATAGATATACATACACACAGATACGTATAATTTTACATCATCTCATTTGAATGTACCAGCTTTTTTGTTAAGGTTTACATATACATATATACGCGCGCACACACACACACACACACACATATATATATATATATATATATATATATATATATATATATATATATATATATATAATTAAACACAATTGACAAATTTCGCCTACTCGACTTTTTGTCACTATTTCTTGTTGGTGGAAAAACTGTCTAATCATCATCGTTTTAGCGTCTGTCTTTGGACATTGACCTTACCCAAGATTTGCCTGACCTCTATATCACGGGCATTATAAAGCCAATATTTTCTGGATTTATTTAGCTCGTCATGCCAACTTACTTTCTGTCGGCCTCAGCCTCTCACCTGATCCCTGGGGATCTAGGTTGTGAGTAGTGATATCCTGCAGTTGTCTGCCGTTCTTGCAACATGTCCAGCCCATTACCCTTTGAGTTTATTTAACAGTTTCTATGATGTCCCAGACTTCTGTCTTTTCTCTGATATGCTCTGCTGTCTTTTGATCTCTCTGTATATAAAAACTTACTGAAACCTTTTGATGATCAAAGTCTTCTGATCGTCATTATTCATTTTCTAGAATGGATTTAATGAATTAGTTTTATAAATAAACTGCAGTATTTTCTGTTCAGTTTTTTTAACGTACGATGGCTATCTAGTGTAATCTGCAATTTAGTCTCAACAAGTTTTTTTAATGTTCAACTGAAAAATGATGTAATATGTATGAATTATAAATTGCATTATGTCATATAGGAACTTATTTGTAATAATCTCCCGTCTTTACACGGTTAAGATATCACTCAATTTAGATAACATAAACAGAATAATCTGTTAAAGAAGATAGGGCTGCTGCAGGAGTCAAACCAGACACCAGTAGGGTAGCTGCTTCATCATACTGATGTTCTTACCATCAAGCTAAACAGTCGCAGGTAATGCAAAGGCAAAATAATTACTTTCAACCCGAATTCTCATTTTATTTATTCTCAGTCTATTCATCCCTTTCAATCATTATATTTTCTAAATATATATACATATATACCTACGCACATATATCTGTCATGTCTTTATATTTTGTATGATAAATCTGTGCCATGTTTCCTAATGAAACTTATGCTCCAAACTAAAGTTCTTACCTGAGAATAAACTAGACCCTTTCATAATAAAGAATGAATTTTAGGGGGAAAAAAGCCTTATACCTAAAACTGATATGTCAATTCTGTAAACACTTCTCTTCCTGCTAGGCATAAGTTTTCATCATTATGGGATAAAGTTGCAAACATCCATTAACATATCTTTTTATGGTTGAACAATTATTCTCTTCAGTTACAAACTGTAATTTGAAGGTGCAGACGACTGTAGCAATTACCTGTATGGAAAACAAAATTAGCTGCATTCAAGATTTGGCCGATTCACTTGATTCTAATCTGCTGCTCCCACAAGCCATAGGTAAATAGCTGCGTAGTTTGGGTTCTTTAGCACTATAAGGCAATCTATCTTAGATTCTTTTTTCCTTTTAGAGTTATGTTCTCTAATTGCTATGGACATAGGATGGGTTAACTACCTTCCTTTTAAGAAAAGGAGTTTTTTTAGTATCTCTCCTCATATTGGCATGTCTAAATATTCAGGCCAAGGGGGTCATTTTTGAAAGGTTGACATTGAATCCAAGAAGTGGATAGTCAAAGAAAAGGACTCCCTCTTGGGTACTGTTCCTCCACTAAAAGGGCCAAAAAAATGGGGACAGTGTGAACTGAAGTGGCTTGATAGAAAGGCAGTCATCTGGAATAGGAGAAAGAATTAAACTCTTGTCTGAATATACTTTTAATGCTAAGAAATGTCATGGGCAACCTATGTCTTGGACATTTTCTAAAAGTAGTTATTGGAATTAGAGAAAAGGGGAAGCATAGTATTGACCATCTCCATTCAATAAACCAACTGAAACGGAAAACCAGCGGAATATAAAATTCCACTAGCTGAAGCATCAGTTGACTTTAAAAAGGCCTTCGATTCAATGAAATCCCCAATGTTATTGATACAACAATACAGGGTGTAGACCCTGTATATGTCAGAGTACTGCATCATATCTACCAACAAAGCAGCTCCTTCATCAGGCTACATAAAGTCTGTGAGCCCTTTCAACTATAAAAAGGAGCAAGACAAGGTGATACCAGCTCACCCAAACTCTTCATAGCCTGCCTTGTGATGATCTTCTGAAACGTAGAATAAGAACAGAAAGGAATCAGAATAGACGGCAAATATCTAAGTAACCTCAGGTTTGCTGACAACATTGTCCTCTTTGTTAATAACCTTCATGATCTCCAAATAATGCAAAAGCAAACTAAATGAAACAAATGAGAAAGTTGCTTTTCACATGAACTTCAGCAGAACAAATATCATGTACAACAAACATGTTGGAGACAAAGATATAATGATCAAAATAAAAAACACAGAGTTGGAGAAAGTAGACCACTATATCTACCTTTGACAGTGATTCTCCATGAAGTCATCAAAAGTAGATGAAATAAAGCAAAGAATCACACTAGGTTGGCTAGCTTTCATTAAAGCAAGCTTGATTTCAAGAATACACAAATCCCACAAGTCCAAAAAGAGGGGTTTACAACCAATGTATCCTATTGATAGTCACCTATGGAACTGAAACATGGACCCTAAATAAAAGATTAACCCCCAAACTGAGAACCATGCAATGTGCACATGTGAGAATCATGCTCAACCTCACATGGAGAGATCATAAGAAAGTGCAGTATATTAGAGAAAAGACAGGAGTCCAAGATATCATAAAACAGAAAACTCAAATGGCAATGGGCTGACCATGTTGCAAGGATGTCAGACAACCGCTAGACATCACGACTCACATCATGGATCCTCAGAGATCATATGTAAAATTGTGATCAACAGAAAGTAAGATGGCTTGATGAGCCAGATAAAGTCGGAAATTATTGGCTCCAAGATGCCTATGATAGAGAAGTCTGCTGAATCTTGGGGAAGGTCTATGTTTAATGATGGATGCTAAAAGGCTGATGATGATAACATGATAACCTGAGGCATATTCCTTACTCCTCTTTGTCCCTTGGTAGAGGATCATGCCAGGTGTTGGCTTAGCAGTTTCCCATGTCTCTCTCTTCCACTTTAATGATTTATTCAAGTAATACAAACAAACTACATTTCCCAAGTAGAAGTGATTTTTGCTATCATTTGGTTTTGGGAGTTTGCAGGCTGAGATTACAAATTTTGTTTGACAGGAACTTTCTATTTTAGAATATCAAAGCCAAAAATATTTCTGAACAATGAAAGATTGACCATTATTCAAGGCTAGCAAACAGAATCACAAGTGTTTCAGTGCTATGGTACTGGAAAAAAAAAAGTTGTCCTATGCACCGCAAATAGTCTGCAGGAATTTTCTTTAAAACACAATTTGTAATTGTTGATATGTATGGGGTTTTGTGGCATAAACTCTGACTTTAAGGTAACAGCACAAATAGAAACCATGTTAAATCACAAGGCTTAGCTGGGAAATGAGGAGTGGAGGCTATTTGAAAATGCCCCTCATCGAGGTGACCCCACTCCCACCAAAAAAAAAGCTTGCTATATTATAGTTCACCAACTGCATTTCTACTGACATTGTTTAATAACAATGATATATTTATACCTAAATGAATTGTATAAATAATAATTCAGCCCTTGGAGTTGTTTTTCACCTATTAAGTGATAGTACATATCTATTGATTGGAAATTCTTTTTTCTTTTTTTTTTTTTCTCATGAAATCTCACTAAGTGTTGGAGGGGGCCCTCAAGGAGCCAAGGCCCCAGCTATCTCTAGGTACACCACCTGACAAATCTGTTGGATGTGATGACTTTTAAACACTGTCTCTTCCTCTATCTGCTTCCAAATGTTTTACTAAGGAATTACTGGGAAGCTGCTTTACTTTTTTGAGAAGAAAACTTCTCCTTTGAATTTAATAGCCAAAGAGTTCTTGGTAAAATAAATCTTTGAAGCATGTGTGTAGACATTATTTTGGAGACAGCCTGTCCGTGTCATATCTATCAAGTTCAATTTTACTGCATTTTAATGCCAGAAAAAGGATTAATGTCCCAAAATGAATTGCAGCCAATGTCAGCAGAGAAAATTTTAAATGGAAAAATGTCATGAAATGACTTTGATTGAAAAAAATCGTACCGTTGAAATAATAAAATATGAGCAGGTTGATGAACTTCCATCAAATATTTCGTTAATGAATTGAGGAAAAGCAAAAACGTTTTCAACGTAAATCACAATCAGACCAAATGTAGAGAGAGAGAGAGGATGTCAATAACTTATGGCGGCCATTTTATTTGTATTTGCCACATCTGCCCACAAGAAGATTTTATCTGACCTGCAGAAACTGGGAATATTTATAAATGAATAGCTTTTCTCATCTGCTGTGAAGTAATTGATTATTTTGTCAGAGCATTTGTTAATGTTTGATATTTTTACTCATTACATATCATTTCTTAGTGTAAGCACAACATTGTTTCTTTGTGAATGTCACATCTATATTTTGTTCTGAATCATATTATGCTGGTTAAATAAATCTGAATAAAAGTTATTCATTCATTTGAATTCGATTAATTCATTCATAAAACTGTCAGCAATTTTTTTTTTCCTTCAGATGTTAAAAATGCATACACCAGGTCTTGTTGGTCACTGTATAGCAACCTTTAGCAACCGTCATATGACTAATGTCTTTTGGCTACCTACTGTGTTGGGGGTGATCAATTGAAAAATTGCGAAAAGGGGTGATCAGTGAATAAGTTAGTTCTCTTGCCTTAATCAGACTTTTCTAATGATCTAATGATCACTAAAAAAAAAAGTTTGAATTTTTTTTAAAAGACAAAACAACCGTAAATACTACTAGACACACTAAGCAATCAATCGAAAACCGTTAATGGAGGGGGGGTTCAAAAAACAAAATAAAGAGGTATAACAATTAGTAAATGTTTAAAGTAAATGTTGCTCCATTGGTGCGATATGTACATGTGAGTCATACATCCAAAGCTGGTCAGCCAGACCTACTTAAAAACTGTAGAAACCCATGTTGACAGCCTTGGCTGACTATTTCTTATTTACAATGTGCCTCTCGTACTGAATAGTTTGCAGACTGAAAGTATTGAGTCAGAAATGTGGCATGGATCAATTTAGGCAAATCAAACATTATTTTGCTGATTTTGAGTCTTCTGAAATCCACCAAACAAAATCTTGCAAAACGATATTTTCACAAAATCTTTGTTCCACGGATTAGCAGTTTACTGGTAAAGCTTCCATGTATTTTAAATCTGTGTTTGTGTTCGTGTACATACATACATATATATATATATATATATATATATATATACATATATATATACATATACATATATATATACATATACATATATATATATACATATATATATATATACATATATATATATATATATATATATATATATATATATATATATACATACATATATATATATATATACATATATATACATATATATATATATATATATATATATATATATATATATATATATATATATATACATATATATATAGATATATATATATATCCTCTTCACCTTCTCCCAATCGTCATTTTCATCTTTATTCTGTCGAATCACTTCGCATCCACAATACAATATAGAGAGGGAGAGAGGCTGTACCCGTTTTATTAATAACTTATGTTCTCCTAATGATGAAGAAGAATTTTGGAAATCCTATGGTGTTATATACCCTGAGGATCTTGAACTGAAGTGCATAATGTTATCAGCTGGTTATTGTTATCAAGATGACAATGTGATAACAATAGTTGGCTTCATCTCTTTCTCTCAATGTATCAGTATATATATATGGGCACACATACTCTTTCTTTATACTCTCTTAACCAATATATATATATATATATATACTATGAGAGAAAAATCAACGGATATAGGTACATCTATAAAATCATGTTCTCCATACATTCTTAGTGCTCACATATATTCAATACATATATGTCTATGTTTATATATATGTAAATATATAAGTATGTGTGTGTGAAATTTGCATATGTATGGATGCTTATAGACACCTTCACATACCCTGAAGTATACAAATAGGAACCTCATGTCTATTTAGAAAAGACCATCACACCTACCTACCTACCTACTTGGAATCTTATCTATTTTTTTCATAATCTTAATCTTTCTTTCATTTATTTAAAACAGATTTCTCATTCTTCAGCCACATTCTTCACTCATTTCCTCCTTCAACAAATGAGGGGAAAAATAGGCAGATTCTTTTTTTTTTCTTTATTCAGTTCTCCCCGCAAAACATAAAACTCCTCTAGTCTATGGTTCCAAGAATCAAAAAATGGGGGAAACAGTTTTATTCTCAAATTTTGCCCCCTCTGCACTCTTCCTCTGCCCCCTCTGCACTCTTCCTCTGCCCCCTCTGCACTCTTCCTCTGCCCCCTCTGCACTCTTCCTCTGCCCCCTCAGCACTCTTCCTCTGCCCCCTCAGCACTCTTCCTCTGCCCCCTCTGCACTCTTCCTCTGCCCCCTCTGCACTCTTCCTCTGCCCCCTCTGCACTCTTCCTCTGCCCCCTCTGCACTCTTCCTCTGCCCCCTCTGCACTCTTCCTCTGCCCCCTCTGCACTCTTCCTCTGCCCCCTCTGCACTCTTCCTCTGCCCCCTCTGCACTCTTCCTCTGCCTCCTCTGCACTCTTCCTCTGCCCCCTCTACACTTTTCCTCCGCCCCCCCCCCCCTCTGCACACTTCCTCCTCCACTCCACCCTCTGCACTCTTCCTCCGCCCCCTCTGCACTTTCTCCAACCCCTTTTTCTCCCATGTATGACCTGGCTTAGCAATCTCAAAATATCTTGGGTAATGTAACACAATTTGGCAAATTCATTTAAACTCCTTGCACAAGTTATTTCTCTTGAGCTATTTGGAGTTTCAAAAAAAATATTTCACGGCAAAAACAATTCAGACGTGGATGCCACATGAAATTAATTTCATTTTCAACCGAAAAACAAGCGAATATTTTTGGGTATCTTCAATTTTAGCACCAGAAAACGTCCTAAATGATTTTTTAGATTTATTTACCTCCCTTTGATTTCCTTACCTGACCTCATACTCTTATCACACATTTTTTATACTCAACTCATACAATATCTGAATGACACCTTCTAAAAAACACACGCCCTGCCAATGATCTTGTAATATAACTGTTCCAGATGATAATAAAAGTGGTACCATTTTTTTTTTGTTGTTTTATAGCTAATAAAATACCTCTTATATTTTATGTATTCCCCGATATGAGGCGAAACACTAAATAATCCCACCAATATTAGATATGACAAAAAAATGTGAAGTTGAGATTCAAAGGTAAAGAAATCAGATTTGAGTAAATAAGTCTGAGATTCAATCATTGCATATACGGTTGAACTATTCCTGATCTAGGTGACCACTTGATTGTCCACTTGTTCACAACATTCTGGCTGTGTACTCTCCAGCCTTTGTTAGATGTTTCTGATTCTAGAATGTGGAGTCACTTCTCAGAGTACATGCTCGATTAGACTGGCTATGTCACATCATGTATCTATTCCTGTATGATGGGGTTGTGTTTTTGGTGTCGAATTCTGAATTTTTTCCCTAGCATTGGATGATGTGTTTGCTCTTTCCAAGATGTGCTTTTTGATGAGAAGTTCCCGGATGCTATTGATATCAATACTAGTTTGGCTAATTAGTTCAAGAGAACAAAAAATGTGTGACACTTCCTTCAGGCATCATATTTACCTGTTTTTCTCCCTGTCTATAACTTTCACTTCATCCCATATAGGCCTATGTCCACTCAGCTCCCATCACATATGGTCCACCATACCAGATTTGTATGTGTCACTGCATACTATGGTTTTCCTATGTTCTTCATTTCTCATTTTTATTTTAGCTTTATCATGTCTACCACGGATACGAGGAATAGAATATATACAATTTCTGGTCTCGGGTTTCGGATAGGTATGAGTGTAGGGTGGTCACACTTCAAAACAACATTCGTTCTTTTTAAATTTTAAGGCGAAACATTCAAGAACCAGGGTACATGGCCCAAACATAGTGAATAAATGAACTCTAGGAAAATAGTGCATATCATATACAATAATCGATAAGTCCCGTCTAACAAAATGCAGACAAGAAGTCTAGAATTCGTTTAGGCCATTTTACGGGCTGAAACAGAGAATACCTATATTTTTTTTTAAGCGAGATTTGAACATGAGTAAAATACTTATATAATAACATAAGTAAAACACTGGCAAAATGTAACGGCGAAAATAGAAATGCGTATCTCCCAAATTGATTTTCCCCAACTAAAATACGTTTCATCCTTATTTCTTTATTGAAAGCCTTAGTAAATAGATTAATCATTGATTTGTAGGATTTATTGTACTAAAAATAAAAAACAGTTTATCAAGAAATACTTTTTTCTTTTTCTTTATTTTTTCTACATCGGTACAGGTATCTTAAAATAGGAAATATTTCTTCAATAATTGGTTATGTGGGGTGCCGAATGGAATAAGAGTTACTGGCATGGAAAGGAAATTCATTTCGGATGAGGTTGTCTGGTCAGTGGTCACAGGCATGAATGAACCTCTCCCTCTAGCTATGGATAGTAGGGACTGAGGGAGCCTTTTAGACCTGTAAGGCAGTGCTTTGAAGAGAAGGTTACTCTGACAGAAAAAGACCCACAGCTAGGCAGTTGCCATAGCCGGTCTCAAGCCGGAGTGAAAGAGGAGAGTTGAATATGAAGCTAGCAACTCCAGTAAAATCAACTTGCTATAGAAACTAAAATTCATTTCGGATGAGGTTGTCTGGTCACTGGTCACAGGCATGAATGAACCTCTCCCTCTAGCTATGGATAGTAGGGACTGAGGGAGCCTTTTAGACCTGTAAGGCAGTGCTTTGAAGAGAAGGTTACTCTGACAGAAAAAGACCCACAGCTAGGCAGTTGCCATAGCTGGTCTCGAGCCGGAGTGAAAGAGGAGAGTTGAATATAAACCTAGCAACTCCAGTAAAATCTACTTGCTATAGAAACTAATATTGTGTTGGCAGCCCTGTGCTTCACACGGAATCCATAGGGACTAACAATGACTGGTTATATAATTAATATTTGAGGACGTAATAGAAATCTTAAGAGCCAGTGTTTTCACCTCAGGTGCCAGATTAGTGAGGCTTGTTAGTTGTTATTTATTGGTGAGAAAGAAGTTTAAAACAATGAAAAGGTTCTTCTACCATCTTGTGCTTACTCATGTATGTTGGAACTGTAAAAACCCAAGATACAGAGAAAGCCACTCATTGTGGCCACTTTAAGATTGGTCTTTTACATAACAATGACCAGCTGATAACATTAAGCAAAACATATTTCGAGGAAACCCCTTATTTTATTTTTTTAGATGAAGTGTCTTCAACCAATTGATTTCACTAACAATAACCATTTGATAACAGAATCTTTGATTATAATGAACAACTTCCTCCATTTTTTTACAAAGTTTAATTTAGTCAGGCACAAGGCTAAGCAAGGCATTAAGAAGACTGGTGTACCAATCTTGCAAGTCAGGAGGGCCTGCTTGCCTTGAAAATCTGCATTTTAAATATTGGTTTCCTAGGCTTGAATATTAAATGCTGACATCATTGGAAGATATGCAACTCTTAGCCCCAAAGACCAATGATTAGAAGTTGAATTAATTATTACTCGACTATCGATAATAATTGATTACTGTGATCCACTCTTAAATTCATAGACCACTATAAAACTCTTCAAGGAGTAGGATCAAAATACTGGAACTCTTTTGTGAATTGAATTGAAGAAAAACATTTTTTTTTAATTTACCAAAGAATGCAAGAAAATAATATCACTGAGCAACTCCCATCAGCTTGGCGAATCTGAATCCGGCCACCCTTGCCTCACTTTTGACTGATCTTCTCCAGGTCCTCTCTGGCCTTCCAACTCTTCCCTTCATGATTTTGTGTATCTTCATTTCACTTGCCAAGGGCTCTGATGCCCGAGGTACCTCTCTTGGTTTTTGCCTAGTCACTAGAGGGTTGTTCTCTTCAGTGAATTGGGTTTTCTGAGGCTTTCACCTGCATGTATTATGAGCTCTCCTGAAGAGGAATCTTCCTGACCAGGCTCTCATTGGGGAAATCGCTTGGGTGTGGCTGTTTTGGTTTCAGTGGCAGGTAGGTTTTTATAGAATGGAGTTGCCATCCTTATCCCTATCCCTAACCCTTCTCCTTCACCCAGGCTTTGCACTTGTAACATAGGGGTGTTGATTAGACTAGTCATAATCTACTAGCAAAATCAATATTGGCACATGATGAAATAACCACTGCAAATGCATAGTTCTAGAGTTATAAAAGTAAAAATAGACCTCTTATCAGGTGAGTGTGAATGCAGACCTCATTCTAGTCAAAGAAAATTTTTCTCTGGAAAATGCTAGCTAATAATGTGTGCTACACATGAATTAAAATGTGTTGACTCCAAATATGCCTTTACTGTTGCCTTGAGCTGTGTAGTTCTCTAGTTAGTTAAGGGTACAAACATACAGGCTAACAGACATACCTAATTAAGTTATTATTCATCTATTTATGTATTTATTAGTACATATACACAAGTATCATTTCTGTCAGAAATAACCCTCCTTCCTCTTAGCCAGCCTTGTATTTCTAAAGTGCATGAGTCCCAAACAACATTAATAATACTTATTTGGTTAAGATTTCTAAATCTCCTGCCAAATCCATCATGATGGGTCAGTTCACCATTGTTCTCTGATGATAATAGGACATCCACTGTACTGAGTGACCTTTGGGGTCAGAACCATTGGTCAAGCATCCATTAATCAGTCGGCCATTTTGGTTGTCAGTTTTTTTTCTCCTGTAGCCAAGCTATTTCTTTTTGGCTTTTGCACATTCTTCACATTTCTTTTTATTTGTTTTTCCTTCATCCTTTTTCTTCCCTCCTTGCTTCATTTTCTTCCTTTTTTCTTTCTCTCATTCCTTTTTTCTTTCCTCCCTTTCCATTCCTTTCCTCCTTTCTTTCCAATCCTCCTTTCTTTCCCTCCCTCATTATTTCTTTACTTCCACTTCTTCTATTCCCTCATTTTTCCTTCCTTGTTCCTTTTTTTCTTTCCTTTCCAACATTTTCTTCCCTTCCCTCCCCTCCCTTCTTTTTTTATCTCTATCCCCTATTCTCTCCCATCCTTTCCTTCCTTTTCTATTTTTCGTCCACTTCCTTCCCTCCTTCCTTCTCCGCTTCCTTCCCTCTTTCCTTCTCCACTTCCTTCCCTCCTTCCTTCTCCGCTTCCTTCCCTCTTTCCTTCTCCACTTCCTTCCCCCTTTCCTTCTCCACATCCTTCCCCCTTTCCTTCTCCACTTCCTTCTCTCTTTCCTTCCTCCTCTCTCTGCTCCCTCCTTTCCTTCCTCCTCTCTCTGCTCCCTCCTTTCCTTCCTCCTCTCTCTGCTCCCTCCTTTCCTTCCTCCTCTCTCCACTCCCTCTTTTCCTTCCTCCTCTCTCCACTCCCTCTTTTCCTTCCTCCTCTCTCCGCTCCCTCCTTTCCTTCCTCCTCTCTCCGCTCCCTCCTTTCCTTCCTCCTCTCTCCGCTCCCTCCTTTCCTTCCTCCTCTCTCCGCTCCCTCCTTTCCTTCCTCCTCTCTCCGCTCCCTCTTTTCCTTCCTCCTCTCTCCGCTCCCTCCTTTCCTTCATCCTCTCTCCGCTCCCTCCTTTCCTTCCTCTTACTCTCCACTCCCCAAAAATACTTCCATCAATAACACCAACTCATGACACTATTGCTCAATTTCTTAACAAGTGACCTTTGTCCACTCGGCTTCAGTCGGTCCAGCCAAGTCTTGATACCTAATGATTAATAACTATTTAACTATGACACAACTCCCATCAACTCACCCAACCCTATTAGTACATTTAGTTTACATCTATAATAATAAATTGATTCAGCAATACCTATCCTGGGTAGTTTGTACATCAAGGTAGTTTATTTCTGACCAGCTCCTTAGAACATACATCTAACTACTGTGCTTGTCAAAAGACTTTAAAATAATTTTTCAACAGGTTCGATTAGTCACTCTGTAGAAACCCTCTCATGACCAATCTCTTCTAAAAACATGCCATGTTGGGGGTGATTAATTAAGAAAATTGGAAAAAGGGATGATAACCAAATTAATTACTTCTCTTGCATTTTATTGGGCAGTAAACACCAAAAAAAAAGTCTGAATGTTGCTGGACACAAACTAAGGGATCAATTTATCATAAACTTTCATGAAAATTGAACCCAACTCTAAAAACCTTTTTGGGGGAAGGGATGTTGCAAAAAAAAAAAACAAACAAAACCATTTTTTGTAGTCATAATAATGAGTAAATGTTGAGATTTTCATCTCTCTAGCTCAATTGGTGTGATCTGTACAGGTGTTGCTTCATCTTATTGGATGAGACATCCCATCATTTTACCTGGTCAGCCTGCTTCTCAATCATACCTTTGTGCTCCAAGTTGACCAGCTATTCTGGTTGCTATGATGTTTACTCAAGTCTTGCTTTTTTTTGTTCATAGGGATATCTGGTATTTAATTCTTGCTTGTCAATTGGTAGATGTCACTTGTGTGTCTCTTCCACTGAACCAAAGTTTTGGAAGTCTATAGAATGAGGAACATAACTCCAAATACCCTGATAAGAAAATGCTGACTTCATCTATCTGCAGTAAAAACAGAATACAGCCATAGATTACAAATTCAGACCTCCAATTGAGTTAATAAAAATTCCTTCTCAGCAAGAGTAGCAAACATATGGAACAGCCTCAGTGAAAAGATGGCCACATCCAAGAATATCAATATTTTTTAAAATAGTTTTATAATATCAGTCGTACCAAATTCAACTAGTAACTTCCTTATTTGTTTGATCTTGCCCAAAATAAACTAGAGTCGGGTTAATGATGCAGTTAACCCCTGTCAAAAAAACTTATTCCAAGTACATATGAATTTTTTTGCACTACAGGGGTTTGTACTCATGGCCACCAAGCAGGTTTCCAGATATGCTTACCCTACACATATATCCACTTGGAAACATTGGCCAGTTTCTTATTCCAGAGATTGAAATCAACCAATAACCCCACCCAGGTGCGGATCCAGAAGGAGGAGAGCCTAAGGGTCAAAATCCGCCCGTGCTACATTCGAGTGATTTTATTTCTTTCACATAATTTTTTCAAATATCTAAATTCAAAAATGCTGGTCTTGTTGATGCAATTGTTCTTTATAAACAAGAATCTATCGATATAACGAACAGTGTGACCTTTTCTATCCGTTTCTCTGTTTGTGGCAATGGACTCTTCCACTTAAAGGTAACAATTTTGCTGATATCTCCAACCAACTATTTGAAAAATAGACACTTACTCTTGAAAGAGTCCAGTCATTTTTTAATAAAACATCAGATAGAATTTATTAGAAACCATCAACCAAAATTTCCAAAAGTTTTTGCAGTTTTTAAGCGAATCTGGCTGACTATATATGAATCACATGTACAGGCCACACCAATGCAGCTAGAGGGCAGAAAATTTAAATGTTTACTTCTTATTTTGTCTAGAAAAAAAACAAGTTTTGGTTTTTTTGAAAATTCCCTCCCTAAATAGGTTTTTAGTGAGGGTTTCAATTTGCAACGTAAGTTTGTGTTAAATTGGTCCTTCTGGCAACATTTGCATCTTTTTTTTTTAATTAGGCTTCTTAATGATCACTGCCCAGCAAAAAGCGAGAGATGTAACTTAGCTATCGATCACCCTTTTTCAAATTTCACCCAAAACACTGCATGCTGCCAAAAGACATTGCTCACATGACGATTTCCATTGAGTGACTAACCAGACCTGCTTATACTATTAACTGTTTTGTAGTGAACTATGAAGACTTAGAGTTCATTTGAACTCCACAGACAAACAGGTAGATATTTTTACTGAATGCAATACGGCCTCCAGCATATATAAATATGTTTCTCTTCAAAAGAAAATAATCTTATAGTAATTCAAATATATCCGTGAATTTTTCACTGGAATAACTAGTAATATCATTAAAGTCCTAACCAAATCACTGAAGCAAAAATAATTATTTGGAAAAAAAAAAGAAACGCGTTTGTCTGTGTTGAGGATGCTCAAAAAATCAGATAAAAAAAATATTCTGCAGCCAAATAGTGAAATGTTATCGAAAAAGCAAAAGATCATTAGAGAAATAACCCAAACAAATGCATCATCAGATTGCAGCTCAAAAGAATCCTCTTTTTTCTCTTCCTCCTCCTCTTTTTCCTCTTCCTCCTCCTCCTCTTTTTCCTTCTCCTCCTCTTTTTCCTTCTCCTCCTCTTTTTCCTCTTCCTCCTCTTTTTCCTCCTCCTCCTCTTTTTCCTCTTCCTCCTCTTTTTCCTCTTCCTCCTCTTTTTCCGCCTCCTCCTCTTTTTCCTCCTCCTCTTTTTCCTCTTCCTCTTCCTCTTTTTCCTCTTCCTCCTCTTTTTCCTCCTCCTCCTCTTTTTCCTCCTCCTCCTCTTTTTCCTCTTCCTCTTCCTCCTCTTCCTCCTCTTTTTCCGCCTCCTCCTCTTTTTCCGCCTCCTCCTCTTTTTCCTCCTCCTCTTCCTCTTTTTCCTCCTCCTCTTCCTCTTTTTCCTCCCCCTCCTCCTCTTTTTCCTCTTTCTCTTCCTCCTCTTTTCCTCTTCCTCCTCTTTTTCCTCTTCCTCCTCCTCCTATTTTTCCTTTTCTTCCTCTTCCTTTTTTTTCTCCTCTAACCCCCCACCATCCTCAGCATTCTCCTCCACCCCCTCCTCATCCTTTTTTTATTCTCATCACTAAAATCAAGAAATATAAAGCAAAGAGAGACGGACGAGAGAACATTTCCTGACTGACTGAAACATTTGAATTTGCAGGAATTTCAACCAATTCCACCATTGTCACAAAAAAAAATGAAATCTTCAGCAACAAAAACTCAAAATCAAAATGGCAGTTAGCAATCAGCCTCTTTTGCTTTGGCAGACATTCGAATGAGATCATTGTCCTATGCTTCTGTAATATCCTCTTCCCTTCGGCAGCATTACAAGAGACAAAAACGTGATCCTACCATGAGAAGTTTGAGAATAATTGCTGTTTGCAGTGGGGGGGGGGGGAGAGAAATAAACGTTAAGAGCAAATTCTACTTGACCCTGAACATGGTCGAGTAATTGACCTTATATCCTTAAGCTTTGTCTCTCTATTAAAAGAAGACAACCTTAAAAGAACATTCTACTGGAGCCTGGACTGACCTTGTATCCCTGAGAGACACACGATTTTTTTCGGCAGGGGGGGGGGCAATACACTGAGCCCTCATTTCTTCTCATCAAAGCCAATGAATACAAGGTTTGTCCAAAAAGTATACAGCCATTTAATATTTCCAAAAAATAATATACTAAGTGTATTTGCACATCAGTCCCCTCCAAAAAAACTACCCTTGAAACCTCACACAAGATATTCAAAATGGCTGGGCTCTTTCTGGACAGACCTTGTGTAACAATTATCATTATTACAAAAAGGTTTTATGGAATGTTAGATTACTGTTTGATATTTCCAGAACATGAATGTAAGACTAACCATTGATAGTTGAAAGGTTGTGTGGAGCCAAATGAAAGCTTCAAGCAGTCAACACTGTTTTGTTCAACCTATTGAAACGGGGCATGAAATAAAAATTTCTAAGATTTTTGATGTTCTGATATGAAGTATATTATTCATTCAACACAAGATCGTTTTTTGTTTTTTTTAACTTAAACCCAAGTTTCAAGATAAGATTTTGAATTCTTGCAATTAACAAGTTTATTCCCATAAATTCCTTGTGGAGCCTAAAGCTGTGACCACACTATGCCCGTAGGCAATTGCTGGGGTGATACTACTGTGATTTCTATAGCAAGTACGTTTTTTACGGGATGGAGTTGTTAGCCCAACACCAAATCTTTCCACTTTTACCCAGGCTTAATTTGGACTGCATTACAAGGTTAAAAGTAGCTCTAGATCACCTGCTATTTACTTATAGGTGTAGGGATAAGTGGATTCATGTCTCTCCCGGTGACATTTCTTTGAAGTGAACTTAAGCATTAGCAGAAACTTGAACTATGTTCACCGATTCCATTTTCCATGAAGGTAACCGCTTTATAAATGGCAACAACCATGATTTAAGATTAAGGCCCAACAAATAAATCCTGTTAAAAATGCCATTACAAAAAAGATGAAATGCCTGTGAAAATAGTCTGGAACAATCTCACAGAATCAGACGATTTAGTTTTCTCTTTGGTTCGACATGAAGAAAAATCGGTCTGGTTAGTCGTTTAACAGAAACCGTCATGTGACCAACATCTTTTGGTAGCATGCCATGTTAGGAGTGATCAATGGATAAGTTACATCTCTTGTTATTTGTTGTGCAGTGATCACTAAAAAAGAGTGAATTTTAAAAAAAGCATAAACATTTCCGAACCAATTTGGCATAAACTTATATTGTAAATAGAACCCCCATTAAAAACCTATTAAGGGGAGGGGATTTGAAAAAAAATTGTTTTTGAATTTCCATGATGAGGAGTGAATGCAAAATTTTTCAGCCCTTTAGCTCCATTGGTGCTGTTATAACCAGCCATAATCACTTATAAGCTGAGTTTGGGTTGATGGTTTCCAGTATTTCCTCAAATCTATCGCATTTATAGTGGTTCTGAAGAGACAATGGAAGTGAATGTACAGAATGTAAGAGATCACTGCCCAACAAAGGAGACGTATCTCAAGAGATGCTGGACACATGACGGTTTCTATTGAGTGACTAACCAGACCTGTTTTCTGATTGTCTGAGACTTTATGTATTAACCAAATAGATCATTTTGGACAGAATTGTCTCGCACGGAGCCTTTTTGTTTTATATCAATCCTTCATTGGCTGGATAATAATTGATTCCCAGAATTAAGACACCAAACGGTTTTTTGATTCATCGTCATCATCAGTCTTTTATCATCCGTTTTTTGGGACATAGACCTTCCCCCAGGATTCGCCACACCTCTCTATCGTGGGCGTCACAGAGCCAGTACTTCCTGAATTTGTCTAGTCCGTCTCTCCATCTTATATTCTGTCAGCCTCGGTTGCACATGTGATCTGTGGGGATCCATGCTGTGAGTCGTGATGTCCTATCGGTTGTCAGACATTCTTCAATAGCTGACCGATCATTGATAACAAAATGTGTGTATTGCTATATGTTCACACGCAGACATGAACACATACACATAGAATTCACGTGTAGATACAAACTCAGACACATTGACAACACACACACACTTCTAGTGCTTCACACACACACACACACACATGCACACACATATATATATAAAAATTATAAATTGCGTTATATATATATATATATATATATATATATATATAACTTTCAACCCAAATTCTCATTTCGTTTATTCCTGAACGATGGGATATCATTTCAGATAAGTTTCTATATAATATAACGCAATTTATAATTAAAACTGTCAGACCAAATGTGTCCATTTCTTAAATACATACTGCTGCGCTGAAAGAGACAAAAAGACTGTGAATTTTAGCATTATGTTAAGTGCATTGCTACGTTGAAGCGGCTACCCTATCGGTCGCAGGTTCGATTCCTGCAGCAGCCCCATTTTCTTTAATTGTTTATTCTATTTTACGTTGTCTAAATTGGATGATATATCAACCGTGTAATGACGGGAAATCATTTCAGATAAATTTCTATTTAATATAATGCAATTTATGATTCATTCTGTCTATATATATATATATATATATATATATATATATATATATATATATATATATTAAGGGCTCAATGACAAAATGAGTTATGTCTGAACTTCTTGAAATGAGAAAAAAAAGAAAACGTACAATATATATTTTCTCAAAATACAATTTTCTCTCGGTTCCTGGCGAGGTTTAAAATGTGTTTTGCGGGGAAAATTAAACAAATATCAATAGATAGTGTGCGTTTTAGACATTTAATGCATAAAAGCAAACCTTGAATTTAAAATCATTACAAAATTGAAAAATGGATAACAAGCAGAGTTTCCCCCTGATCTCAGTAATGGTCAGAAGTTTGCTTGAAAACGACCGATCACAAATGTTTTCATTCATTGGATACAGACATTCATTCCCTTGTGTGTAATCAAGAAAAATTAATCAACATTCTTTGTCTAACATTTGCCAAGTATATATTATTATATAGACATACACGAGAGAAAGAGAGAGAGATAAATGTTTATATATAAATATATAAGTATCTGAAAGCGTTGAATATTCAGGCTAATGGCATAGGAATTCTATGAAGACTAATTTTCATAACAAAAGATTAGAATTTTCATTTGATTTGATTCCTACCAAATATACCGGAAGATATTCAATCCAACTTGATTAAATGAAGACAAAAATAAAAAGTTAAGAGGCAGTCATCCCCATCAAATAATGACGAGGAACAATGGGGCGTGGCATTTCCGCTCCAATTGGACTTGGGGTGGAAATGTTATTCAGTCCAACGTCAAGTTCTGTCTAAAGGCAATGATAATCATCTACACCTCTTTTTTTATGGCATGGGGTTCTGTTGAAAGAAATAGGAAAATTTTTATTCACTTTTGGTTAATGATTTACAGGGTGTGGCAGAAGTAATCAGACCTTGATAGAGAGAAGGGCAGGTGGGCCAGTTGGTATGGGCCAATGATTTTGTAGGTGCCTTCTATAGAACCATAACTAGGGTTGGAGATTGCTTACAATATATGCAACATATATACAACCGGTACATTTAATGTTTAAATTTTCAACCCTCTAGCTCCATTGGTGTGGTCTTTTCATGCAACACATACATACACAGCCAGTTACACTTAAAAACAGACGAAACCTATGTTGACAGTTTGATGTTTCCTATCTTTTTCTAAGACAATAGAGACTTGTCATAGTTAACGAAATCATAGATGATGCCGTCTATCGCATCTCATTGTGTCGACAGATCGAAGCATTCTCTAAAACGTCTGCGTGTCTCATTTTTATTTTCTGTTTTGTAAAATGTTTTCTCAATCGAAAAAAATGCTATTTATTCATATGAATTTGCTCACCAGGGTTCTTCATATTCATTCAACTTGGCCGAAAGGCTATCTGAAATAAGATAAAAAAAATCTAATTAACTATTGTACTGTAAGGTTTTTTATTGTTTAATATTCTCGACTATCCTTCCCATTACTTCTAACCCACCATGTACATTCAAGTGTCGTGATTGGCTGAAAAATAAAGCTATCTATATATATGTAATGAAGTGTGAATTTTTTTCTTTCTCTGTCTGTAATTAAAAGTACTAGCGCCCTCGCTATGGAATAGGCGTTGGTCTTTGAGAAAGCCCGGTGGCATTCATTTTTCCGAATCTCTTTTGACCGCAGGCTTATTTGTCGCATTTCCATTGAATGGCTGATCATTTTCCTCAGTCATCACGTTACCGTGTAGCGAATTACCCGGAAACAGAGGGAGTCAATTTCAGGACTTTTTTTATGTTCCATTGAATTTCCAAGAACACCGGAGGCCTTTTCATTTTCTACAGTTAGTTGTACAATTGGGTTATTTTTACGGGACCCTATTTTAAGTGTATGGAAAAGAAAGCATCTATTGTAAAATGTGTACCATATGTTTTATATATATACCATAAGATTTAGTATTAGAAATATCGTATGTAAGATTTATGATGGAAAAAATACATGTTCAATTGCTTGTCAAAAGTAGGCGAAAATTTAGCTGACGCAGTAACAATAATTCATACATTTACTTGTTCGTCGTCGACGAATTCTCTTGTTTCTTTTTATTTACGGTCGCAAGTGTACAGACACGTGCGACGTGGTTAAGCTGTTAGCGAAAATACTTGAAGTCAAGTAACAATACAATTTATGCATTTACATGTTTTTCTTTGATGAATTCTCCTGTTTCATTTTATCGCCATTTGTGACCTTAATGAGGAGAGCATCAATATTTTTTTCAATCTCAAATTATTAAAATTAGAGAAAAGATTTATTCAATGTTTTTTTTAGGATTATCACAGACATGTCTAGTTCAAATTAAAATCCAATTAAACATTTAAAAATTAAAATCAAAAATCCAAATTAACCCTGAACACTAACCCAGCAAAATCTAAGATAACAATCGCTTAAAATTATTTTATTTATTTGTTTCGTTTAATCTGGATTCGTGCCTTTTGTAAATTCAAATTTCCATTCCTGCAATTCCTCTAAAATTAAATGAAAAACATCTAAATTCAGAAATGAACTCAACTAGGACGAGCAAACATTGTATTATTAAAATCTTCATTCTTGTTATATCAATTATCTGTACTCGTGCTGATCTCAACTGACAGACTAACCAGAACTGTTTTGTATTGGATAAGTTGTATACGTTGTAGATTCAAATATCATGTTGAAATTTCGTACGGTATTCTCCCGTATGTAGAGATTAGTTCCTTCTTTCTCAAGAAACTGATCTGCAAACTGAGAAGCATGCCACGCGCACATGAAAAAATCATACTCAACCTCACATGGCGAGATCACAAGATAGCACAATAATACGGGAGAAAATAGGAGTCCGAGATCTCATAGAATCCATTACGGAACTCCAATGGCAATGGGTTGATCATGTGTAGACAACCAATGGATATCACGACTCACTACATATTTCCCCAGAGATCATATTCGCGACCGAAGCCGGCAGAATGCAAGATGGAAAGACGAACGAGATAAGTTTAGAAAGTATTGGCTCTGCAACGCCATAGAGGTGTGGTGAATCCTGCTGATGGTCTATGTCCAACGACGGACGTTAAAAGACTGATGATGATGAAACCACAACTAACTTGTACCAATCTAAGCCAAGCTTTGTAAATAAACAGACCAGGTCTGGTTAGTTGCTCAATACAAACCATCACGTAATAAACGTCTTTTGATTGTATGTCATGTTGAGAGTGATCAATTAAAATATAAAATCAATAAGTTACTTCTCTGGCCTTTCGTTGGATCACTAAAAAGTCTCAACTCTTAAGAAAAATAAGCATGACCACTGTCGGACATGAACTCAGGGGTCAATTTAGCATGAAATACACTTCATAAATTGCCCCGAATCTGTACTGATTTCAATAAGCAGTCATTTTCTGTATTTTCATTATTTATTTTCCTAAAATCTAATTCTAGATTATGGGGGTAACGATCTCTTTCCGTCTTTCATCTTCTCTCTCTCTCTCTCTCTCTTATCCGCAAGATTGAAACTTGAATTCTCAAAAACGCAACCTCTAGACTTAAGCTAAGTTAAAACTTTGAAAAAAGTAAGAGAGAGGTGTGATCAGACACAAACTAACCAACTAGGTACACATATTGCAGATTCATAGTTTCAGTAAGAAAAACACTCTCTAAAAAAAATATGTACCACATTCCATATCTTTTATCCTCTACAGTGCTGCGAACACCTGTCCCCACCTTTGAAGAACAGATAGAATAAGAGCCGGTGGAGCTCTAAGGCCTCTCTGAACGACGTTGGCAGTGACCAATTCACCAGACCCCCTACTAACACGTTATGGGTTAGCGTGGTAGGGCATGGCCCAACACTCCCCATGGCTTGCACAATGAAATGTTCAAAACTTCTTGCTCTATTGTTACGACTTGTACGCCTGACACTTACCTACATGTATGGAGAGATAAATAGCCAATCAAGC
Organism: Thysanoteuthis rhombus; assembly: GCA_963457665.1. NCBI lineage: Eukaryota > Metazoa > Mollusca > Cephalopoda > Oegopsida > Thysanoteuthidae > Thysanoteuthis > Thysanoteuthis major. Next base: position 3,171,322 of record OY735231.1, read on the forward strand.
GGATTCGTTTAGAAACTGAAAAAATGTTATCAGTATTGGTTGTTATCCCTTTTTTTCATTTTTAGATTACGCATTTGTGTATATGTGTGTGTGTGTGTGTATATATATATATATATATATATATATATATATATATATATATATGTTTTTGAGAATAACGAAAAGAATGAGGGTATTGTTTACGTAAGCTGATGTCCAGGAGACAGCATTCAATCATTCTGTTCAATTTTATTCCCTTCCCCGACCCAGAACCATCGCTTCAATGAAAAATGTGATAATTAAAGAACTCTTACAGTAAATTTATGTAAACAGGACAAGAGGTCCAATTGGGGAAAAAAGCGTTTTTACAAATAAATTAAGATAAACATTGAATAGTATGGTTCGTTCCAAAATTTTCTGTACTTTTCCAAACTGCACTGTTCAAAGTCTTATGATATTTTGTTTTGTTTATTGTACTGTTATACTTAGTTGCATTAATTAGTACAGCAATACCTTGACCATCATCATCCTCAGTCTTTCAACGTCAGTCATTGGACAGAGACCTTCTCCAGGATTTGCCACACTTCTCTATCGTGGGCGTCGCTGAGCCAGTATTTTCTGAATTTGTTTAGACCATACTGCATCAAAACTCACACCAGTCAAAGCCGATCTGTTTAAGTTCATATTGTAATTCAATGAGGGTTTTTTTGTTTTTTGTTTTTTTTTTCGGATTATAGTCATTTATATGAATTTGTACAGCAATACCTTGAACGTACTACATCGGAATGTGCACTTATTAAGCTGTGACCGAACATGAATATAACTCGTACAAAGATCAACCGAAAATTTGAGCTGAAAAAAACTATTTTTAAATTGACTCGACTTACACGAGGTCATATGTACTGATCGGTTTAATAACCGTCAACGATCTTCAAATTAATTGTCCGGTTGATCATAGAAAGAGAAAAGATTCAGTTCAATCAGGATTAGAGAAAAAGATGGGTAAATGAGATGCATTAAAAAAAAAAGGACAGATCTAGATATCTAAAAAAAGATTTTTTTAATTGAGCTCTGCTTGAGCGAGCGGGGAAGGAGGGCTACCAACCTTGACCCGCGTCTGGTAAATACGGGAGTCCCTCGTGGTTCAGTTTAGTGCATAGGGTGGTTGATTGGTGTACGAAGCAACATTTCCACCGATACATATTAATGTTATCATTCACTCGACCAGAAAACTACGAATAAAAACGAAATTTCATCAAAAGACCAACTCAACCCGTCTGATTAATCACTCAGTAGGAACCGACACAGTACCAACGTCAATGGCAGAATTAAAACTTTGGGAAAAGGGAAGATCAATAAAACAGTTACTCCTCTCACGTTTAGTTGTGCAGTGATCACTAAAAAAATGTGAATTTTCAAAAAAACAAGCCTCTCATAAACTGTACTATGAGAAATTTTTATGCGTTGTGTACAGTAAAAGCTGATATGACTTAATAAAAATTGAAATATTGAATACATAAAAAAACTGGTCTGGATAGTCATTTGATAGAAAACGGTCATATCATCAACGTCTTTTGGCAGCATACCTTGTGATCAATTAAAAGAATTGGTAAACGGGTGATCAATGGATAAGTTATTTCTCCTTACATTAATATTTCTATCAACATGAATACTGCTGGACACAAGCTAAGGGATCAATTTAGCATAAACTTACATTGCTAATTGAACACCCCATAAAGACCAATTTAGGAGGAGATTTTTTTTTAAATTGATTTTTCTGGACATGATAAGGAGTAAATGTTGGAAATTTCAGCCCTCTAGCTACATTGGTACAGTTTGTATGCATGATACATAGCCATCCAGCCACACCTGAAAACTAAAGAAACCTATGTTGATAGTTCTGGTTGATGGTTCCTAATATAACTAAGATATTGAACTGGCAACGATAAAAATGGCGATTGTTTTAGGGGCTGGGTATACGATAAGGTCTGATTTTAGTGAAGCCTGAAAAAAGCTAAGATTCTACAAGAGTCATGAATGTGATGTTAATGATCTTAAATATAATATCCATGATCAATGTCATCTTTATTATATATATATCTATCAATAATTTCATTTTATAAAAGATATTTCATAAAAGGTTAAAATTCGGTTTTCGGTTAAACATAGTTCTTCTGGAAATAAATTCAGGTTAGTTGTACTTTTGTATAAATGCCAGGAAGTCTGTACCCAGTATTGAATTATGTTTACATTGAAAATAGAACCCCCCCTCATAAAACTGTCCAAAGTTTGTTTTTTGGGGGTTTTTTTCTCCAAACTGACAAATTTCTGGATGGTTTAATGGATTGAAAGAGCCAAAGATGTCAAGAAAAAAATATTTCCTTCCTGAAGAATTGTGTTGCACTCAGAACAGAACATCCATCTCTTATAAACTTTAAAAGAGACATTTTATGCTTCAACAATTTTCTTCATTGTTTCTTACAAACTGTAAGAGAAGAATGAAACAGGTGGGAATAGAAGGATATGGCCAAATTCTATAACGTAGTAACTAATGGTTAAAGTTTACACAAGACTTTTCGACTATGACTGTAAAGAAATCACACACACCCCTTTTAACCAGAAATCCTGATTGGACTCAGATAAGTACTAAGTGATCTTGTTTTGTTTTTAATTATTCTCAAAATATTTTTCCTTTTTTTTTCTTTTTTTTTTTTTTTTTCCTAAAATTTAACACTAAATTCTGTGGGTAATGATCTCTCACTCACTCACTCACTCTCTCTCTCAAGCACACACAGAAGAGACCTGCAAAAATAAAACTTGAATTTCCTATTGTATACAACAAACTGTTGACAAAACACTTTTGAAATGTTTAATATTGTGAAAGGTAGACAATTTTCATATAAAAGCACACATCAAATAATCATATTAACACAATATCTCACGCCTAGACATTAGCGTTATCAACCTGCATTGATTTTTTTTCTTTTCATTTTTTTTCTTTGATTTGCCGTAAATCAAAAATTTAATCTTTTTTTTTCCTTTTTTTCTCAGCATTTGGTAATGCCAAAACTGCCAGGAATGACAACTCCTCAAGATTTGTAAGTTTATTTTTTGTTTTGGTTTTTTTGGTTTCCCCTTTTTGTGGTTTCATGCCTTTCGTAACTGCCATTGTCTGTGGGGTCTTTTATTTACCTCAGCAAACAAAGTCGGAAGATAGATAGAGAGATATATATATATATATATATATATATATATATATATTCACTCCTGTTCTTATGTTTGCTCACAATATCTCCAGAAGTTTTCAACGACATTCAGTGGAAGGGTGGGCCATGGGCTAGGGAAGAATTGATTAAATCTGAGGATGAATCTAGGATTTTTTTTTTCAATTGAGAGAGATTTTTGGTCTACCAAATCAACAGACCAAAATATGGAAAATCTGAACACAGTGACCTCCCCTGTATAGTAAATATATATATATATATATATATATGTATATATATATATATATATATATATATATATATATATATATATATATACCCACATATATATGAACTTGTCTTCATTCAGTCTTTAGTTTGTTCATGGCATTCGCAGATGTATAGGTCTCGGTTGTTTTCCAGTTACTCATGTTTTCATATACCTTTTCAGAACAACTTTTTCTAACTTCTTTCCTTGTTTAATGGTAAAAATCTTAAGTAAATAGCTCTATCAACACAGCTGACAGTATCAATCACAGATTGGGTGCTTATCTTTACATCAAATATTGATTGCATGTCTGACATTGCTTGCTTCCTTATTCTATTTCCAAATGTTTATCTAATTGAATCCGGATTTTCAGCCAACAGTCTGCAATTCTTGTCAATAACCAATCAAATGGAATGCCACGCTGTCTTACAAATATATATATATATATATACATATATAATATCAGAGATATATAAATGGTTCCAATAGTTCTATTGTCAGTTACGCCAAGACATATACCAACTTTTGGCATTGATAGATCCTACCAACATTTGCATTGCTGACATCTTGTGAATGTTTTTGTCTGAATTTTGTTAGAAACAGCAAGAAACTGTAACATGAGGAGACACTATGAAATCAAGTATAGCTGACCATGTGTGGAAGGTGAGGGGTGCACACAAAGGGTGTCTGGGAAAGAGGAGGTAAATGGTGCATATGCCTTCTCACCTAGGGTGAGAGGGGGTTTGGAAGTGTGAACCGTATAGTCAGTAAAGGATAATGGTGCTGTACAATTGTTTTATGTAACCCCAAATTAATTTACCCATATAAAAAGAGAGTTTCTATTTTTTGCCAGTAACAGGGTTGCTTCAAGCATATACATTCCAAATATATCCTTCCAGCCACTCCAGATATATATTCTCCCCACCTCTCTGGAAAAGTGGCAGTGGACACCTACAGTAAACGCTGACCTTTATAATTTGATGATTTGATCAGCAGACCAAGTATCAATATGAATTGCTTGAGGGAACCATCAATTGGGGAGGAGCTTGGTATTCTGTTGGTGAGGCCCAAGAGAAAATAGATCAACAGAGGGTCACAAGGCCAGTGCAGATGTCAGTGGGAGACAATCGGAAAAAAACGGACACGTGAGAGGATGCACGTGCTTCCCCTGAACCAGGTTCGACATCTGAGAACACAAGACACTCAAGGAAAGCTGGAAAGTATATAACCAAAATATGTGAAAAATAGACAACATAGACACGTATATTTGGAATATACCTCATACAAGGATTTTGTGGATGTATCTTAGAATATATTTATCGAACATGTTGGAAATTGCCATTAAGATTAGCAATCATAAACTTGCTTATGTAGACAAATTTTTCTATCACATACATCTTTCAGATTACTTATGTATGAGTTTTGAAAAATAAGTTCTTGCAATTTTTGTATCAGATATATCATGTGTACTAGCCATACCAATTGAGCTGGTCGGCTGTAATTTTCAATATTTACTCATGTCTAGAGAAAAAAAAGAATTTCTGTTTTTTTTCAAAATTCCACTCCTAGATAATTTTTTGGTAGGTGTGTGTGGGAGGGGTCTCAATTTTTAATGTAAGTTTAAGCTAAATTGATACCTTAGTTTGTGTCCAGCATTCAAATTTTTTTTTTGAAAATTCAGACTTTTTTAGTGATCATTGCTCAACAAAATGCTGATCTCCCTTTTACAGATTCTTTTAATTGATCACCCCTAAGAAGGCATGTTACCAAAAGACGTTGGTCATCTGTTATCTATCAAATAACTGACCAGACTTGTTTTTAATTTATTCATACTGCAGTTTTTACAAAGTCATATCGGCTTTTACTATACAACTGATAAAAATGCATCACAGTACAGTTTAAGAGAACAACTGAGAAATTCAATGCGTTGATTAGTTAAAGATAATATCTGAACCAACCATGAGTGACATCAAAATAACCCTATGGAAGTTTGAAAGGCAAGAATGATTCCTGAAATATTTCTGTCAGAAATTAAACACTGCTACAGAAAGTTGTCAAAATGATACAATTATCGTTGAAAGAAATTTGTGGCAATCCATGTTATCATTTCTGTGCAACTTGTTTATCTTCAACATATACGTGCATATATATATATATATATATATATATATATATATATATATATATATATATTCTTTAGAAATTTCTTTGATAGAAACAATAGTTGGAACAACAGAATTGGCAGACAACCAAAATTCTCATGGCAGACAACTTTCTTTGCACCAATCAAAGAACATTTAATAGATTCATTTTCAATAAATGAAAAGATAATGAATCTTTTATACTGAGAATTTTGTCTTTAATTATCTATGAATCATTGCAGCAATTATCTATCATTTTCCAAATTTATTCAGAAAAATTTGATGGATGCATTTTATATATATATATATATATATATATATATATATATATCATTTAAGGCTGAACACCATTAGGTAGGGCACCCATCTGCTATGAGCAACTCTGCAATTGAGCAGTATGGTAAATGGAAAATTATGCGTAAATAAATATATCACTTAATATGGTCCATCCTGTTCTGCGTATGGCAGGGGTAGAGCACCAGGCTCCGGGCCCAGAGCAAAGGTTTCAATACCACCTAGCAGTACTGGAAGAGATATCTAGTCAATAGTTACACTGATGAGTTGCAATATGACACATATACATATATATATATATATATATATATATATATATATATATATATATATATATATGCTAGCTGATACAAGGTCTGTTTGGAAAGTATCAAGGCATTCAATATGAATAAAAAAATTGGTCTGGTTTTTTTAACTCAATGAAAACCATTGTATGCCCAATGTCTTTTGGCATTAAGGATGATCAATTAAAAAATTGGAAAAATCTGTAGCAATGGCTCTATAGTTCTCTTTGGAGTACTCAGGGGAATTAGCACACTTATCCAAGTATCCTTTGCACTTTTTAAAACTGTCCGCAAAGTCCTCTTTTGGGATTGCCATCAGCTGCCCCATTGCGTTTTCTTCAACTTTGTCTGAAATCTGCTTAATAAGAGTAAAAAGATGCAGGGAGCCAAACCTTGACTATAAGAGGCTGACAATGTGATGTTGTGCAAAAAAAAAAAAAATCAGAACAGGATGTGAAGAATGACTCACGGGGCCATTTTCAATGGAATGGTCACATAGTATGCAAGCTCATTCAGTGACATTTCACTGCCATCTGAACAACTTCATGGGAGAGTGTCGGACATTATTTTTGTCAATGAATACTTAAATCAATTACCCTGAAACCGGATACCCAATTGGACTTGAAATTTATTGCCAAATTAGAGCATTTTAATGGTATTGCCATAAGAAAAATTGTGCTGTAACACGTCATTTTTGCTGTGTTAGGGTAATAAACCGACAACCAGAGAAATCAGAGGATTATGATATATGTATAATCCAAACAGTATTGATTGGATTCACTGATGCACTGACACATATCAGCCTGAAGCTAGAATCAGTATTTTCATGGACTCTCATGTAAGCATTTACAGTCATTAACCTGTAAGCACAAACACACGGAGATGACGGGGAGGAAAAAATGTAATCATGATAGAAGTCTACTAGCAAGAACTTTTCAATATTTTCAAAGTCCTCAACCATTTTTTTTTCATACATTGGCAACCTGTTCTAGAATAGGACCCGTCAAAAATGACGGGTAACATTCTTTCTGTATCGGGGTAACAAACCAACAAATATATAGAATTTGGGTCTTTGAGTAAATGCAAATCAAAAGTTACCATGCAAAAGAAGGAAACCTCGTCAGTTTTAGTATTTTCTGTGTTTTTAAATTTGCTGCGATAAGAGAATAAAATATATTACTGTTTTTAGCGACAAAAATTGAGAGGAGGTATTGTACTCGAGTATATACAGTAACAAATATTGAATTAATAAATATTACGTAATTGTAGCCCGTGGTATGCTTTCTCAATCCATCAGTAATCTGTCTGTCTAAAAGTTTGACAATTTCTAGTGACATTTTTTGTTTTTAGATTAGGCTGTCTGTCTAATAACTTTCCCTGCTTCGATATGTGTTTCTCCCCAACCCAATGCAACAGAATGACATTACTTCAAGCTTGAAATCTGGATTCATTTCATCTTTTGGCAACAGCAACTGATGTGCATGTCATCAGTCGATGAAGATTTACATCAAGCGATTGTGTCACAATTGTATTTCTTGATTTTTATGTATTAGTTTGGAAAAGCATAACAGGCAAATAGATATCTGCACAAAATGTGACAATGGTATATATATGTTTAGACCTATAATGAGAGCCATGTCTATCACAATCATAGTATTGGTAGCAGCCATCAGCCCCTCTCCCTTTTGACACTTTTATTAAACTACCAAGCTTTCTCCCCTCTCTCCTTTCCTGCCCTCTTATTAAACTAATTTTTAGTCTCCTTCTTCCTGTATGCTTATCGTATCAGTAGCAGCCATCAGTCGAGCCTGTTGTTGTACACTTATGCTAACCGTCAGCAAAGCAATGAATCATATACAAGTTTTTAGTAATTATATCAAGCTTTAGAAATTACACACAATTCTTTACATACATTTGGATGCTGAATTATTTTATTTTATTTTTTTTGATAATCTGGCATCCTGATTTAAAATCAGTGAATCAAATATGGATTTCCGTGATTGAATTAAAGAGATATTTTCAGAGGCGTAGCTGGAGTGGGAAGGGGGCTACTTGAAAATGTCCCCAACAAGACTGGTTTGCAAATCACTGCTCTGCGGAGAGGCACCCGAGAAACCTTTCAAAAATCCATATTTTGGGCAAGATCAAGCACCATAGAAAATCAGACATTTTTTATGCCAAATTCTGATTCTGTTTTGCAAACAGATCAAGAGAAAGAACATCCAGTGGTGTAGCAATAGATTTTGAGGCCTTGGCTCCTTGAAAGGGATTCCCTCTAACATTTAGTATGATTTTATGAAAAAGAAAAAATTTGCAATAAAGACAGACGCTCTATGACTTACTTGGTGAAAAACAACCCCAAAGGCGGAATTATTATTTATGCAATTCATATATCTACAAATATATCCTAGTTATTGTATGTCAGTAGAAAGTTGGTGAACTGATATCTATAAAGCTTTCAAGAAGACAGGCTCTCCAATGGAAGACATTGATCCTCTAGAGGCCTATGCCTGGAGGAGAGCTTTCCCTCTGAAAGACAACCCTTCCTATGGAAGACATTGATCCTGTGGAAGCCTACTTTCTGGGGGATAACACTTCCCCCAGAAGACTGCCCTTCAAATGAAAGACCATGCTCTTCTAGAAGCCTATGAGCTGGAATCTAATTGTTTGAGGAGTAAAGTATCAGATCTGTGTAAAAGTTGCCAGCACTCTTTTCTGAGAATGAGAGACTCAATACACAGTATAAAACTGTTCATTTTTTTTGTTTCTTTCTGGAAACTTTTTCACTCATAATTTTCTCTTCTCTCCTTAAATAAAGTACAGTGTCTTTACCTTCAAGGTGTTTCCTACAATTTTGCATAAATTTCCGCTTATACTATTTTTATTATTGGAATAGTAATGATTACATACTAAATTGCTTTTCTGAATCATTCTGGTCTCAGAATGCCTCACAGCTAAAAGTACATGAACTAGTTGATTTTATATATATATATATATATATATATATATATATATTCAGACTTATAAATGATGATTTGTTTATACAGATGTGTCCACGTAAATATATATATATATTCATGTATTTGTGTGTTCATACTAGTGTGTTCATCTATGTATGAACATAAGACTTTATACATATACATATATATATATATATATATATATATATATATATATATATACACACACACACACGTGTGTGTGTGTGTGAACATAAAAGTTGATATATATGTATATATGTGTGCGTCTCTCTCTCTATGTATATATATATGTGTGTGTGTCTATATATATATATATATATATGAATATAAATATGAACATAAAAGTTCACATATATATTTATATATATATATATATATGTGTGTGTGTGTTGTACATATATATATATATATATATATATATATATATATATAATGCTCGTGTTCATGTGTGTTAATGAGGAGTGATGAGAAATTATCAGAAATTGCTGCCTCCCCCCATCCTGAAATTGGTGCCTGATCAATCTTGAATGACATGATCAATTATTGAACGCAATATGAGAATTAAACAGATTTTATTAATAGCAGCATTTCATACAGAGAAGCCTGCATTTCCTAAGTTAATGTGAAATTCAAGAACTGATTCCACATTGTAGTTTTGGAAGAATGCAAATCTACTGGAAATAAAGTGTTATAGAAAAAACTTGCTTAGTATCCCCCAACACAAATATGTATTCTAGTATAAAAGTATTTATATCAATTTTTAAAATGCATTCTTCAAACAAAATTTATTTTTTCTGTCAAATTTCAACAAATCTGTATATTTTCTTGTTTTTGTTTTTTTCTATAATTTTAAAACAGTAAGTCCACATGATTTTTTCAATGAGAAAAATTCCAGTTTTATTTATGGAAAATCAGAAATTCCTCTATTTACACTCTGTCCTATGAAGACATCAGCAGTAGCAGTCATGATGCAGACGCCAACATGTAGACACAGTCGGTATTTGCTTTAGCATATGCAAACATACAGATACAAGCTTTGGTTTAACCCTTCTTCTTTTGGAATGAAATGGGCTTTTATATGATAAAATCATTTTTCTAATCCCCAGATGGTAACTTGAAAACTTGCTATTGATAATAAGATAGATTATATCAACGAAATATGATACATTTCAAGGAGAGAATTATTCACAGCTAAGTGTGTATTTGGAGTTGTGATGGGGGGGTTCGAATCTGACACCTGCAGGGGAAAAACATTTTATATTCTCATTCCATCCAAACATAATTATACATAAGTAGACATGAGGTTGAATGCAGGGCTATGGATTAGAATTACCTACCCTTGTACAGAGTCCTATCACCAGTCATGTTCTTAAAGATGTTGTTAGTGTTGGTATTAGAATCATGGGCCCACAAAGATATACACACGCTAGTCCCTACTGTTGGACGCACGTTTACATAAAACTCTGTCACTGCAAATACATGTATATACTTACACAAATATATATAATATGTATGTATACAAGCTAACATACACGTATTCACATTATCTGTACCCATCGCACACACACACAAACCTGATATACATTTGCATATGTTTGAAAACCAAAAATGTTAGTATAAGTCTCTTCAGTTTTCAATTGGATCTAATTGACTTGCTATGTATGTATCACAAATACAGGCCGTTCCAATAGAGCTAGAAGGCAGAATATTTAAACATTTATTCCTCACTATGTCTAGGAGAAAATTTTTTACTATTTTTTGAAAATTCAACCCCTAAATAGGTTGTTATGGGAATGGGGTTCAATTCAGGCTTCACTAATGGAGCTGGAGGACTGAAAATTTTTATATACATATATATATATATATATATATATATATATATATTTACTCTTTTTTTTCTTTTTTCTTTTTTTTTCGAAAATTCCTCCCTTAGATAGGTTTTTTTCTGTTTGGGTGTTTAATTACAATGTAAGCTCATGCTAAATTGATAACTTAGTTTGTACCTGTTTGTTTTCTGTTTTTGTTTTTTGAAAATTCAGACTTGTTTTAGTGATCACTGCCCAACAAAAGGCAAGATAAGTGAATTATCTATTGATTAACCCTTTTCCCAATTTTTTAATTGATTGCCCCCAACATGGAAGCTTCCAAAAGACTTTGGTCACATGACAGTTTCTATTGAGTAACCAACCAGACCTCTCTTCACACACACACACACATACATATATATATATATATATATATATATATATATATATATATATTCCCAAATCTGTTCACAGTCCAATCGATTTGTTCTTATCAAATTACCAAACTCTAAATGGTTTTATTTCTTCATGAATTGATTTTAATAAGATTTTTGCTTTTATCATTTCACTGCTTCTCAATTCCACCACCCCAGGATATTTTTGATTTTATCTCTGTTGATTTCATTTACATTGAAAGACAAGATCAGTGTTATGTTTGAAGGTAAGGCAGTCAGTTATATTCAAACAAGAAGAACAGGCGTGAACATATATGTATATACAGGGTAAGCATAAAGTTCTTCTCCCACGTTTGACTTTTTTCATGGGGATTTTCCAAGACTACCAGATAATTGACAATCCGAGCTTCATCTCAGAGACTTACTCTAAACAGGCCCTGGAATTAGGGTCAAATTTTGAAATCGCATAAGTCTAGAGGCAGAGGTTCAACACCAGCCATATAAGGCGGGCTGGTTCTGCTTCCAGAATCCCTTTATTTCCCAATGCGATGTCATTCTAATGCCTTTGTTGGGTAAGTCTCTTAGATAAAGCTCCAATTATCACCCCTCTGGCCAAATTCGGCAAAGCATCCAATTCCAGGTACTGAAAAATGAAAGGCAAGAAAGTTATCGGATGCTTTAGTGTTGCTGATTGAAGAGATGTTCTCCTTTAGTTGTCTGGAGAACTTGTTGAAGTTCATAAATAACAGGAAAAATGTTTGTTTAGGTATATGCAACATGAACATCAGAGAATCCTGCTCAATATCACATTGAAGGATCACAAGACAGCATAGTATATTAGAGAAACACCATTAGGAGACTCAAATGGCAATGGGCAAGCTATGTTGCAAGAATGGCGGACCACAGATTGACATCGCGACTCACAATGTGGATCCCCAGAGATGAAATGCATAACTGAGTCTGGCAGAATATAAGATGGCGAGACGAATTGGACAGGTTCAGAAAATATTTGCTCTGCAACCCCCACAACAGAGATATGGCAGATCCTGGGGAAGGTCTATGTCCAACGACAGATGATAAAAGACTGATGATGATGATAATTTGCTGTAAAACATGTTTGCACCTAGCATAGATTTTGTGTAATGTGCTTGAAATCAGGGAAAGACTTTATGTTCACCCAATATATATATATATATATATATATATATATATATATATATATATTTTGAACAAAAAGTAGGGATCCAATTTTGCATTATAGTTAGATTATAAGTTGAATCCCCAGCCTCTAAAGTGTTCTAAATTGCTTTCTCCCCTCAAAATCTTTCAATTTAATTTTGATTTAGGAAAGTCTCCTTTATTTTTGCCCCCTTCAAGGGTTTGTTCCCCTTCACTTTACACCCTCTTGAATAATTGTACATAAACATATGAAATGGGAAGAAATGTATATAGGTGGCAAGTAGGTTCCACTGTAGCATTATTTTGACATCATAAATAGAACTCCCTATAAAACCCTTTAAAAAATATCTTTCTCAAAACTCTTTATTTCCAAACCTCTCCATATGCCCATTGAATAGGCATGCCAAATTTAGTTGGGCTAAACTTATGCTTAGTTGCTTTGTATCGCATGATAGACACCTCAATTATATATTTCTAAACACAGGAATACACAGACACCTCTCATGTACATCTAAAATATATATATATATATATATATATATATATATATATATGCACACACAGAGTACATATCAGGGATGCAATATGATATAATGCAATTTCTAATGTATGATGGATTTATTTCGTAAAGTGCTCAATATATCATCATCATCATCAGTCTTTTAACGTCTACGTTTAACATAGACTTTCCCCAGGATCTGCCACATTTCTCTCTCATTGGCATTGCGGAGTCAATATTTTCTGAATTTGTCTAATTCATCTCTCCATCTAGTATTTTGTTGGCCTCGGTTGATCTCTGGGGATCCTGGTCTGTCTCGGTTAGGTTCCATGTTTCAGCTCCATAAGTGACTATCATGAGAATGCATTGGTTATTCAACTTTAAACATTAAGTTGATTTAGAGTAGAGCTAGAAATATCGTAGAATGGGGACTTGCTACACAAATAGGTTTGTTTCTAGCTTGTCTGGGTTCCTTCAGGCAAATCCGCCTGAAAAAGCCCAGACAGAGCAGAAATATAAACATGTTTGTGTAGCAAATCCCCATTCTACTTATATGTAAACAAGAAAATCGCATCGGTCTTAAAGAGAAAAGAGTATACAACCAATGCATCCTCACAAAAGGTTCCATGTTTCCACTCCATAATTGACTAAACAAGAAACTGACCCTCAAACTGGGAACCATACAACGTGCTCATGAGAGAATCATACTCAACCTCACATGAAGAGATCACAAGATAGCACAATATATCAAGGAGAAAACAGCAGTCTGAGAATCTATTAGAAAACTTAGATGACAATGGGCTGGCCATGTTGCAAGAATGGCAGACAACTGCTGGACATCATCTCTCACAACATGGACCGCACAGATCACATGCAAAACCAAGGCCGGCAGAATACAAGATGGAAAGACAAACTACACAAGTTCAGAAAGTATTGGCTCTGCAACAACCATGATAGAGAGGTGTGGCAAATCCTGGGGATGGTCTATGTCCAATGAAGGACAATAAAAGATAGATGATTAAATAAACAGTGTATTTGACATATACATATATAAATTCACAAATCTGTTCATACACTTATCGATTTGTACTTATCAAATTACAAGTTTTTTTTCTGAGTTGTTTTTGATAAGATTTTCTTTTTTTTTTATTTCTTTACTTCCTCCCACACGCTTTGCCATTTTTCTGTTGATTTTATTTACATTAAAAGACAAGATCAAAATGTTATGTTCATATTGGTTCCAGATTCGGGAAAAAAAGAAAATTAAATTTTATTTGTTTGTAAGAAAAAATTTGAATATTTTCACTTCCTTTCCTCATGAGATTCATTTCAGCTATTTTTCAGCCTTGCCTGGGCTCCCAGCAGCCTTGCCTGAGTTGGCAAAATTCAATCCTAACTTATATCATCACTTATATCAAAAATATTTTGTACGTCCTCATAGTTTTCTGACCGAAACCTTGCCTGGACTGATACAAAACGCTATTGCTTCCACCACTGGCTGTAGTGGACATTAAGTTTGAATTTTTACATTTTTACTTAATGTCTTTAAGGTGATGCAGTCATTTATATCAAAGCAAGAAGAAAACTGGCATGAACACACATTCGCAGTAAACAGTGTTCAGTGAATTACGGTACATACTTGTATAATCTTCGACATTTTTAGACCAATTCTTGAACCTAATATAAGTAGGGGTTAAATGCACTCATCCACAGACCTAGCCAAGGCCACAAATTTCACTATTTCAAAAGCCTACCTTGTGTAATGGTGGACCCTTTGATTGTGGGTTAAAAAAGTGGTCACAAAAAATTTGAACATTTAAAGAGTATATTTGTTATATGGAATCGGTGAAATTCCCTAATTGTTTTTACAAAAAAAAGTTTTTGTAATCAAGGTTAAATCAAACTTTTTTTACAAAAAATAAGTGAATTATGCCAATTAGGCAATTTCACTGATTTGGTGTAACATCTACACTTTGTGTCACAATGCTACTGCCCTTCATTGAGAAACTAAAGAAATCTGTTTTCACTAAAAATGAAACAAGCTGGAAATCTCCATTTGTCTTAGATGTTGAATGACTAGTTAATCCCCACGAAAGAAATTCACGAATTTATAAGTTTTCCCCTGTAAATCTTATAAAAAGTAAGAGAAACCTTTTCTCATCAAGGAGTCAAAAGTAAATGGAAACTTTTTCCCCATTTTGAAATGGCGTAAAGTGAAGAAGTAATCCATCATCATCATCATCATTCTTTCATCATCTGTTGTTGAATGTAGACCTTCCCTAGGATTTGCCACACTACTCTTTCTTGGGTATCGCGGGGCCAATACTTTCTGAACTTGTCTAGTTCGTCTCTCCAACTTGTATTCTGCCAGCCTCAGTTACGCATGTGATTTCTGGGGATCCATGTTGTGAGTCGTGATATTCATTCTTGCAACATGGCTGACCCATTGCCATTTGAGTTTCTTGATGGATTCTACAATGTCTTGGACACCTGTTTTCTCCCTGTTATACTGTGCTGTCTTGTGGTCTCTTTATGTGATGTTGAGTAAAATTTTTTCATGTGCACATTGTATGCTTCCCAGTTTGGGGTTTAGTCTCTTGGTTAAGTTCCCTGTTTCAGCTCTATAGGTGACTATCAGAAGGATGCATTGGTTGTATACTCGGCTTTTTAGAGCTGATGGGATCTTCATGTTTTTGAAGGTTGAGCTTGCGCTACCAAAAGTTAGCCATCCAAGAGTGATTCTTCGCTTGATTTCTTCTTCTTTTGATGATTTCATGGAGATTCGTTGTCCCAGTAATTACTATTGAATTATGGGAGATATTTTTGAAGATCTCCAGAGCCCAGAAACAGTAAAGATATTATCATACTGAGTTCTTTAAGATTATGGTGGTGAGCAGTACAGGAAACTGGGTTATGTGTGCTGCCTCTATTATGGCTCACTGCAAAACGCTATTTTGGCTCTTCACCTTTTTTCCAAAAAGCAAAAAAAAGTGGCTTTGGCAAACTACCTGTATTTGAATTAATTTTGATGATTTTCTTTGAAAAATTTGTTCAAGAGGAAGAGTCCATTGTTTAAAATAGTGAGTTAGAGATATTTATCAGCAGACTTGTTATCTTCAAATGGCAGTGTCCATGGTAATGGGGATCTCCGAAGATCTCGCTGTTCATTATATAAGTAGATTGTTATCAATAAGTGGAAGAGTCCATTGGTATCCGTAGATTGCTATCTTCTACATTTTGTCAAACTCAAAGTCTTACATACCGATCAAAATTTAGGCTAGGAGTATGTGTGAGCTTATTTCATTCAAATAAATACATTTATAAAGTTAAAATTTCTTTGCAATGATTAGAAATCATGACTAAACGATTGATAGTAGGCTCTCTTATCAACTGAGCTAAGATTGGCAAGTCTTTCATACCAATGAAAATCCATCTTACAGATATGCAACACTTTATTCCATTCTGATAAATACATACACTTATACTAAGATATATATATTTCATAATTTTTCACCTATTATATATACAATGGAAATGTTGTTGTAACCATCTTCAGTCGGAATGAAAGTAGGAGTGGAGTTTGACCCTGTAGCGGCCAGGCTTGTTCTATACAATTTTGCTCAGTAGTGAAACAGAAGTCTTTCGCTCTTAACTTGAGACAACATTTTTTATTTTTCTAAAAATAAATTTCAGAGTTTCTGAACTGATATTGGGAAGACGAGCTTAACTCTCCCAGTAAGATGAGTGGAATTTCAGACTACATAGATATATATTCAGATCTTTTTCCTTCATTCATCATCATCATCATCATCATTAGTCTTTTAATGTCCATTGTTAGACATAAACCTTCCTCGAGATTTCCAGACCGATTTTTTTTCAAGTCTCCATCGAAAGCTAATATCCATAATTTTAGAATACAGAAGTCTGAGAACAAAAATAAAGAAAGATTAAGTTGCTTTTTTTTCCTCACCCCATCCCAAGATTCAAAAATCCGGTGTCTTTTTGTTAGTCCCCGTCAGGAAAACAGAAAACCTCACCCTTGGTGGGTACTAACAAAATAAGCTTAACATATCGATTCCTACTGGCCAGGAAAATTTGGAGGTTGATCAGAACTAACAAATACGCCCCCCAAATATCACACTGTATTGCTAAATTTTTTTTACTTTCAAACTTTTGACAGCATTAGCCGCCACCTCACACAAAGCTACAAAAATCTGACATCTTGACCGATCTAGAACCCAACCAAAAATATTTATGACTGATTGTTTGAGAGAAAGGTTGAAATGTTTTGATTCTCCAAGATCAAATTGCTGTTAAAATTTCATCAAGAAGTCTGCTCAGATAAATCTGACATGTTCTCTCCATCCTGTTCAGTCCTCCATCATAGATGGGGGATCTTGTAGAAGATGTCTAATGGCATAAGCCAATTGATTAATGTACATGCATTGGGGTCTGCCAACTAAGGTAGTTCCATTTGAATAAATTAAGATTTTACCCCAGACTAATATGGATGTAAGCTTTTGATCCGGGACTAGCAAAAAATCCCAGTAAATTCTACTACTGTCATCAACCATGAATACAAATGTGTTTAGCCAAGTGATTCCCCCAAAGTTGGTGCTACCAGCCCCTTAGAGGTATTGAAAGATTCAAGGGGTTATGGGAAGACAAGGTGGCTTTAGATGGGCACCGGAAGACACAGGTTGATGAGGAGGACAAGAGGCAAAAATAGAAATTGTGATTCCCAGAGAATTAAACAAGATTCTTGTTTGTTAGTGTCTCTCTTCATAAGCATTGCTGTTAATGTCTAAGTTTGTTTTTTTATAAAGTTCTCTTGCTTTATACCACCAAATAGAGAGTTCCTTTCCTTATGGATATCACATATTACATCCAAAGAAGGCCATAGAATGATTCAGCCAGAACATTGTCTGCAACGAGAAGATTGGATTGTGCAAAAATGATTTGATTGCAAGTGTCTCTCCTCAAAGGTAGCCGATAAACTGTATTCTCCTTTTATTGATAGAATATGATGATGTTATTGTAGGATCCTGAGTACTGTCATCTATCGACCCTTTATCTTTCCTGAATAATTATATTGACCAGAACAACATACTCCAATTCATATTCACTGTCTTTCAATGTCAATTTTTGAAAGTTTTCTCTGTAATGCCCAGACACCTGGAAAATATTCTCTGATCATTAAAGAGAACAAAATAGACAGAACAATTGCTCCTCAAAACGATCACCATGGCCCTGAGGCAAAGGACTCAAATCTGATTCAGTAGATTATGGTTCGATCCAGGGCAGTCATACCAAAGATTTTTAAAAAGGTACCTGATATCTCCCTACTAAGCACTAGGATTGATGGTTATGGCCGAATCATGTTGGAAACAACAGTTCTTGTAAGTTGAGCAATGTCAACCCGGGTCAGCATCTGGATTTGGGAAAACCAGGTACCATAAATAGAATGAAGCTTTGATAGGCAACATCTTCTATCATAATACAGAGAATAATTGTATACATACACATTACTCCCTGAATGAATAAAGTATTGGTCTTTTAAGCAACTGATAGTAAAGTTTTAATATTAATTTTTGTCTAATCTTTCCCTTGATCTTAATTTTTAGATGCTGTCCTCAAGTTAAAAACACAATATTTTTTGTTTTGAGACCTGATAGGTCTTGAGGGTGCATTTGGATTGCATCATTGAGTGTAGTGCAGAGATTAGTCTCCTCTTTGAAGGGGGGGGGGATTCACAGGATCCCCACAGGAAGCTCTGTGCATGATTTCAACCTGCTTACGTCACCTGTTCTACCCAGTTTGTCACTCATCCAGGTACTGACCAAGGTGTGAAATAGCATTGTAATACAGTAAAGCTGCTGCGAGGCATATCCGCTCATAGGGAGGGCACAAATTATCAAAATCATTAGGGAGTAGAAATTTAAATCAAAGGTTGCTGTCTTTAATTGAGAGGGAGTGAGACCCCCTGATTGAGAAAGTATTAAATGCTTATTACAGGGACCACAGAAAGCATCAGGATGGAAAGTGGCACTCCACTGTTAGTAAGGAAATAAGAATGCACATAGAAGACAACAAAATGATAAGACGGATAAAGAAAAAGATTTAAACTCTCTTTTATGAATAAATAAACGTTGAACGTAGAATTCTCATTTAGTTCTTTATTGGTTGATTGATCTGAAATTTCAGTTGAAAACAATGTGCAAAATTCATGCCATTAACAAAATTTCAGCATTAGCTTTTACGAAACACATTTGGTCAGAATTCTGCATTATAACGCACAAAATCACTTTATCACAACCTGATGCTGGTATTCAATGCGATTTTCTCATTGATGAATAATAATAATGGTTTAGTGTACTTCATCTAATAGAGATAAGATGGTAAAGTTCTTCTAGGTTTAGTTGAAGATGAATCAGTCTGATAATTACGTTCTAATTTTTCTGTTAGATAAATTTCAGGTGGGAAAGATTCCTGCAATGTTTAATGAACCAACCACTAAATGAAAAAAAAAAAGATACTGTATCAGTTAGATTTAGATTATATTATCACTCCAACCAGAATTGAGAAGAAATGTTCAGTCTTCTGATAAAATGATGAATAATTTCTACATTTTCATTCAAATGTATTCACTGACATTTTGCTTACATCATGTTTTTTTTCTAAATTCATTAAATTACTGGCTCAAAAAGTTAAAAATAAAATACTTTCTCCTTAATTTAGTTCTAGCAAATGGTGGATCAGTATTGAAATGATTTCTAGTCAGGTGATCCTAAGTTTCTTTGTGAGCTCTAATTTGGTTACGTAAATGCATGGGTGTTCTGAAATATCTAATTCTAAACATAGATGTAAGACTGTGGAGCAATCTCCTGTTTTTCATGTTTAATAATTTTTTCTCTTTATGAAAGCACTTAAGAGATCATATTCACATAGATTGAACGTAAAACCAACATATCTATTTTGTAACTTTTTAATTTTGTTTAATTGCTCCAAAAAATTTTGTAAAACGATATCACCAAAGTAAAATTGAGATAGAATGTAGGTTTCAATTAAATTTAGATAATTGATCTAAGAAAGTAAGTGAGAAAGATACTTACAACAAAAACGATAGCAGTATATTTTACTTTATATTTGAATTTAGGTTACATCTGTCATAGTTTCTATTCTTACCTATTGATTAAGTTCTTCTTACCTGTTGCTGCTTCAGTTCCATGAAAGAAAGTAAGTCAGACAAAATGATCAATAACCACCTATTTCTTCTTCGAATAAGCATCTTCCATTGGTGATGCTATCTACTGCTCAATCCCCGGCTGCTTAGTTATTGCCATTATCATGTCAGTATTGTAAGAAGCTTTTTTTTTTCTCTCTGTATTTTTGTCTGTTAATCTCTGGCTCATCCTAATCTACCATCTTCAAGGTTCTTTCTTTTTACCCTGTAAACAAATTGAGGAAAAAAAGAAAGAATAAAAACAAAAAGAAAGTAAGTTACAAAAAAATGTATCTTTGTTTTTTGGTTGTTTTTTTTTTCTTAAAGCAAATACAGTTACACCATTAATTATCATCATCATCATCAGTTTTTTAAAGTCCAACATTGAACATAGACCTTCCCCACGATTCGCCACACTTTTCTATCATGGGCATCGCGGAGCCAGCACTTTCTGAATTTGTCTGGCTCGTCTCTCCATCTAATACTCTGCCGGCCTCGGTTGCACATGTGATCTCTGAGGATCCATGTCGTGAGTCGCGATGTCCATCGGTTGTCTGCCATTCTTGCAACATGGCCAACCCATTGCCATTTGAGATTTTTAATGAATTCTATGACGTCCCTGACTCCTGTTTTCCCACGGATATATTGTACTGTCTTGTGGACTCTTCATATGAGGTTGAGCATAATTCTTTCATGCGCACGTTGCATGTTTCTCAATTTGTGGGTCTGTCTCTTGGTTAAGTTCCATAAGTGACAATTGGGATCAAGCCCCCTTAATTCCAGAACTGAGGCGGATTATCCATTCTCCATGTACCAATAGAGGTTGTGTAATAAAGATTCAATAAGACACCTCTGAGCCACTAATTATGCTTGACTCATATCTCCAAAGTACGAAGACTGTTAGAAACTCAAATTGAACAAATATTGAATATAATCAAGTGGTTAAATGCAATACATTAATATACCAGAACCCATTTCATTTATCTTAATGAACTGTATCATTTATATCAATTAGAGAAAGACAAATATCATATAGAGCTGATGAGCCGATACTGTACATCACACACAGCTTCTGTATCAAATCACAGTGGTCGAGTTTTCTCAACACTTCTATCTTTTCTTGTATCGATATGGACTTGTATTTATTCTTCGCACCATCATTAACACCTACAGTTTGCTTGGAAGCCATTACTTGGGGTAAATGTTTGCAAATTAGGTTAGGAACTTTAAGAAGTCACTGGAGCAGTAACAACTACCACAGTATAACAAATTGCAAAGATTCAAACAATTCATGACAAATTCAACTGTCCACTTGTAATTTTGTCCGGTTCAAAAGAGGTACCAATTGCCGGAAAATTGGTGGTGTATATGTTCTAGACACACAATACGACAGGAAGTGAGTCAGAAAAAAGGCAGTTTGAGTTGGATCAGAGATAAGAACTCTATCTGGTACTGGGTGAATGTTTGAGTCTCATTCAAAACAACTTTGTTCTGGATATCCAGAATTTCATTCAGAAACCAAAGAATTGATCTGCAGGAGAAACTTGCTTAAACTCAAAAGCGTTGATAGTACGCATACCTCCGCCAAAGATATCATCCCGAAAAACCAAACAATCAGATAATGGATCTAAGACAAAAGCTTATAATAATTATTCATTCAAGACAAATCATCAATAGTTTGGGAAACAACTATAATTCTGTTTCTCATATTTATTTGATAACATCTCCATGATCATATCTTTCCTGTGTTATTACATCCGAAAAGCCAAAAAATTGTCCTGTATTGCAATGTCAAGAAAATTGCAAAGCAAATTCTATGATCCTCACCAATTTAATGAATTGTTCCTTGGCCTATGGCCAACCTTAGCATAAGATATCATCAAAATTCATTGAAAACTTTTGGAGATATTGTGTACACAAACAAACATGGTTGAATACATAACCACTGTTAAACTTTGTATACATCAGTAAACACGTAAAGATGAAAAGGGCCATCTTAATAAATTAGTGAAAATATTTCATCTCAATACCTGAGACAACTTTCAAAAACATCTTCTGAACAATCCTTCTTGAAATCTAATAATCTGCCTTTCATATAGAATATTTTTTACACAACTGTTTCTTTTCCGAGGGGTCAGAAGAGATCCTTAACTGTACAGGTGATGTGTAACTTCATTAATTCTGCCAGCCACTCATTGGCTCAGTTTGTACAATGAATATTCTTTAGGTGCACCTTGTCAGCAATGATCTCAGACTGCTTGAAGGCACTTTGAAGATTCACTTGACTGCACTGATGACTGGAAATAGTTGACCTTTTTATGAAAGGTTATTCTTTAAATCTATGAGAGGTTAGAGTGTCCCAAAGAAAGAAAGATGAGTTTGTACATTTTCTCCACCTTTCTAGGCTTTTGTCTTTAGCATCATCATTTTCATTGGATTCTAAACTTTCTGATTTGGTCAGGGTGTTTGAGAAGAACTTCTGAAATAGATTACTGTATACATTTGATAAAAGTTGTCAAAGGAGATGATGATTATGACAGTGATTTAGACAAAGAGATTCTGTCATTTCTCAGTCTGTTCAGCCAAGTAAATTTTTGATTAAATTTGCAACAAAGCCTACCTAAAAAAAAATTAACATACAGTTCTTTTCACAACAAAGACATTTTTTTCCAGAAATAAAACCCAAAAATATACCCTGTCTCCTTATCATTGCACTTCTATGGGGAAAAAGAAAGAGCCAGATACAATGGAACTAATGTTAACTCTGTATATAAAGATACTGATATGGTTTCAAACCAAGAAATCAGCCATTTAAAATTTTGTGTTAATAATCCTAAGACACATTGCTTGATAGTTACACACTATAAAGCTAAAATCAACTAAAGTAAATTGATTTTGAAAACAAAATTTTGCTTCTAAGTATTAAAATTAAGAACTGAATTAGTGGAGCTATGTCGTGTAGAGATGTTTATGCGTTCACAAATAAAGTGAATCAGTGTTTTTGGCATCTGAGCCAAATATTTTGAGTAAATAAGTTATCTAGAAATGTTATTACCTAATGTTATTACTTGCAGAAATGGAGATAAAACCTCAAGGTAGGGTTGAGATAGTCCATCAGGAAGACAGAAATAAATATGAGTTTATTTTTATAATCATGACACCTTATCAGAAGGTTACTTTTTTAGAAAAGGTAGATACACATTTAATGTTCGTAATTAGTCCTAAAAAGTAAGGGTATATTATCAAGGCATCCTTCCAATAGTCACTTATGAAGCTGAAACATGGAACCTAACCAAGAGACAGACCTTCAAACTGAGAAGCATGCAATGTGCACATGAGAGAACCATGCTCAACCTCACATGGAGAGATCACAAGACAGCACAGTATATTAAATAAAAGACAGGAGTCTTAAACGTCAAAGAATCAACAAGAAAGCGTGAAGGACAATAAGATGGACATGTTGCCAGAATGGCAGACAACCAATGTATATTATGACTCTCAACATGGATCCCCAGAGATCATATACAAAATTGAGTCTGGCAGAATATTTGATGGAGAGATGAACTAGACAAATTCAGAAAGTATTAGCTCCACAATGCCCATGATAAAGAGGTGTGGTGAATCCTGGTGAAGATCTATGTCCAACGACTGATGTTAAAGGACTACTGATGAGGAAAAGGGCTATAAGTTTATTACTTATTGAGTACTGAAATGTTTCCGTCTAATCTTTTCTCTATTAACAGTTAGTGTGACCTGATTCAGTAGGGATCTTCTCAATTTTTGTATTTAGCTATTATTTTGAGAGCCAAGTTAAACATTTTAAAAACCTGGGTCCAAGCTCTAACCACATAAGTGATTTTTGCATTATATCAAGTCTACAGTGAACTAAACTTCATAAAGACAGAAAAATTTGAATTTTATCACCATCAAACATAAATGATTTGGATTTTACTCCAACAGTGCCAACCAGAATGTTCCCCTCTGTTAAAAAATTCATTTTTACGGGTGTGAAATCAAAATTTCTTTGGCACTTTTGTAACATCTCTTTCTAACCAATCCCCCCAAAAAAGAAACATTGCTATCCAAAATAGTCTTTGGAGCATATCATGAATTAAACCACAAAGTGAGCTACAAATTCTTCTCTCATTACTCATCTATGTGTGTGTCTGTCTGTCTCAGGGCACTCCAAGTCATATTTTTGGTGTTACAACTTTGTAAATTTGCACGACTACATCACTAGGCACCATCTAAAATTGTTCTTTGGTTTTTTCAAAACAATTTAAGACTAACCATGCCCAAATCTTGTGCTGATATTTTCTTTTTTTTTTGATAAGAGCTGTATTTTTTAAGATAATTCTAGATAATAAGTTCTGGTCACTGTGATTCATTTATGAAAAGTAGATATTGAGCTTCAGTTTTTTTGTAAATTTCTACAACTCTTCCCAAACAATTCCGTGTTTACAAAAAATATCTATTGTTTGAAGGAAAATATTGGATTATTGTTTTCTATTCTGCTGTTATTGATTTCAAAATAATTTTTCTTTTCTTCTTCTTTTGCAGGGCAAATACATGGACATAGAATTTGATTTCAAAGGAGATCCAATTGGAGGTGTCATAACAAACTGTAAGTATATACTAGTCTTCTCGCTTTATCTACGTCCTTACTCTCTCTCTCTCTCTCGAACCTTTTCTTTCTGTTTTTCTATCTTAAGCTCCCTCTCTCCTTAGTCCCTTTTCTCCCTCTCACCTTAGTCCCTTTTCTCCCTCTCACCTTAGACCCTCTCTCTATATATACCCTCCCCTTGTTCCTCCATCTCTCTCTCTCCTTACATCCCCGCTCTCTCACTTTCCCTCCTTAGCCCTTAACACCATTTTTCTCTTTCGATCATCTTCCCTCTCCTCCCCGGCTCTCTCCCTCCTTCTCCTCCCCGGCTCTCTCCCTCCTTCTCCTCCCCGGCTCTCTCCCTCCCTCTCCTCCCCGGCTCTCTCCCTCCTTCTCCTCCCCGGCTCTCTCCCTCCCTCTCCTCCCCGGCTCTCTCCCTCCCTCTCCTCCCCGGCTCTCTCCCTCCCTCTCCTCCCCGGCTCTCTTCCTCCCCGCTCTCTCCCTCCCTCTCCTCCCCGGCTCTCTCCCTCCCTCTCCTCCCCGGCTCTCTCCCTCCCTCTCCTCCCCGGCTCTCTTCCTCCCCGCTCTCTCCCTCCCTCTCCTCCCCGGCTCTCTCCCTCCCTCTCCTCCCCGGCTCTCTTCCTCCCTCTCCTCCCCGGCTCTCTCCCTCCCTGGCTCTCTCCCTCCCTCTCCTCCCCGGCTTTCCAGGGCAAAAATTTCAAATAAAGTTCAAGTGAAGAAAATCCATAAATCTGATCTTATCTTACTCTGTTTTCAAATCATGGCCAAAATCTCACAATTTCCTGGAATTTGCCGCTTTTCTCTTTTGTTTTTGTACTCAAGTGCCAAGTTGAATTTCAAACTAAACCCTTTTTTTATTTATTTTTTTTTTTGATCCCATGCCATTCACCCCTCCCTCACCACTCGTTCCCCTGACCAAACTGGCTCCAGATCTTCTCCTTTTTTTGATCTCTTTTCGCCAAGGATTCAAAAAACTAAATCAAGCTTCCCGATCCAACCCCCCCTTCCCTCAACCTTTTAGGTTCATTTGAAGCTGAGAATTATCATTATTGGTTTTAACATCCATTGCATTGGTAACAGCTTACCTAAAGTGGTGTTCTGTGTCAGTGTGTTTAGACAGTAATTTGAATTTTTAATGCAAGGTATTAACTAAAAGTAGAGTAAGTTATTGAAAAGATATGAGTCAGAGATATCATAGGAACTATTAGAAAACTCATATGGTAATCGACTGGTCATGTTGCAAGGATGTCAGACAAATACTGGACATCATGACTCACAACATGGATCCATAGTCAATCAAAATATTCCTTGAGATCAGTCCTTAATTAACCATTGAGCAAAATAAGTGCAGGATTGGTGCATCAAGAGAAAAAAGGGCATCGCAGGTTTCTTGCTGTTTCCCACATTCAATCATTGTAAGTTTAAATTGTTTGATATGAAAATTTGAATTTAAATTTATTTTTTTCTCTCATAGTTAATTCAAATGATTCAATTGTTCATACAATTATACAATATACCTATTAGGGTGCATTGTAGAAAACTGGTCATTATGCAAGCACAAGTTTCATTTAAGTAAAGATTTTTGTGGGGAAAATGTATTTTCTTCAACGTATTTTCAGGTGTTTTAAATGAATATAACCTCCGTTTCTTTAGGAATTTTTCATTTTTTTAAATCTTGTCAGTTAAGCAATGGGATGGCCAAAGTGGGAGCCCCCTTTTGAGGCTATGCTTAGGGCATCCAGTGGCTTAAATCCAGCCCTGCTTTATATATGAGAGCAAGTAAACGAAAAAAATCACCACAGATTTTTTTAAAAGAGCATTAATGTTTTGCCACGTGATTTCCAAAATGGATTTTTCATTTTCATCCCATCTATGGAACAAGGCATATTGGCACCAGCATTTGCTGGAGGGAGGACCAGACCACGCCCACCTTGGGTTAGAGGATTTGACACTAGGTACCTTAGAGTCAAAAAAGGATAATGGTGCTGTACAACTGTTTTATGTAACCCCAACTTCATGTACTGATATAAAAGGATAGTATCATTTCATGTTTACCACTATGCCCCCCATGCATATTGTGCAACCATAAGGGAGCTTTGAAAGTAATTGCATATTTCACTGCTATAAGTCAACCAACTAAGGTAAGACCGGGGTTAAATGATACAAAACAATGTCTGGATTTAGTACATCATCTCTAAACTATATGAGACACACTGCCAGATAGAAGAGTAAAGTTTGAACCCAAGGAGGATTGAGGCTTTAACCAGAATAAGAAAATTTTAAAAAAAAAGGAAAATTTTTTTGACAAAGAATCAAAAGTCTGCCTCTCCATTGTAATTACTTTCAAACACCTCAAGGTTCTGTCTCGATTTGAATGATCTATGGTAGCATCTGGACTTGCTCATCCATTCTTTGTCGTAATTGTAGGTTTTTATTGGGCCAGGGTGCTATCCCAATGCCCAACTAAGGGGCTCCACATGCTATCTTACCCAAAGCTCAGGGTAGGAGTGACTTCATGCCTTTCCAGAGGGCATTAGAGGATGAAGACTCATATTTGGTTAGTCGATTTCCTTTTCTGTGTTGGTTACTGGATACCTCCCGAACAGACCTTGTATCAGCAAATATCATCATCATCAGTCTTTTAACATCCGTTGTTGGACATAGAACCTTCCCCAGGATTTGCCACACTTCTCTATCATGGGCGTCATGGAGCCAGTACTTCCTGAACTGGTCTAGTTTGTCTCTCCATCTAATATTCTGCCGGCCTCGGTTGCGCATGTGATCTCAAGGGATCCATGTCGTGAGTCGTGATGTCCATCGGTTGTCTGCCATTCTTGCAACATGGCCAGCCCACTGCTATTTGAGATTTTTAATTGATTCTATGATGTCCCTGACTCTCATCTTTCTCAGATGTATTGTGCTTTCTTGCAATCTCTCTATGTTAGGTTGAGCATAATTCTTTCATGTGCACGTTGCATGGTTCTCAATTTGCGGATCTGTCTCTTAGTTAGGTTCCATGTTTCAGCTCCATAAGTGACAATTGAGAAGATGCATTGGTTGTACACCCTTCTTTTTAGGATTCACCAATGTGTAGATGTTTTCTAACACACTAGCATCATGAAATAGGATTTCATGTGTATAAATGATGTAGTGGAGTCGAATTTTATTTCATGTAACTGACGTAGCTTAATAGGATTTTTTTCTATTTTCGATGATGTAATAAAATAAGTGAATTTAAAGAATAATAGGAAAAAAATTAATAATACTTTGGTCAGCAGAATATAATTGTCCAAGCTCACTGCAATTGAAATCTTTATAATGGCTGTACATAGGAAATGCAAATGTGTACAATATATCTGGAGAACCCTGAAAAATCTAAAATTAATCTTTAAAAAATTGGGGGGGGGGGTGAAGAGACAGATGTAGTGCCGCTGCTGACACATGTTGTCTTTTTTAATGGTTCATGTAATCAAGTGTTTTATATGTTTATTCTCACTTGTATACATTTTGCATGTGTGTCTCTACACACTTTAAGTTATGATAATATTTCTTGTAATGTTGATACAAGCAAAGCTGATAGGTTGGAAGTTTTTCTTGTATGTCATTCCAACTTTGTCCCAATTGTCAAATCTTTTGGTCTCTGCAACAAAAAAACATGGCCGCCTACTTTCCAAAAACTTTCAGAAACTTTTATTTTCTCTGTTTGATCCTGTTCAGATCTTTCTCCTCAAAAGATAAAAACTTTACAATTGGATTAATTTTTTTCATTATAGATTCTGTCTTATATTTAGCTCCAAACTTCAGAAGATGCATTTACTTAGATAAGAAAAACTATATAATATTCAGTGAAAGGAAAATATCATTTACTATTTTTTTCACTACCAACTTGAACAAATTCCACTAATTTATAAACAGCGTGTTTCATGGTTAATCTTTGCAATTTACAAAGAGAACACAAATGACTGCATTAGACAATTATGATACTTTGTTCTGATAAAATAGCTTGACAAAAAACTGCTAATTTTATATGACAAGAAAGCCCCTCCTAAGGCAAATATTTAGCCTTTATTTCCATAGGCAACCAGTACGGTGGATTTCATTTGAATGGATTACAAATTATGATCCTTATAAGCAGTTGTTTCAACAGATTTGCATAAAATGGACAAAAATAGCATACCTCACAGAAATAATTCACTGTAGTTTGTGCATGTAATAGAACTAAAAAGTTAATAATTAAATTTTTTTTTCAAAATATTTTCCATCCAAAATTATCTAAAAATCTTTAATCTAAAATTGTCTAAAAAAAATACCAGCCCAAGATTTGGGCATTGTTGGTCCAAAATGATCTTAGAGAGCAAAAAAAAAGCACTTTTTTTTAAAAACAAATGAAAAAAACGTTTTTAGATGCCTTGTGATGTACTCATGCAAATTTCCAATGCAGAGGTCCTAAATATGTGACCGGGAGAACCCAGAGAGGGAGATACACCTATCCACATAGATATTCAAAGAGAGAAGAATCTGTTGCCCACTTGGCTGATTGGTTGGGCAGGACATATCATGGGGCTACGGTGATTCAGTACACTGTTCAAAAAAACATTGAAAAACCCCTGCTAATTCTGTAAAGATAAAGCCCTTCCTAAAGTCAATATTCAGCCTTTACTACCATAGACAACCAGTACAGTATAATCCACTTAAATGGAACACATCAGGAATACAAATTTTGGTCCTTAGAAGCAGTTGTTTTTTTGTTTTTTTCAAACAGATTTGCATAAAAAGGATATATATATTATATATATATATATATATATATATATATATATATATATATATATATATATATATATATATATATACTTTTGATTCTGTTCTAGAACAATTGGTCCTAGGAAGTGTTTATTCCTTGTAACCAATGTTCCATTGAACTGGAACCAATGATAGTTCCTAAATCTCCTCAGTTAAAATAAGGAAACAGCTCTGTCTCTATTCAATAATGCAAGGTGTGATCACTGAATAACGAGACTGGGCTTATGTCGAGTCGAACCGCAGAGTGGACGAGCAAACCACACGTTATACATTGACCATGGTCAAGCATAAATAACCCCATGAAAGTTCCAATCCTCTCCTGTCTCCAAATTGCTGTTATGCATCGTTTGAAGTAGACACGTCCACGATTCACCGTTCCGCATCACTTGAGGGAGATGTGTTCATGCATCGCAGTTATGCATTATCTGAAGTCAACATGTCTATGCATCGCTGTTAATGCTTCTCTATACATCACTTGAAGTTGACACGCCCATTTCGAGTGATGCGTAGCAGTGAACTAAAGCTGCGTGCAGTTTGGAACTTCTAGGGTCTGCTTATGGCTATGCATTGCTCAATAAATACCACATGATTCGTACATGCACATCACCCTTCAGCTTATTCAAGCCGAGTCACGTTATTTGATAGCCACACCTTGAATGCTGTTGCAGGATGATAGCAATAATATACTTGCCCTCACAGTCAATAGCTGTACAACCATAGCATCAAAATTTGAAGTCCTGAGAAAAACTTCCATCAAAGACTGAACATGGTCAGAATAAATTGTATTTATGACATCAATGGCATTTTCCACGGGAAAACATCTAAAATCAGGTAAAAAAAAATCTAGATTCTTGATTATCAAGATGTTAATAATAAACCTGTCAGAATAAGACCCCAAAAAGATTAAAGCTTTTTCCAAAAATTAAAAAAAGTTTGATGTAGTGGTGTACTGATGCCAATTTCAAGTCAATAAACAAAACTCATTGGCCAGGAGCAGTAGAACACACAACAGCCAAATATACAACAAATATGAAAAAATACAAATAGAACCCTTTGCCACCTTTGCTGGCAACAGTTGTATAATGAAAAAATGAAAACTTACAAAAAAAGTATTGTCGGAATATAAAGTCATGTAAAAAAAAAATAATGTTATCCAAGAATAAATATGGTCAGAATAAATTCTATGTATGACATCACTGACGTTTTCCAATGGAAAATATCTAAAATAGAGTGAAAAAAAATGTCTAGATATCTGGAGAATCTACATAATTTTTATAAACCTGTTAAAATAAGGCCCCCAAAAGCCTTTTTTCCAAAAATCCAAAATGTTTTTAGAAGCAGTCCAGTAGAATGCTGATACCAACTTTCAAGTCTGTGGACAAAATGGTATGGCCAGGAAGACACAAAAACATGCACTCAAAAGAAAGGAATAGAACTCTTCACCATTTACTATTGTGCAATGAATACATGTACCTATTCAAGCATGTATAGAAATCAAATTTTCATCTTAAAATAAAGAGAAAACCAAAAGTATTACTGTCCACTGCTACCCACAACAGAACAGTTTAATTACTGTTACCGGGTTTAGTTTTTCAATGTTTTCTACCGTTTCTATGTATCAATCGATCTTTGCCCTGCCCTCACTGTTCATAGTAGCAACTTGAAATTTTGCACGTACACTCCACTCAGTGAGTTGGAAAGATCTCTTTTTATTTTGTTGCCCCTTCCTCCATAGGTTTATATGGCGGGGGTCAATTTACAATGAAATTTCATGACAAATCAGTCCCTTAGTTTATGTCCATGTTTGGGGTTTTTTTTTTTTTGTTTCTTTAAATTAGGAATTTATGATCCAAACCATACTGGTAGTATTATCATCAAGCTAACTCAATTTTACCCCCACCATTGCTTCATTTACGAGGTAAAAAGCAGCCTACATGGGTGGTAGTGATTCTTTGTTTCCTTTGGAATGCTAGTTTTATATTTGTGATTATTAAATGAAGTATTATGAGCCATTGTAGTTGTGATAAAAGAAAAAAACAAATAGAAAATGAAGACAGGTAAATAGCAGTGAAAATTAAATCAAGACTGAAGGCCTTTCGGTCCCGTGAGGCATTGTGTTTTCTTGATTTCGAAAAACAAGTCTACCAAATTGATTTCTTCTTCTCACTTCTTCATTGTTTTTTGGGTAAGTTTTTTTTGTTTTTTTTTTTTTTCAGGAAGAAGCCTGAAGAATACGTCTGCAAATACTTGTTTTTGATTGAAGAAAATATTCAAAACATGTCTGCTTAATTACTCGATAGAAACCGTCACAGGACCAACGTCTATGGGCAGCATGGGGGTGATCAATTAAAATTTGGAGTATGGTGTTATCAATGAATAAGTTGCTTCTCTCGCCTTTTGATGGATCACAAAAATATTTGAATTCTCAGAACGTAGGCAGAAACTAGTCACCAATTTAGCATAAACTTACACTGTAAATTGAAACGACCCCCCCACACACATTTACGCACTAAAAACCTTTTTAGGGAAGATTTTTAAAAATGAAAAAGTATTTCCTAGACATAATAAGGAGTAAATATCAAAATTTTCAGCCTTCTAGCTCCATTGATGCAAGCTGCACACATGATACATACATACATACCTAGTTCCGTCCATCCATTGTCATCCAGCCAGATCAACTTGAAAACTGAAGACACTTATGTTGACAGTTTCAGTTGATGTTTTCTAAATCTGAAAAGAAAAGACAATTTTTTTTTATTTCTCATCTTCTTTACTGTTTTAATGAAATGGCTGAATCAGTAGACGTGCAGAGCGGCCAAGTGGTTAACACGGAGAATGGAATCAGCCAGCCAACTTCAATCTCAAGCAGAGGCTATTTACATTCACTCTGCATGAATGTCCTTGGGAAAGGCATGAAACGATCTCTCCTTACTCCAGCTATGGATGGATAATAGAACAGATTTAGCTTTCTAACTATGGCCAGTCTAGGAGATAGACAAACCAGCCTGAAGAGGAATGGGCTCCGTCAGGCCATCTTGCCCTTGACACACCCATCAAGAAATGATTTTTAGTGCTCCAACAATCCTACTTAATGATAGGTAGGTAGATGAATTTGTATTCATCGGAACCAACAACATCAAAACTTGTTATAGGTTCTTCCTCTGCCTCCCCCAGGATTCTTCCAATGGCTTGTAAGTTCTAAAAAGCTCTGCACTATTGTGACACCATATCAAATAAGGGTTTTCTGAATTGTGTATTGCTTCGTGGTATTGCTGTACACAGGGGCTTAGGATTTATCCTGTCGACTCAAGTGAAGCTTGCTCAGTGTTTGAGGATCACTGAGCTCTGAGACAGCTCCTCCTATTGCACAAAAAGGGGACAGTCAGGCTTGCCCTTACACCTTTGTGACGCTAGTTGCAGGGACTGGTAATTTTAGGCACTGCCCGCACGTACACATGAGGGATTGGGACTGAACTTGTGTCAAATTTGCCCTCATGGGTTGGTGAATAAAAAAAAGTACCTACAACAAAATTGAACGAGAATTTTGTCTTAGAATTCCAAAATTGACCATCCAATATATAATAGTCCCTTCCATTTGGAAGTTTGTTAGATAGTGTCATCCTAAACTATAAATATAGGTTTCTTTAGTTTTCAATTGGGTCTGGTTGCCAGCTCTGTATATATGCATGATGCATATAAGCTGCACAAATGGAGCTTGAAGGCTGAAGATTTTGACATTTATTTCTTATGATTAGAAAAAAACATTTTTTTTTGTTTTTTTAAACTGTAACCCCAGGTTTTTAGTGGGGGATTCTTTTTGCACAGTAAGTTTATACTAAATTGATCACTAGTTTGTGTCCAGCAGTATTTACACTTGTTTTTGTTTTTTTGAAAATTCAGGCTTTTTTTAAGCAATCACTGCCCAACAAAATGTGAAAGAAGTAACTAAATCATTGATCACCCCTTTTTCAAATTTTTTGATTGATCACTCCTAACACTGCATGCAGCCAAAAGACATTGGTCACGAGACCATTTCTAACCATTTCTTTTTATCTTTTTTTTCTAATTGGTTAATCAACATTTGTAACGCTTTGTGTTGTCTGAAGTTGCAAGATGAAATGTTATCATTATTCAAATTAGTCCAGGATCAATGTTTCCTCGATTTTTTTTTACTGGTTAGTGTACTCAGTTGTGAATGTCTTTTGGTGGTACAGAATTTTAAAATTCCTTTAATTAGCAGATACATAGCATACAGAAACAACTAATATATATATATATATATATATATATATATATAATTGTGGCATCCACAGACAGCTGTTTCGTTGTATTACAACTCTTCAGCGTGGCTATAGACTATCCATTTTCCCATACAGTACCACGTGGTAGGATTGAAATCTTCGCTTAAGAGCCGCAGGCCGGTATCCTACCTTCTGTTCCATGGAACTGGACTGGAAAGCTTTTTTCATCTTTCACTCTTCAGAATATGAATGCCAGAAAGTAACAATTTAGAACAATAATCAAAGGCCTCAAGATTTAAGACAATGTTGTGACATGATTTCAAATCTTTTAAACAATATTTTTTTCAAATCTGAATTACTTCCTGACATATAATCCTCTGGAGAGTGTCAGATAGAAAAAAGCTTCCCTGGAACTATTTTGTTTAGAGTCATAAACATATCTATATTATAAATATATATAGGTATATGCAATTATTTCAGTTTAATAAGTATCTACCAATAATAGGAATTTTTAAATTAGTGATACGTGAATGACATTTGAAAAACCAACTTATTAATTAACAGAAGTGATTAGCTAAGAGATTTGCAATAGATATTATTATCATATATCATTTAAGTTGTTATAAATACAGTTATTACCAGGTCTGGTTAGTCACTTGATAGAAACCATCACATGGCCGACATTTCTTGGCAGCAGGCCTTATTGAGGGTGATCAGTTAGAAAATTAGGAAAAAGGGGGTGATCAATAATTAGGTTACCTCTCTCAAATTTTGGCAACCAAATGTGAATACCAATCGAACCCTCGTCTTGAAACCTCCAATTCCTGTTTTTTTTGTGCGCACATTAATTTCCTTTGTGCACTGGTTTCAAAACATGTACGCACACACATACAGCTTAGAGAGAACTATGTCCATGACCTATTGTTTTGCTGACAGTTATAATTAGTTCACAAAAACAAAACGCTTAGCTGATCGCTGCTACTGATACTATGTGTGACAGACACAGTATAGAAGGAGGGGATAGAAAAGAATGTTAGGTAGTTCAATAAAAGGGTAGGAATGGAGAGGGGAGAAAATGAGGATAGTTGATTGAGAGAACAAAAAGGGGGAGAGGCTAATGGTTGCTAATGATACTATATGTGACGGACGTGACTGAGTGCTGGAAGAATCCAATAAATTTCAAAAAGTCCACTTTAACCTTCTTATACACCTTCATAATTGACGAAATTTTGACCTAAGATTTCTGATTTTTTTGTTTATGGATTTTCAATGTTCGATCTCGTTGCAATGTTTTTGAATTTTGTATTTTTTTAATCTTCGGTCCAGATTTTGTCAATTTGGAAGATTTTTAAAGATGTTCAAATGAACTTTTTGGAATGTATCGAATAGTTTCTACACTCACTAAATGATCATTCAAACTTTGCTGCCACCCCACCCCCCCAAGTTGAACAACTGTAGCCATCAAAGATGGCAAAGGGTTCTATCCTTTTTTTTATATGTGCGTGTGTTAGTGTGTTCTAGCACTCCAGGCCATACTGTTTTGTCTACAAACTTGAAAATTGGAATCCATACTCCTCTAGACACTTTCTGAACACGTTTTTCATTTTTTTTTGTTTTTTGAGAAAAAAAAGCTTTTGTGACCTTTCGGGGCTTTATTTTGACGGATTTATAATTAACGTCTTGATTCTCTAGAATCTAAATATTAGATATTTTTTACTCTGATGATTTGCATTGGAAAATGTCGGTGATGTCATAAATAGAATTAATTCCGACCATATTTATTCTTCGATTGAACTTTTTACATGAATTCAAATTTGATGCAATGGTTGTTTAATTATTGACTATGATGGCGAGTCTTCTTTTTCTTTTTTTTTTTTTTTTTTCAAGTGGAACAAGGGAGGCAACTCATTTTTCGAAAATTGGATATTGTTTCCCTTAGATTACAAATATCTAATTAATTCAATTATTTTCAAGGAATTGTTTTCTCTGAACAAACGGGTTTTCATGAAAAAATATTTCTCAAAAATTGATCATTATTGTTTGAAGTTGATAAATTATCCTGGCTTTATTAACGAAGAATTTGTGTTTGTGTTTTGCTATTTTCAAATAAATCCAATCCTTTGATGTTTAACTTGAGACGTCTTGTCAAAATTTCAAAAAACACCATCATCAAAACAAAGATAAAAAAGATATTCTTCATTAACACAAATAGAAGAAATGAAAGATTTTTAAAATTCTGAAAATCAGGAATCTTGATGCTAAAAATTCTATGCATAGATTTGCTTAAAAATAAAAACACACAAGATGTGATTTTGGTATTGCTATAGAATCGTCATTTCAATCCATAACAGACTTTTCTTTTAACTATTTCTAACCTGCTTGAGATGTTACAAAATTTGAATTCATACTTGAAGATTAGTCTTGACTTCTTGTGGAGACATTATTGCCACTGAGACCTCAAAAACCTCCACTGATAATGAATTATATCTCAATTTACATTGAGTCTCCAAAAAATGCAATTACATTTGTAAACCTTTCACTTTCAGGATTATTCTTCCAATGGGTCGTATTTCAAATAAATATTTACCGGTTTTTCGTTGTTTCTCTTATACTCCATCGCCCAAAACTAATATTTAATGTTTTTCTTCTAAACCTTCATTTTCCAAATCTCACTGGAATTGCCATTTGTTGCACTCAATGACCCTGGACCTTTTTTTTTCTCTCTTTCTCTCTTTCTATAACAATTTTGTGTTCATTGATTTTTTTGATTTTTTTTTTTTCATAATTTGATGCTTTTTTTCTTTTTTTTTTTTTTGTTTGTCTACAGTTTTTGTCAGCCATGTTGAACCATTGAATTATGTTTTCTTTTCAAACATAAAAACCCCAGTGAATTTTTTTTTTCTCTTATGTCGGTTTTCTAATATTTCTTATTACTATTTTTGATGTGCTTTCCCTTTCATTCGACATTTTTTTTTCTTTTTATGATTTTTTATCTACTTTCTCAATCTTTTTATTTTCATTTTATTTTCTTTCGGCTATCTCAATCTTTTTATGTCTTCATCCTCACATTGTTTTTTAAATCTCTCGTGTCTCTTGCTTTGTTTTCTGTCTACGTCTCGTGCTCTCTCTCTCTCTCTCTCGTCCACCCTTATTTTCCTGATTCCTCATGAGTGATTCCTGAGAGAAAGCCACTAAAGGTGGCTTTTAAACGAGTAAATATAAAAACAACCTGAGTGTTGCAATGAAAAAAAAAATACAGAATAAGATGAAAGAAAGATAAGACTAAATTAATAATTTGACTTTTTCTATTTTTTCTTTTTTTTTTTTTTTGTTGTGCAATAGCATCAAATGCCATCAATGACTGACTGACTGACACATCGAATCCCTTGCTCAGTGTTTCCAATTTTAGATGAAAAAAAGAAATTGCTATTTGTGTTTTTAATAAACTGTAATGTTTATTCAAGTTACAGTCATAAAATAATATTGATTATTTCATCACTATGAATTAAATAAAACTAATTTATTAGATAAGCATTGAAGATTAAAGTTGTAATTACTTTACAATAATATGTAATATGTGACCCAGGTTGAAGATACATATCTGGAGAATCTAGATGTTTCAAAACTCAGTTTTAGATGTAAACTTGATGATAAAGTTTGCAACACTAGCATTGCTAGATCTTCACACAAGAAAATAATAACTGCATCTATGGTCTGACTTTCTGGCTTGTTTTGTTTTAACTTTAACAATCCTAGAATGTACTTGAATATAAATTACTTCAAAGTATTAAAACCTCCCTTTTTTTTTCTCTTTTGCAGATTTATTAGAAAAGGTAAGTTTTTAAAAATCATCAAATAATTTTCTTTTAATTTGGTTTCAATACTGGAATCCTAATCCTGAAAGCACGAAATATTGACTACATCTTCAGAAGTCATGTATGATTTTTCTATAGTAGTTGAATTTTAGCACCAATATATCCTATTTGAGAAAGCAAACCCCAACACAGTTTCTAAAAGACTGAACTATCTCCCTTGGACATTGTTGCTATAAAATAGAAAAACCCAGATATCCATTTAATGGGAAGCAAAAGGTCTTCTAATCCAATGAAAAAAATTTTTACTGAGGCTTCAAATTTGACACTAAAAGCACAATGAAGATGAAATGTCAAGACAAGGATTGTTACCTTTTATATAAGAAATCAAAGCAAAAGTCTGGTGCCTTTTTAACACAAAACTTTTGTGAAACCCATAACAACCTCTTGTAGAATCCTAGGGTTCCGCGGAACCCCAGTTGAGAACATCAAATGTAATTTTGTATTTTTGTTATATTATATCCAGCTGGAAAATCAAAATGGCAGTAATGTCAATGGAACATTCAGAAAACGGTCCATTGGAGTTTTCGGAAAATAAGCTATTAAGAGATGACATAGGAAGAAAATGACTGAATGAATTTGTCCAGCTCGGAAATTTTATCCTTGACTGCTTTTCGATTCTTCCAGCGTAAATCTTAGACAATCATCCATGGCAACACATTCTCTATTATGACTGCAGGGAAAGACTGTGTATCTGTTGGGGAAAGAAAATAACATATTTTAAAATTGAGAAAATCACAACTATTGCTCGTATGCAGTCTAAAAGCAGGAAAGTATGTCTGGAGGATAAATATTTTTTTTATCCTTTTAACACAACTGATGTCATATGCGGCAGGGAAACAACACAGTCACCCAGCTCCCATTGGCAAAGGTATGCTCGCTTTCGTCCCAGGGGACATGACCATTGCTGAAACAGCCGTTGTATACCTTCCACCCAGAGCCTAGAATGTACTCAATTAGCTACCAAATACACATTGAAATTTGTCCTATGAAGAGTTTTCCACATTCTTTGCTCGTAACGAAAATTGAACCCACAACCTTCTGGGTGTGAGGTAGAAGAACTAACAGTTACACCATCCAAGCGGACAATATTTCAGAGCTGGACAAAAAACGTAAATTGGATAATTAAATCATTTGTCTGATTCAATTAGTTTTCATTTGCTTTTTGATTACAAAATAAATAAAGATTAAGACACCTCGGGATCAGAAAATTTATTTTATTTAGAAACCATTTTTTTTCTTTTGAAACGAACAAAGAAAGAAAGAAAAAAAAAGAACAAAGGTAAATTTTTTTTGTCTTCCAACCTCAAATTCTATTTGGCAACTGTCATTTTTTTTGTCGTGGATGACAAGAATTAGTTTATATAAATTTATTTATCCAATCAACTACCTCCCACTTTTTAGAGAACAGTGTTACTCAAAGAGTGACATAACCATATTAAGTTCTTCAAAGCAGAATCTTTGCAACGGGGACAGCAAGGAGTGGTACATATACTCTAATGCTGAATTATATATTGGTTTTACCAATAAAGTTCCTATACTATCTATGTTCTCTTTACTTCCAACACTACCAATTTGTCTGATAGATAATTGACTTATGAAAAGAGATATATTTATATTTGTGCGTATGTACACATATGAGTGTTCACAGGTCAATGTATCTGCCTATTTACTGATGTATATCGATTAGGATACATAAGATTCAGTGTGTGTATGCGCATATGTTTTCATATGAAAGTTTATGGCTGCGTTTATGTAAGCACATGTGGATGTTCATATGTGTATGAATATATATTTTTATATGAATATATATATATATATATATATATATATATATATATGTATATGTATGAGTAACGATTTTTTTAATCGCTCTACTAATAGTATTAAGCATTTTTTTAACTAAGATATACTTAATACATAAATACACATACACATTTTGTTGTATATTTTATTATTGTTCTCCTATATATATATATATATATATATATATGCACATATATACACACGTTCTCTGGGTAACCTACATAAGTCCTGTGTTTCCCCGGAGAAAAATTAAATGATGTTGAGTATAAAATAAAATCTATATACAATACATTATAATACCCTATGTATAATAACTACATGTATGAAATATGGTATGTATTAAAATCATAGCTGAAAGGGAGGTGTTGTTTGGTCAACACTGCTGGGGTGCCATGTTAATAGAACTGTTCATCCAAAATCCCCAAAACATTTACATGTTAATTAACTGGTAATCCGAACAAGACAGAATCTACACATAGCAGTACCATAATAGGAAAGTATATGGAAAATAGAAAAAAAAATATCGAAGAAAATTACATAAATTACCTTAACGGATATTGGGAAATAAGAGACTGAAATGACGAAAAAAATTTGGAAAAGGTTTTTTTAATGTGCTCAAAGCTGTAAAGTTCTCCAGACATACATTTGTGTGTGTGTGTGTGTATGCATATATATATATATATATATATATATATATATATATATATATATATGTTTCATTGAACAGTATCGACATTTTTTGTCAATGTCTCAAAATTTCAGATGTTGTCCTTAATATCAGGTTCAAAAGAGTCGATGAATATTCTAAAATTCATGTTGCATGCATTGATTTCGGTAATCCTTGTACTTTCAACTATCGTTGGTCTTTTTCAAGGTTCATTGTTAGTCCCAGTTTCAAATTTTGACTCTTATCTAGTATTACCTGCATCACTCCTGTTTGTAATGAAATGTGGTTGTATTTAATGTACAGATACTGAAAAAGTGTTTGAGGAGTATAATTGATGTATGTGTTTTTGTTTATAGGCGTTTTGAGATGTTTGCTCCCACTTCAGAAGAGTTCTTGTTCATTTAGGCTTGTTTTGATTAGAATTGCCTCGTATATAGATGTATATATAATAATAATTAATAATTTAGTCATCCACAAACAGCTGTTCCATTGAATTACAACTCTCCAGTGTGGCTATAGACTATCCAATATCCCATCCAGTACCACAAGGTAGGATCAAAACCTTCGCTTCAGACCGGGAGGCTGGCATTTTACCTCTACCCTACGCAGAACTGGATGGTCAGTATGACCGAATTTAAGTGATATATTTACTTACGCACAATTCCCCATCCACCAGAGTGCTCTATTCTAGAGTTGGAAAGAGAATTTCAAAGTGTTTAGTGTAATACATATATATATATATATATATATATATATATATATATCACTAAACACATTAAAAACTTTTTTCGTCACTTCAGTCGCTTATTTCGCAATATCTGTTGATATAATTTATATGATATATATATATATATTGATATCATCCTTTATGGTCAAAAAAGGCTGAGGCTTCAGTTGAATGGTATTGCAGCTACAGTGCTCTAAAGATGACTTGTGCCAAATTTGGATAATAATGTTGTGGAGGGGATGGCAAATATCATATGCCCAACTCTTGTCTCTCTTCACCCCCTACCCAGCAAAGCATAGTCAGGGCAACTGGAGACAGACAGGGAGGCAGTGAATGACCAGGGTGCTCTTTATACCAAACTGAGCTCTTCACACTTCACAACACATTGCC
Source organism: Thysanoteuthis rhombus (assembly GCA_963457665.1). Lineage (NCBI taxonomy): Eukaryota > Metazoa > Mollusca > Cephalopoda > Oegopsida > Thysanoteuthidae > Thysanoteuthis > Thysanoteuthis major. The sequence continues at coordinate 3,212,702 of OY735231.1, forward strand.
AGCTTCAGGGAGGCCCACTCCGTGTTTTGGAATCGGTTGACTTTCTCCTAGGCTGGTTGCCAACAAGTGCTAGAGGGTTCTGTCTACGTTGCTATAGCTGGGGGGGGGGGGGGAAGAGGTGGATTCATGCCTTTCCTAAGGGCTTTTGTGCAACATTAGTGTAAACTATCACCTTTATATATATATATATATATATATATATATATATGTATGTATATATAGTGAGAGCAAAAACCAACTACAATCTTTAATAAGCTGATATGATGAGAATGTTGTGAAAGTTTGCCATGCAACAAATGAAGATTGTCATCATACCATTGATGATATATCTGAGAGGAATCATTTGTCTTGCAGAAATTGAAATGAAGTGAAAATGAATTTTCACAATATTCATGGCTCGTCTGCTGACAGAGGAAAGAAAAAACAATATTTGGAATATGTGCCATGATTTGAAGAAACAAATTTGAAATGACCCACAGCTCCCTCCAAAAGTGGGGATCAGTCAATAATTTCAGTTATTTTTGGATACACCTTCATGTATGAATCTGTATGTGATTTATATATATATATATATATATATATATATATATATTTGGTGGTTAAGACAATAAATGAAGAAACTAAAAACAATAAATTAAAAAGATGAGATTGTCCTTTTGGTTAGATACAAAATCAGTGACAAGATTGTGAGGTGGGACCATGAAATTCTAACTGAAATTGGGGTCTCATGTTATCTGAAAGTCACCTTTCTGTTGAAATCTACAAAAGAGCAGTATGCTTTTCAGACTATCATATACATATTAATACATACACATACACTTGTGCATACATATATATATATATATATATATATACACATGCACACACTTATACAGATATACGTATAAGTATATATATATATATATATATATATATATATATAATAGGAAGCAGATTCACTACACAATCAAGTTTGTTTCTGCCCACTCTGGGCCTCATCAGGCAAATAATTGTATGTGTTTTTAGATTCTAGTTTAAGGAATTTGGTAAGAGTCTTGTGGGTGTCACTATGAGTAGGAGTTATTCATTTTGTTTTTAGTTGTGTGAATGTTTTTGTTGGTGGTTGTAAGTTATGTATCAAAGGGTGTGAGCTAGGTATAGGAGTAATCTATGAATGGATGATTAATTGTTATCTGAGGGATGGTTTTTATCTTGACCTTGATATTTTGCATTAGGTTTATTGCCTATGTTGGTATTCTTTATGGCTCTAGTGGATTGTATTATTCTTAATGTACTTGGAGATGTGGGGGAGTAGATAATGATGATTAGAAGTTTGGATTTAAAGTTTATTGAATGATAGGTATATGAATTGACTGTCTACATCACCTTTTAATTTACTAATGTATAGATGGCTACATTATATTCATTAATAAGAATTTTGAACAATGCCTGCATTTTAGTGTTTTGGCATGTATTAGTTTTTCCTGAAATTTTCCATTTTACCATTGGTTTGTAGCTCATTTAGTATAATTTCCAAAGATATGTACTATATATATATATATATATATATATATATATATATATATATATATATACACACACACACACTTGTGCATATATATATATTTATATATATACACACACACACTTGTGCATATATATATATTTATATATACACACACACACATACTTGTGCATATATATATATTTATATATACACACACACTTGTGCATATATATATGTACATATTTATATATATACACACACACACACACACACTTGTGCATGTATATATATATATATATATATATATATATATATATATATACACACACACACACACACACACACACTTGTGTATGTGTATATCTATATATATATATGCTGATCTTTTCTGAGGTGGGTGGAACATTATGGTATTATCCACTTCATACATATTTATTTTTTTGTATATTATGTATCAATATATATCAGAGTATATATATATATATATATATATATATATATATATATAAAAGTAGTTGTACAAAGACATTTTCGGTAGCAATATGCTGAGTGCATCTTGAGGGTATATTTTTGTCCTGTTTTTGTCATAAAATGCAAATTCTCTTCTTTCCAGGCATAAAAACCGGCTTAATCTTTTTCTACATTTTTTTTTCTTTCAGTCTCGTGTTGCAGCTCAAAATCAGGGAGAAAGAAATTTCCATATTTTCTATCAGCTCCTCAGTGTAGATGATACTAGTTTCTTGAGTAAGTTATTCTCTCCTCTCATTCTAACTCATTGTGCTTTTTCATTTGATGGTTTTGAGGGGAGTTTTTTGCTTACCTTCCCACTCTATCAAATGAACATCTGTATCAGATAATCAAGGTAGTATTTTTTTAACTTTTTCATTGAAGATTTTATATGAAAGGGATTTATTTTCTATAAGAAGAGAAAATATCACTGGATGAAGCTCACCGTGACTTATATCAATTTCATGAATGTGAATACTGTAAGTATGTGCTCCTACAAAAGATAGACATTTAAATTTATTTTTAAACTATACATATATCACACTGCATTTAATACACTGGTATTATGACTGGGAGCCATCTACTGAAGCTTGACATGGACAGTTATGCAACTTGGATGAATTGCAATGAACACAAATCCTCCTAATACCTTTTTAAACCAATTGTTTCATACTCTAGAATATACAGTACGTATTTGTGGAGCAGATGAAGAAAAATAGACAAAATCAAAAAACAATTCAAAATCTTTGGAAACATCTTTAGTTACATCTTTCTTATTCTTCTTCCAATTTTATTTTATTTATATTTCTTGTTTTGTTTTTTTTCTTTTGAGATTTTTTTAACAGAATTTTTCAACCAGCGAAATGGTAGACAGTATATGGGAAAAAACAGTTGAAAATAATATTTGTCGCTTCAAAAATCAAGTTTTCCTTGACTAAAAAAAAAAATCCACCATCTCTGGACCAGAAGCAAACTTTTCTGACTTGTTAACAAATGGAAATATGCTTCAACCACTTGAGAGATTGGATCTCTTGTGCAGATGGCTGTGCAGTGAAGCTAAAAGAGTCTGTCAATGTCTTCACTATTCATTCGATCAGATGCTCTCAAATCTATCTATTCTTCCAGAAACTCTCGATTCACCAGCAGTTCAGTTTATGATTCTCATTAAGGCTAGTTAGTTCTTCTTTCAGACAACAAGTATCCAAGTTTCATTGCATGTGATCTAGTCGGACTATTTTTCTCTTCAATCGTTTTCCATATTTCGACTGTGAACCATCCGACTTTCCTCCAGTGTCTTGTTCTGTTGTTCAATATCAAACCCATGCTCAACAGGAACTAGTTATCTCCTCATGTACATGTCATAGCCAGTTTTGCATCCATGTTTTTCAAGGATTATCTCCCTTTGATTTTTGCACCTTTTTTTTTGTCTGTTTTTCGTTTAGTTATCATTCTACCACGAATAAACTTGGGCCATCTATCTATGTTAATGAGAAAATGCTACTGATCAGAAATAGAGAATTAGCTTCCAGTGAAACTCAGACTCGTATTTCTCTTGCCTGATGGAAGCCAGTTGAATTTACTTGAATCAACCTTCAGGAACCTCACTGACTTCCAGAAGTCTAACTCCACCCCTTAAACCTACCCTTTATCTCAATATATCTCTGTGACAAGTTTGTGTTTGCATCTCTACTGATAGGATCAGTGAAGCAATCTTTTTTATTATTTTATAGGCAATGGAGTATTGTAAACCATTATTATCAATTTAAAAATCTCAAATAGCAGTGGGCTGGCCATGTTGCAAGAATGGCGGACAACTGATGGACATTGCGACTCACAACATGGATCCCCTGAGATCACATGCGGAATTGAGGCCAGCAGAATATTAGATGGAGAGACAAGCTAGACAAAATCAGAAAATACTGGCTCTGCGACGTCCGTGATAGAGAAGTGTGGTGAATCCTGGGGAAGGTTTATGTCCAGCGACGGACATTGAAAGACTGATGATGATGATGATAATCAATTTTGACTTCTTTCTGGCAAGAGGGATGTGAGTTCAAATCTCACCGCAGGCATATTCTTTATTTCCAATCGGCATTGTTTACTCACTACTGGAAATTGACTGCCTGTGTTGCGATAAAAAAAAAAAAACAATTTAAAAAGTAAGATGAAGGCAAATAGAAGTTAAAATAAATAATGAAATAATAGAAAAACTTTGTTTATATATTTGATTCTGCATGGGCATGCCACAGGATATTGATATGCAGGGCCTGTGAGATGGGCCTGCAAGGGATTCCATAGTTCTTTGGCCTGGGGATTCCAAAAGGGGCCTGGGAACCAAATAAAGCCCTTCTTTAAAGTGAATACTACCATTTTTTTCACTTTGCACTTGAAGACTCTTGTGAAATACAGTATCTTCAATATCAACTTCCTCATGAAGTAATATTAGTCTGCAGTAGTGATAGCATTCAGTCAATCTAAGTAACAACACTTAATGAATTGTTCACCATTCAATCGATCACAAGGACAATTTATCAATAGCACAATAAATGTCCGACCTCAAGAGATGTTCAGAATGAAAAAAAAGCTGTAACTCAAATTAAACAGGTCTGGTCAGTCACGCCTTAGGAACCGTCATGTGACCAACATTTTTTGGCATTTGAAAATTGGAAAAAAGAGTGATCAATGAATAAGTAACTTCATTCTCATTTTTGTTGGGCAAAGATCATTAGAAAAAGTCTGAATTTTCAAAAAACAAGCATAAATGTTGACAGACACAATGAAAGGACTAATTTAGCATGAACTTGCATTGCGAATTGATCCTCTCCCACTATTTAGAGGGCGAATTTTCAAAAAGTTTTTTTTAATGTTTTTTGTAGTTTTATTATCATAATGAGTTAATGTTCAAATTTTCTGCCCTCTAGCTCCATTGATGCAGCCTGCACACATGATGCAATCATAGCCAGCCAGACTTTAAAACTGAAGAAACCTATGTTGACAGTTTTGTTTGACAGTTTTTAATACATTAGATATTGAAATTTAAGATTATGTATGATTTTTTTCTTACTCAATGCTTTGGTAAGAAATCTAATTTATATTACTGCATACAGTTTCAAAGGAATCTAGTGAATTGGTCACCAGTCAATTTATTGATAAGACAATTACTCAACAATTCAAAAAAAGTCCAAGATTAAAAAGCTAAAACTAAAGTTCAATTGGCCAGATATCAAAAGTGGTGGTGAAAATATCGTAATGGATTTTGGAAAAGCAATCAATAATGATAGCATACCAGCATATTGTACAAAAGGGATTAAAATCCAGATATTGATGGGTAGGATTCTTTCATGAATATGACATTAGGGAACCAAATTCAACTTGAGAGCACTCAGAGAGCGCATACCCCCGGCCAATGCCTTACACTAAATCAATCGAAAAATCAAAAATTAGTAGATCTAACCTCAAATTCAATCACTTCTTCTTCAGCCCATACTCACCTTTCCACAAACTTTTGTCAGAATTCACAGAGAATATTCTTAGATATCGTGTGGAGAGACATGCGCAAATTATTATGAATACACAAAAAAAATAAAATTTCTCTCGATCAAAGACAAATTACTGCATCCATCCCCAAATTTAATCATTTCTTCCTCATCCCAAGGTTCCCACTTCCACAAAATATCATTGAAATTCATTGGAAGCTTTTGGAGATATCATGGGGAGAGACTGACACAGACACGACCAAGTACATATACCTTCATTGACAGGGGCAAAATATTGGTATTGTATCATTTGTCCTCTGAGTATTAAACCAATTATAGAAGACACCAGAGACGAAGTATTCAGTTGACTAATTAACTTTACAACAAATTGATCTGGGACCAATTGACTGTTGACAATTTTACTAGTGATGAATAGTCCTGGCATTCTTATAAACCAGTCAACCATTCTCCTCGGCTGATTTAAATATGGTACAAATCATATTTTTTAACTGTTTAATTTTATCTCTTCAGAGTCACTGAAAATATCACGAAATGCTGAAAACTACAATTTCCTCAAAGGCAGTGGCTGTGTCCAAGTAGAAACCATTGACGATAAAGAAAATTTCTATGCGGTCAGGGTGAGTATTATTTCTAGATCAGTGTTGTTTTCTTGTCTGCTATGATTGAGTTTTGACTTTATTTTCGTTTGTTACAACAATGACATCATTGCACGAATAACAGTGACTACTGTGCAAAAACTGATGACAAATTCACTCCTATTTCTAAAGCCCAACTTGGGTCAATTCGTGTTATAGTTTGCAAATCCCATTTACAGGAACTATTAATAAAGGGGTTGAAATGAGACACATAGTTTTGGAATTTAATGAAATGAGGGAGTATGACCTTAGTACAACCAAGCTTATCTATTCTCAATATTGAATGAAGTAACACTATATTTTTATCATTAATTTTGACTAGTTTTATCTATCTTGATATTTAGTTGCTTTTTGTCATAATTTTTTATTTTTTACTGCTATAAGTGAATAGTGCAATCCAAAATAATGAATAAGCCCACAGTGAGAATTGACCTCACACCCTCTAGCCAGAGGGAGTTCAGTAAACGCCTGGCTACCTTTTAACAATTCGGCCATGTAAAATCAGCTCCTGCCAACTATGGAGCCCCGTGGCTGCATTATTAAAAGTAGCCAGGCATATACATATCAATAATCAAAATATTGTTTTTATCTTGTTTATCAGAAAAACATCCAATGAACATCAATGACTTCTTATCTTCTGTGTCAGTAGTTTTTTAATGGTTTTGTTGAATTTAAATGAGAACAAAATTGTTTCATATTTTCTGTACTGTATTATTTGTTTTGAGATCCATTGAAAAATATTGTCTATAATTTTTGGAAGAGTCATTAACATTCCAACTGTTGTTCAGACTTTGAACAAGACAAATATTTAAAGAATCGATTGTCCAAAAAATGGGAAACAGCAACAAAAATATAAAATGGAATCTCTTCTTCCCTGTCCTTGATGTTATCATTAACACATTTTGGCTGATCCATTCTTCAGCCCTCATCTGGTGTATAACTCTAGGAAAGAGGCAAAGTTTTTTTTTTGGGGGGGGGGGGGTTGCAGTGGTGTTATACTATTTATACTCATTACCAGAAAAAGGATCTTCCAAAGAATTGGGGATGCTAAATGCTTTATGAATAGTAGTTCACCAACTGCATTTCTTCTAACATTATACAATAACAAATCTCTCTAAATGTTGAAGAAGGTCCCTCAAGGAGCCAAGAACCCAGCCCAAGCCCCCAAATCTCTGGCTTGGCTTTTGAAAGGTCTGACTACTCAACAAGCTCACAGACCCCAGGCTTTTAAAAAGTCTGACCATGGATCCCAGCAGAAATAACTTTACTGGCCCCTGCAGCTCACGGTTTGGGAACAGTTTCATTATATGTTGGTACTGGCACCTCAAGCTAAGTCCTCTTAGTTCTCATATCTCCAGTTATATCCCCTGTTCAAAGCTTCTTTATTCGAAATTCGCAACATTTATTTTTGTGAACAAAGAATATACTGGCTAAAAGATGTTTTGATAAAGAAACCTTGCCAAAATGTTTGTAATGGTGGAAATACTTAATCCCAGAATCTCAAAATAATTTGGTAATTTCATTCTTATAATATCATAAGACAATTCTTTGTTTTTTCCAGAATGGAATGGAAGTTATTGGATTCCAAGTTCACGAAATATTCGCCGTCTTTCAGTTAGTTGCCAGTGTTCTAAAGTTTGGTAATTTAGAATTTCATCACAGAAGCAATTTAGATGGAACCAACGGCTGTGTGTTGATGAATGAATACGGTCTGTACACAAAAAACTTTCTCTGTTTTTTTTTTCTCTCTATAATAATCATTCTTCCATTTTTGTCAAATCAGAAACCATTTTCCTTCAGTTTCTCCTCTTTTGATTACATCCAAAGAATTTTCATTCGTATTGGAAGAATCTCATTTATTCACAATAACGAGATCTTTTCAGACTGTCGTCCTCATCTTTGCTGTTCTTTATAACATGTTTTTTCCATTGTACCCTTCCCCAAGTGCATGTCTTGGATGTCGGGGTGGAATGATTGGATGGTAGTCCTCTGTTGATACTGTGACGGAGGGGTGGGCAGAATGACTTCATTCTGCTATCTATGACCAGGTAGGGACTTGCATTTGGCCATGGTGTTAATGATCTCTACTTTTGTAATTGTTTTGGGAGGGTTCAAAAGGTTATTTGGACCAAACAATAAAGTTGAAAATATGCTGTTCTCACATGCAACCATCTTGAAAATGTAAAGGGAGAGATGGTCCTTCTTTCGTGGAGGTCGTCACAATTTTTCTACATAAAATGATGATTCCTCATCTGAAAATTCAGACACTTTTATTCAGTTATCTCAATTCTAGACTTTGGAATCTGTATCTTGCTGTCTTCCATTAATTTTTGATATTTTATTCAGCAACGGTAAATTTGGAAAAAGGTTTTTCAATTAGATCCAAGCAACCATTTCAAATAACAATATTTTAGTGTTCACAAATGGAGAATTTTCAAAGCTCATCATCAGAATCTGCTTCCAATGGATATTATGACCAGATGAGACTTTTATCTGCTAACAGTTAAAGGAATTTCAGTTGCGAAAACTCTAAATTGAATTTAAATATATTTAAGAAATGAGTATCATGGTATTAATAATGAATTGAGTCATTAAAATCATATAAATATGATAACACTTATTGTATCAGTAGCAGCCATCATCCCCCCTTCTTATCCTTTTATTGAACTACTCTTCTTTTAACTCTTCTTTCTTCCTGCCTTCTTATCAAATTACATAACTTTTTCTCTCCTCTCCTCTTGTACTAAACAACTTAAGTATCTTTTCTCCTCTCTCCCTTCCTCCCCTCTTATTAAATTACCCAAGATTCCATCCTTCCCCCCTTGATTCCTTCTTTATCTGTAACGCAGTATTAAGAGCAGCCAGTAGCCAAACCTGTTGCTTACATTTCTGGTAACTATCCGAAAAGCAACGGGTCATGAACTAATGGTTTTAAAATTCTCTCTTCACGTTTACAGAAGCCCAAGAAATATCCGATCTAATTGGTTGTTCAGCAGAAGATCTACAAACTTCCTTGACACAAAGAACGGTGGAAGCCCGAGGAGAAAAGATGAAGACAGACCTGAGTACAGCTGATGTAAGTGCACAGAACTCCATTTGAACTTTGATCCTCCGAATAACTTTTGATACAATTTTTCCTCTTTCTCCTCTGTGTAATAAGATAAAGGGCTGAATGGAACAATGATTCTAGAGCACTATTTAAATCATTGTTCACCCTCAGGACTCTAATACAAAAATCTTATTCATCGATGACAAAATTTCATTGTTTTTTATTTTCATCTTATTCTCCCTCATGTATAGTTTTATACATAATTCATTTTGTTCCAAAAAATAATAAATTAATTCATTTCTAAAGTATCTATTTTATTAGTTTTTTGAACATCCTAAAAATATCTGAAGAAGACGAGAAGTGTCAAGACAGAAAAATTATCAGAATTTTCTATTTTACACCAAGTAGGTGAACGACAGTCTTGGGACTTAGAATTTGATTCTTGGAGACATTGTTTTCTGTATGTTTACCATAAAAAATTACTTAAGTATGAAAAATATTAATATCAAAGTAGATTAAGTCACTTATCCTTCATGTTTCGTTCATCCCCAAAATAATTTCATTCACCTTTGGATACATCATTCAACAATTAAAGAATTGGTCTCCCAGAGTCAGTGGTGGCATCCAATCGGTGGGAAGTGAAATTAAGTTTGTTTTCTTGTCATGGCCTCTGATGAATAGGAAGACCAAAGATCGACTGGACAATGGAAAGAGGAATGCTATTTATTTGGGCAGATCATTCCAGAGAGGGGGGGAAAAAAGCAGATATAAGAAGTGACATTCATATCATTTGGTGCTAAGCTAATTTTCACTCATTCCTTGAGTTTTGTTTTTTCATGGTTTAAAAAATAAGGTCGCATTTTCATTCTCAATAGACACCAAGAAATTCATTTTAGAATTATTCTATTCTGAGTTATCTCCCTTAGCAATGATTATTGTCCCTCTTACCCATTTGTGTCTCCCATTTTCAAGTGATCTTTATATTTTTTCTTTATCTAGGCTGCCTATGCTAGAGATGCTTTATGTAAAGCCATATACAGCCGGATGTTCTCATGGCTCGTCCAAAGAATAAATGACGGAATCCGGGTAAATCTTAAATTCATATAAAAAAATTAAAAGAAATAACTTCAGATTAAAATTATCTCCTCTTGACCATTAGGAGTTGACTTTACTTTTCTACTAAGAACAATCCTCACTAAAATTAGGGCTTTAAACTGATATGTAAAATACACATTCCCCTACAATGGTTTGAACTAGTGACCAACTGGTTACCAGGATCCTATCTTTTTGACTGAGCTTAATTGATAAATCTTAGATATTGACAGAAATCTATCATACAAATACACACAAGCTTATTTCATTCTAATAAGTAGATACATTTATAATGAAAAATAGATTTTTCTAGAATTCATGTATTTTATATATATATATATATATATATATATATATATATATATATATATATATTTACAAATAAAATACAAAAGTTACCATAATCAACTTCAGTCAGAAGAGAAGTTGCTATAGCAAGTCTTATCTTTTATTATTTCAGTAAAATTTCAATCATATAAAAGAGGTAAGGCGGCCTCTCTAGGATACAAGCCTGGGTATAGTTTATAGAGATCTTGAGATGCCAACAGAATACCCCTCTTGGATGCATTTGACATTAGCTCTGGCTGCAGGAGCTGCCGTAGAGAGATGTCGAAGTGTCGAAGATGCATCCATTTGCCTTGAAGGGGCCCCAATCTCTGATTTTGAATCAGAGTTGTCTGTCCCCAAGACTGATTGCCAGTTCATCCTGCTGTTTACCCAAAGCAAGGAGAAAAGATGAATTCATGCCTTTCCTAAGGGCATTAGTGAACAACTTGCCAACTTCTCTACAAGCAATTTTTGATGATTAAAACCTCCGAAAAAAAAAAGAAATTCTTTCCATCAAAAATTTTTCTCCTGAAAAAAGAATTATTTTCTTTGATAACTTTTTTGTTATTTGTGTTTTTATTTTTCTTGTTTATCTTCCTTTTTAAGGTGAAGAAGAAAACAAAAACCAAAGTGATGGGAGTGTTGGATATTTATGGCTTTGAAGTTTTCGAGGTAAAAAATCATTTTTATACTTTCTTTCTCTCTTTTCTATTTTCCCAATACATATATATATATATATATATATATATATATATGGTGAAATAATGGATTCGCTACACGCACATCTATATTCCTGTGTACATTTTGTAAGAGGCACTTTTATGAAATGAAGCCATTGCACGTATACTGAATCAAAAATTTATACGGCTGTGTATGTATATATGAATTATAAATTGCGTTATATCGTATAGTGACTTATTTGAGATTATTTCCCATCGATACACGATTAATGTATCACTCGTCCTAGACAAAGTAAATAGAATAAACAAAGAAAATGGAGCTGCAGCAGAAATTTTCTTAAATTGTTTATTCTATTTATATTGTCTATGGCAAGTGATACATTAATCATGTATCGACGGGAAAACATCTCAAATAAGTTTCTTTTCAATATAACATAACTTATAATTCATTCTGTCCTACTAAATATGTCCATTTCCTAATACATACATATATATATATATATATATATATATATATATATATAAGCCTTGAGCAAGACTGAGCTAACAACACTCTTGGTAAGCAGGAGTTTTAAATAGCAAACTTGAACCACCCATCTCTCTACTATGCGGTCATAGGCATGAATATTTACATGTATATATGTGTGTGTTCCCACTTTCCTGACAGTATCATTACTAATATTAATATCATTAGATTGGACAATTTATGTCTGACAGAATGTGATTATTGTAGAGACTATTTATTTGGAAACATATTTTATCTGGCACCAGAATTAACCGAGTAGTAAATTGAACAGCCGACCATGTAAATGAACAAAGAAAAGAAGCATTGTGCTGGACTCAAACCTACATCCATATATATATATATATATATATATATATATATATATATATATATAGTCAAGAAAACTTTACAGCTTTAAACACTAGAAAGTTAAAAAACTTTTTGTGTGTAATACATATATATATATATGCTGGAGACCATAATGCAATTAGTAAAAATATGTTTCCGTGGGGTTGTTTCTTTCTATTCTCTTTCTTGCTTTGACGTGATAGTTCACTACTTCAAATCTGTTAATAGTATTAATAAATGTTTCCATCTTATAAAATTCATCTGAGGTTTTATCAAAAAGTTACTGAATTCATTTAAGCAGAAAAGCCTATTTTTTGAATGGTTCATAGGAGATATTTTCATCAGCAAAATTGTTACCTCTGAGTGGAAGAGTCCATGGTTACAGGCAAAGAAATAAACAGAAAAGGTTGTACTTTGCATTAAGTAGAAGGATGCATTTAGAAAGTATAATTTAAATGTGTTGATATAATATAAACCATAAACGTATGAGAACTCTCTTGTTAAGGCGGGTGCAAAGGGTATGATTTGACTGAAATTTTAGCTTTTTCTACAAAAATTACACTGATCCGCCAAAAATTTAACACTGTTTTGCTTCATTTTTCCCACGCTTATGATACAAACCTCATCATTATTAGCAGGAGTCTTTTAGCGTCTGTCGTTGGACATAGACCTTCCCCAGGATTCGCTAGACCTCTGTATCATGGGCATCACAGAACCAATACTTTCTGAACTTGTCTATTCCTTCATGCCATCTTATATCATGCTAGCCACAGTTTCACATGTAATCTCTGGGGATCCACGTTGGGAGTCGTGATGTCAAGTAGTTGTCTGCCATACTAGGAACATGACCAGCCCATTGCCATTTGAGTTTTTTTAATGGATTCTATGATATCCCTGACTCTATATATATATATATTGTACTGTTTTGTGATCTCCCCATGTGATGTTGAGCATGGTTCTTTCATGTGCATGTTGCATCGTTCTCAGTTAGAGGGTCAATCTTTTGGTTAGGTTCCATATTCCAGCTCCATAGGTGACTTTTGGTTGTAGCACTTCTTTTAAAAACTAATAGGATTTTCTTGTTCTTGAAGTTTGAGCTTACTCCACCGAAAGCTTGCCATCCTCAAGTGATTTTTCGCTCGAGCTCTTTGTCTCCTTTCGAGGAAAAGCCATATTGATTGAACATTTCCTTTGTCGATTTGTAAACCTTCGATTTTTTTCTTTTCTTCCTAGAATAACAGTTTTGAACAATTCATCATCAATTATTGCAATGAAAAGTTGCAACAGATTTTTATTGAACTCACTTTGAAAGAGGAACAAGAAGAATACGTGAAAGAAGTAAGTACCAAACAATACAATTCTTTTAAAAACCAAGTGTAAGGTTTATTGAAATCTACAGCAAGCAATAGAATATCCTACTTACAAGCATTGCAATTAGCAACTGAATTTTATACCGTTTCTGGCTTGTTTTTTGGGGTTTTTTTTGCTTTTATCACCATCAAAAGAAACCAATAAAAGAGACTCTTTCCCTATACCTGAAGAAGACCATAGAATGAATCGGCCAAAACATTATGTCAGCATTGATTAGATTGTCCGGAAAAAAAGTTTTAATTCAACGTCTTTTCTCAAAGTAAGAGAATATATTATTCCATTCAAAGATTCTTTGAAAAAATTTCTCTGTCCAATGACTCGAGTTTTTGAATCTCAAGGAGGAACGAGGAAACACCTGAAACAAAAGACTCTTTAGAATCTCATTCTATTTTTCAACACAGAAGTGATCCTTTGAAAAAGCATGGACAGAAAAAAATTTTCACTTTTAAGAAAAAAATGGGGGCAGGGTTTTTTTGTTAGTCTCTATCAACAATCATCAACCCCAAAAGCATAGGCGTCTGTGGTCATTTTTCAAGGGTGTGGTGCACAGACATATTACCATGGAGGTGGGGATATATACAGAGTATATCCTATTGGCAACCCTGTTAACAACAAATGATGATCCAGTCTTTTAATATGGGAACGTTCGGTTGGGCTTATCTAGAACACTTATAATGTACCTTTATCCTTTACTTGAACCCCCCTTCAACCTTGGTGAGAAGATCTGCTTCAGGGGAGGGCAAATGCTCCATTTGAAACCCTTGAGCAGATGCCCCGTGCGAACAAAAAATGGAGTTGTGAATAATTTCTATTAGAAGAAAAAACCAGGAATTAGATTAAATGGAGATGGGCAGGGCACATAGCAACAAGAAGGGACTACGGATGGAGCAAAAGGTGCCTGTGGAACAATAAATGCAGTAGGAAAAGACCAAACACAAGATGGATAAACAAGATAGAAAAGTTTGCTGGTAAGGCATTGGGGAGGTTAATGCAATCACACTTGTCATGGAAGGAGACAGGGAAGGCCTTTATCAAGTAGGGAACTTATAATGGCTGATGAGGAGGAGGAAGAGGAGGAGAATGTTCATGGTCAGTGTTTGGATTTAAACACACTCATATACATGCTCTTACACATTCAGATTCTTATGAAATCATACACACTCTCTTAACAGCACATACATATGCAATTGGTCATATACACATCAAAACTCTGAAATCTGATATTCATAAAAGCAAATTCAGAATAAAAACAATATAACTAAGAAGTAAAATTAATTTCTGAGGTCAATCGGGGTTAAATTCTCCAGACAAATTGGCTTTGGTGGTTAGGATTACCAGAAGATATTTGATGCTTCAATATAAAACCCATAATTGGTCAATATTTTTCATCGGGAATAACTTTTTTTTAAAAACTCTTCCGAGGCTGCAACTGGAAACCATCCAAAATCCTTTTATTCATTTCTAGGAACAGATTACATAAGTAGGAAGAATACATAAAGAAAAGTCAATAAAATAGTTATTCAAACTGATTTGGGATCAACTTGTTTGTTAAAATCTTTACCTCTGCCCACAAATTAGAAAGAAGCATATGTATTCATGTGCGTCTGACTGTCTGTCTTCTTTGCAATACAATATCTCCCAAAAGTTCTGAAGGAATTTTAATGACATTTGGTGAAGCGATGAACCATGTACTGAGGAAGGAGAAATTAAATTCGGGGACAGGTCCAGGGATTTGTTTTGGATTAAGAAATCTTCCTTTATATTATAAAGTCGAATCATATTGAACACACTGATTTTTGTAAGACCACTGAGGTTAAGCAATGTCAAATCTAGTCATTACCAAGATGGGTGACTGTCAGGAAATATCAGATGCCATCAGCTGAGTCATACCAAAGACCTAAAAAATGTCTTTCTGCTAAAGAGTAGGATTGAGGGTAAGGGGTTGTTCAGTCAGGCAAGGGAGTCATGCTCACACCCATCTAAAAGGAAAGCGACAATATGATGATCCATCAGGCCATCTCCGACTGCGGTCAACTACTTATTTATTCAAGAGGTAAACAATAATTCAAAATATGGAAAATTGGACGACAGTTACCTCCCTTCCATCATAGCTTTATTTGAACTGATCTTCATTCATTTTATTTTTAGTTCATGTATGGCATTGGCAGAAGCATATTTGTAAATGCTGAATATGGTTACCTCGACTTTGAGAGCAATGGTTTTTTTCATCTCTTGATGTAGGTGTCAATAAAACTTACAATGAGCAAATCTTTCACAAACAGGTCTAGTTAGTCACTCAATTGAGTCCATAACATGACCAACATCTTTTTGCAGCATGCTGAGTTAGGGATGATCAATTAAAAAGTTACTTCTCCCACCTTTTGTTGATGATCACTAAAAAAGTTTGAATCTAAAATTAAAAAAAACAAGCATGAACACTGCTGGACACAAAGTAAGGGACCAATTTAGCATAAATTCACTTTATAAATTTGGCCTCCCTCCACCCACCAAAAATCTATTCGGACAAAGAATTTTCAGGAAACAAAAATGTTTCTACTAAACATCATAAGGGGTAGATTGTTGAATTTTCAGCCTTCTAGCTCCATTAGTGCATCCTGTACATGCAATAGATATATAGATAGTTCACCTACCAGACTCACTTGAAAACTGAAGAAACCTACATCAAAAATTTTGGTGTAAGTTTTGGTCAATAGTTTGAAAAGAGAATTAAAACAGTTTATACATAAACATCAAACTCCCCGAGCTGGTTCCACCTTTAGTGCCGAAGAATGTTACACCATCCAACATACACTTTGGCTTGTTACACCTTGATTTTTTCAATTTCTTGTGACTTAAATGTGGATAAACCAATAATATTGTTTACATTTTCTTCCAGGGAATCGAATGGATACACGTGGATTATTTCAATAATGCTGTGATATGCGATTTAATAGAGAAGGTAAGTCAGTACACAAGAGATTTTGATTGAAGCTAAGAAAAAAAAAAATGCTGAACGATTCTACTTATTACTTTTTCCAAGACTAAACTTTTAAGGCTCTTAAGGCCCAGTTTTTTTTAAGTTTCTTCCAAAGGGTATTAAAAAAAAGCAAAAAAATATTGATTTTTACTTGATGATTACAGAAAACTGGTCTTTTGTTGTATTTCCGTACATTTGTTCCATCAAATATCCCAGGACAGATGAAACGCACAGAATTAGCAGACAGCGTAGTCCAATGATTCCCAGACTTATTTTATCATAGAACCCTTGTACGATTTTCTAAAAATCATAGAACTCATACTTAAGTTTCAATGCCAGAAATCCTGTTGGATTTTTTTAAACTCTGAATAAACTTTGTACCTAATTATTATCTTTTTCTTTAAATTTGGAAAATATTCAGATTCTAATGAGCTTTAGAGATGATTTTTCATTTCATACTACAGATTTTAACCTCTGAGTCTTGCTCAGATTCTTGAAGGAAGTCACTAAGAATCAGAAAACAGTCAAGAATATTTCTATTCAATTTTATTGAGACATCTCATCTCACAGACTCAAGAATCTTTTCTTGGAACCAGTAATCCCCTGAATGGGTGCAGTGGAACACTGACGTAACCTACACATCTCTCCTATTCTGTGATGTAATGCAAACTAATTTCCGTATAGGTTTCATACTATGATGATATAATTGTCTGGTTTTATGCACTCTTATTTTATTTGAGAAAAATGCATTTTATATTTTTATTTCTGAGATTATTCAAAGGAAAAGAAATTCTTTATTACTTAGCTCTTAAATTCATGAACTACTTTAAACCAATCCTAAACTCAGTGGAACTCTTCAATGAGTGAAATTCAAAAATGGAACTATTTTGTGAATTGAATAAAAATAAAAACCATAACTTAAGATTTCTCAATAAAATTGACGCGTACACGATCCATGATCGAAGTAGCTTTAGTAGGAGGAGGAATAGGAGTAAGTGGTCTTCCTTTGAATCAATTGATTCCAGTATTTATAAAATGTTATGATATGGAAATAATCTGCAAGTATTATTTTCAATAAAAATCGTGAATGGCCATTTTTGGTGTTTTTTCAATTCAGTCTATTATGACATCATAGCAACTGGTGGAAAAATCAATCAGATTAAATGTACTTTTTGATGACATCACACCTCCTCATGATGTTACACCTCTTTTTTCCTTCCTGTTTCTATTTTTCGAACCAACAGACCAACCAAAAATCATGTTATTGAGATGTGTGGACACAACTGAGAAATCTAAACATTCAAGTGAAAATGCTGAGAAGTAATTTCAATCAGAAGTTATTCCCCTTGATTCAAGATCTTAATTTTTGAATGAATTTAAGAGTTAAGCTGTGATACATTCAATTTTTTCTTTCCTCTAATCAAATCAGAACAATCTAAGTCGTCCATCCTTTTTGTCTCTTAAGAAACAAGAATTCATACCTTGTGTCGCTCGTTCTTCCTTTTAGAACAATGTGGGGATACTTGCCATGTTAGATGAAGAGTGCCTTCGGCCAGGAACCGTGACAGACCTGACATTCCTAGAAAAACTTGATTTAACTTGCTCTGAACATCCCCATTACGAAAGCCGTGGATGTAGGAAAAGTATGTCCGACAGAACCCTTCCACATGAGGCCTTCAGATTGAAACATTATGCCGGAGCAGTAAGTAGACCAAGATCCTTTTGAATCTCTTTTGTATTTTCATAAGAGTGACACCAGAAACTCTCCCGGGCTTATCTGGCCACTGGAATATGCTAACATCCAGACATTCAACAATGTAAAATTTTATCATTCATCTACATAAATATGTCAGATTTCGATAATTGACCATTAGAAATAGTTTACTTAAACATTGAATGCTGTCCAAGCCCATCTGGGTGAGTCTAGGTACTAAGATATGCTAAATTCCAACCACTGCATGTTTAAATCATTTTAGTGGTTGAATATTGAAATTAAACATGTAAGTTATTTATGTGGCTGAATACAGTTATACCTTGAATCAGGTGGTTTTGATGTAGTATGGTGGAGGTATTGCTGTAGAAATTAAGCTATGTATTTGCTAAAACAAAAAAAAGATTTAAATCATAATAATACCTTGAACAATGTAGTTTTGAACTGTATGGAAAATTTTTGGACATATTATCTGCTCTAATCAAGTTATACCTGAATCCAAATTTAGCATCTTTGAGCACCTGGAAGTTAAAAGTTGACCTCTTTAGAGCTTGGACATCCCAAGAGAAGCTTCTAGAGTCACTATTTTCATCAATGCCTAAATACTTTGTTATTGTTTTGATAACAACAAATACTTACAACATTTGTGAAGTGAATGAAGATAACAAGGCTTTTGAAATTCTTTGACTCAAAGTCTCTTCCTGTATGACCATTATGCTACAGTAAGTAGGTATGATGTCGGAGTCGTATTGGCTTAACAGTTCCCAATACACAAAATTAAATTGGAGAGCCAAGTTCAAATCCCATCCCAGGCTGATTGGGAGATTCTAACAATGGAAATAGTTTTTATTTTACAAATGTGTGAACAGCTGTAAAATAGCCAGAGAGATTCGGCTCTCTAGCCTTGTAAGGCAACCAGGTAGCCCCTCTGGTAGTTCAATGTCGTTAACATCTTATACTGGCAACTTCTGTCGAGACACTGGTGCCAACTGTTATCAGCCTTGACCTTAGCTTGGACAATTCTGGTGCATGGAGAAAGGAGACTTGCAATCATTTGTCTTCCATACAACCTTACCTGGGTGTGCACCTTGAAAGTACAAAAAACAAAACTCCCTGGGGGTGAATCTATTGTCTTACAATACTGATGAATGCCACTGACATGTTTTTGGTCCAACTTGACAGGTTAAAAAACATTGAGGTCATTTATTAGGGGCTGTCAATACTAAAATATTGATTCTGAAAATTTATGTTATTGTTTTCATTAAAGACTATTTTCCACTTTTCATTCCTAGGTGACTTATAAAGTTGAAGGCTTCTTAGACAAAAATAATGACTTACTATTCAGAGATCTGTCTCAGGCAATGTATAAATGCAGACACCCTTTGCTCAAGGAGTTGTTTCCCGAAGGTAAGAGGATTATATCATTCTTGAAACACTGTTATGCATTGCTTTATATAAGGAATTCCAGAAGTGATGAATCATTTTCATTTAGGCAGTCATCGCACTTATTTTACTCTCATTCATACCCTATATCTATTATACCTCTTTATTCTTTCAAAGCCCTTGCACCAGGTCTTTCCTGAAAAGTGCCCAGCCACCACCTGATATTAATGAAAAAATAACCTACCTAAGGCAATGTTACCTTGGTCACTTTCAAAGTACTCCCCTGAGGACTTTGCACTCTTATCCCATCATTCTTCTGACTTTTCAAAACAGTCTTAAAACTCCTCTCTTAGCATCACCATCAGCTAACTCATTGCATTCCTCCTAATCTCATCCATGGTCTGAAATCTCTTCAGGAAATGCTGGAAGTTGCAGAGAGGCAGACCAGGATGGTGCGACGTTTTTCCAAAAACTTTGTGCAAATCTTGGAGAATGACTCACTCGGTGATTGTGAACGCAACACTCATGCAGTACACAAGCTCAATCAGCGGTATCTCACTGCTGACTGAGTAACTCCAAGGGAGAATGTTTATTCTTGTATGCACACTCAAGTCCCCACTGATCGGTTGCAAAATTAAATCAAGGCCACACGACCGATTCTTGAGTTATTTTAAATGGCTATATTCTTTCCTGACCGACCTTGAAGATCAAATTGTCACATTTCAATCATTTGCATGTCCAGCTATACGTTGAATAGTACAGTCAAGGTATTGCTGTACAAATTAATGTACCTGGGTATAAGCAGAGAAAAAACATATCTAGTTATAATAAGACCTTGAACAGTTTGGTTTTGATTGATGTGAGTTTTGGTACAGTATAGTCAAGGTATAACATTACAAGTTAATACGACTGAGTTTAAGCTGAGAAAAATAAACACTTTAAAAAAAATACATTAAATTATAATAAGACATTGAACAGTTAAGTTTTGAATAATATGGAATGGAATGAATTAACAGCACTAATCAAGGTATAGATGTAAATCTAATCAGATCTTTAGCATATTCTTTCTTGTTATTTTGCTCTAATTAATTCCTTTTTCTGCGTCAATATTTCAGTCGCTTGAAGCTCCAGTATTGTATTTCTCAAACTATTTCAATGTCATTTCCCCTCAAATCTTTATTACAAAATCTCATTCAGCCGTGACTTCCTTCTTTCGTCCTTCTTAGTGTTTGATTTCAATTCATTTTGTATCATAAGAAAAAAGCATAGAAGAATTCATTCCATAAGTGTTTATCTTATTCATGTTTTTGGAGTGACAAACAAATTCACACCGAAAATTAATAAAATATTTTTTTAGTTTACATAAATGTAGCGAAAAACAATTTAGAACTTTGAATTGGATTTTTTTGATAATATTTTCTCCCCCCAAAAAAGTTTTTCACGAAAATCACTTTTTTAAGAATAGAAAAAATCTAAATATCCGAGTAAATTAAATCTGTCACCGTACACTAATCCCTGGAGTTACATTCACACAGAAAACAATATATCTCTGGTGATGGGGAAGCAAAAGTGTATAATCGGTATATATCTTAGTGGCAATCCTGTTACCAGCAATTAATAAGCCTTTTTATTTAGGAACATTGAGTTTTACAGCACTATCAATTATCCTTTACTGACTCTAAGGTTCCAACTCTGACCCTTCATTGCCCTTGATGAGAAGGCCTGATCCTATTCATTCCCACTGCCGAATGGATACCTATGCTTCTATGTATAATGTAATTTTTTTGTTTCCAAAAGTTTGTCCAACGACTTAATTTCTTTTCTTTCTATATCAGGAAATCCTGCCCGCCCATCCTTAAAACGTCCAGCTACTGCCGGCTCACAGTTCAAAGTAAGTATTGTTTAGTCAAATGACATCAACAGAAAACTTGTGTTTTCATATTATCTTCCAATATCGATCATTAGGAATAAAGTTTAACCACAAACGAGTCAGTCCACTACCACAAACAAGATCTCTCCCTCTCTTTCTTTCCTTTCCATTCCATCTCTCTCTCGAATATTAAAGAAACAAAATGGGTATCTAAAGGACTATGCAGAACCCACAAATCATAAAATCTATCAAACAAAACTGAAACAAAACAAATCTAGAAAACAGCCGACAAGGGGAAACTAATAGAAAAGATATTTCACTCTTCATTGTCTGTTTGCGAAAAGAGGGAAAAAAAGTACCCAAGCTTATTGATAGAGTAAATCTGCTTCATATTGTGTGCATATATAATCTTTGTTTATCTTGCCTTCCACTCCATTCCCTCCCACATTCCAGCTACTCCCACCCACCCCTTCAACTCCATTGCCCCTACATTTCAAACACTCCCCCACCCCATCAATCCTCCTCCCTCCCCCCACGTTTCAGACACACCCACTCATCCCCTGCAACTCCATTACATCCCACTCCCTACCCCCCCCACATGAATTTTGGTCAGTCCCACCCAATGGCCACCCAGGCAGATGGAAAACGTCCATCAACACGAATGAATCTCTTGCCTTACTTTCTGTTCTTCTCCTTGTACATGGACTGAAATCAAGAGATCAATTGCGATCTTGGAATAGGTCCATGTCTTCTGATTAAAAACTCCCTGGTGTCAATTTGGAACAAATACAAGAAGCTGACCTTTGAACTTTGTAATGTCTTTCTTGTAAAGCAAGGCAATTCCTAATTGTTGTCTGCAAACTCTCCTCAACTGGTAAATGTGCCTTTTGTAGTGAAAGGTTCACTGACTCGAGGCTCTGTTTCATTTGATTTTATCACTTTTAACGGCTGTGTTTAAATAAAGGGAAACTTTCGATGTTATCTCAAAAGAAATACAAGGCTTATCTGAGCCATTAGTAATTAAACTATTTTCGTGTTGGCTGCTTGAATGAATTGTGAAAAGACCGCTTTGATACTACACATGAAAAAAAGGCAACAGTCATAAAATGATTTTGAGTATTTGTGTACATATATATATATATATATATATATATATATATAGTAAAAAGGTTTGGTAGATTAAATGAGAAGGTGAATATTTTTTGAAGAGAGAAATCCACAAATATATTGAACTATTATTATCAATCATTTTCATAGCACGTTTCAGCAGTTTTAGAGCCATATTAGGTTAATGTTGTTCAAGTGGCTAAAATGTCTTTTGTGTTAATGAGTTAATATCCGAATCAGATATTTCACGGTTGTTATCCTGAATATGATACATAAAGATGCAATTATTTTCCATTATTATGAGTAAAATTATCTTTCTGTAGATGTGCTGAAGGTTCCTATAGAAATGTTTTGCTGTGTGAGCTTTTGCTTGCGTTGAGTAGTGATATATGTATTATATTCAGGATGATAACCTTGAAATATCTGAAACTGATTATTACACACACAAGACATTTTGATCATCTGAAGAATATTAACATGACAAGGTTCTAAAAGGGTTGAAACACATGTTGTTATGAAAACAACAATACTCAAGTTCAATAAATTAGTGGAATTCTCTGTTTTTTAAACATTGTCCCCATAAAAACATAGTAATTATTTGTAAGAATCATTAGTTGTCAAAAACAAATAAACCCGATTGGATGAAAGAAAAATGTTTTCCAAATGAAAATGTGCTTTTTGATTTCATAATTACAAGATCAAAACACATTGCTGATGAGTGCGTTAAGCATGAAATGTTGATATTCACCGGGTACATATCCCTGAAATTCTTTTTTTAATAAATTAATAGCTCTATTCACTACGTTTAAATATCATCAACAATCAGTAAAATTTGTTTTCTATTTCTTTTGAGTTTTTTTTGTATCTTTACAAATTGAAAAATACATTATGTACTCAATATATATGATGGAGTTAAGATTAGCTACTGAATCATTGGCCTGAAGAAGCCCAAGTAGGGCAGAAACATAAACATACTTGTGTAACAAATCCTTACTTCATAATATTTTAAGCTCTTCTCTGAATCAACTTAATGGTCAATGTTGAATATATCACGTCACTTGATAAAATTAACCCGTCATACATCGGATATTGTATTATATTAAATCATATCCCTGTTTTGTATTGTGAGTGTGTGTATATATCTATATATATATATGTATGTATATATATATATATATATATATATATATATATATATATATATATATATATATATATATTCTCCCAAAATCGATTCCATCTCGGTTAAGAAATTTACTTTTCAATGAAACATAACCAGGAGAAGATGTCTTTGATATAGAAATACTGTATGGAGATCTTTTTCCAAGGTTTTTTGCGTTCTTTTTACTGTATTCACTCTGACAAAATCTTTCTTAAAACTCTTTTACTACAAACAATCATCGAGCACTCCAACTGATGATTTCTACAAAATTGTCATAACCAGAAAACTTCATTATTGTTCATCCCTGGTAACACATACTTACCGGATATAACGCTTCACTTATAGAAATGACACAAAGCACGAGTCATATTTCTTGTTACACTTACTGATCCCTCACGGTTAAAAATGTTTTCTGAGTAACCAACATAAGTAAGCCCTGTTTCAAAAAATAGACATGTAATATAAAATAATATCAATAAACATGAAACCTTATGTAAAATGACTGACAATGTGTATGGCATAAACTACATAATAAGAAAGGGAGGTGGTGTTTGATCAACACTGCTGGGGAGCCATATTAATATAACTGTTTAGTTTTTAAAATCCCCAAGACATGGTAAACAACTGATGATCCAAACAAGAGAAAATTTATATATTGTACAATAATAACAAAATATAGGGGAAACTGGGGGGGGGATCACTGAAGGAAATTACATAAATGCATTGACGGATATTGGGCGAGAGGTGACTGGTGTGACTTGAAAAAGTTTTTTAATGTTTAAAGCTGTAAAGCTTTCTAGACATATATGTATGTATGTATATATATATATATATATATATATATATATATATATATATATATAATTGTTTTTATGTTATTTATCAAGGATGAAGCATATGTAGATATAGACGGTGTATACAAAGAAATAAACATTTTACAGAAAATCAGAGTTCATGAAGTGTTATTTTCTGTCTGTTTTTTCGACCAACATTAATCTCAATTACTTAATTTCATTTTGTCAGGTCAAAATAACCTGGGCTGCCATTCTATTTTTCATAATATCTAATTTTTGCTCTGGTTCCCAAATCAGAAAAACATTTTTTTAATCATCAAATATTCATGAATTGTATATCATTGGAAAGGTAAGTAAGCTGAGTAAAGTTTTCAAAAGAACCATTTGCCTTAGAGCAACTCATTTTGAGCTATTTACAATCAAATGTCATGAACCCATGTTTCAAAAAAGAACACACTAGTGTGAATTGATAGCTATGATGTAGGGGAGATATTGGATCCACAACAGACTCCTCCATTCAAATATGTTCAGTCAATTTTTTCTATCGTAAACATTTATTTACCGTATTAATAAGGAAAATCAAAAATCTTCTTCTATCAACCATGATAAATAAAATGAAGTGAAAAAGATGAAAAGCTTTTTAGCTTTTCATCTTTTTCATAAAAAATCTTTTTTTCTCTTAAATGAAACTCTATTTTTGACTTCTTTCACAGGTATCCGTAGCTGAACTAATGAAGAATCTTTTATCTAAAAACCCTAATTATATCCGGTGTATCAAGGTAAACATTTTTATCTTTCATTTGCTGCATGGCATTTACCATTGCAATTTTTATTTTTTTTAAATTGGATCAATACTTGTAAAAAGATTTTCCTAAAACAAGGGCATACCAAAGGTGGGGATGGGGGGTCCAGGAAGGGTGCCATGTCCTAGATGCCCTTCCTGTCAACTAATTTCTTCCAGGGTTGCTAAATTTGCCCTTTCTCTGCTAAGTCTGGCTAATACTTTTCCAATTTAACTGATAAAAATTTACAATAGCTGATTAAATCTGGTTACTTTAGTAAAATGTTCAATTTTTTTCAATAATCCACAACCATTGCGTCAAAATTTGAAGTCATGTAAAAAAATTTCATTGAAAAATAAAAATGGTTAGAATAAATTCTATCTGTGACATCGCTGGAATTTTCCACAGGAAAATATCTAAAATAGTCAAAAAACATCAACATTCTGGGGAACATAGATGTATTGATAACCCCATTGGAATGAGGCCCAAAAATGGTCAAAAAAAAGTTTGGCTTTTTTTTCTTTTTCTTTTTTTTTCTCAAAAAAAAAAATTTAGGTGTCTAATGAAGTACTGATGCCAATTTTAAAGTCTGTAGACAAAACAAAATGGCCAGTAACACTGGGATACACAAATTAATAAACTCTTCAGAATAAGACCCAAAAAAAGCATTTTTTCCAAAAATACAAAAAAACATTCTTAAAAGTACTGATACCAGTTTCCAAGTCTGTAGACAAAACAGTATGGCCAGGAGCGCTGGAACAAAAAAAGGATGGCTATGATTGTTCAGTTCATTCTGGAATCTTAGTGTGAAGTTATTATTTTTTGATAAATTGGTTTTAAATATACATAATGTATTTAAAGTATATAATATATATAAAATTTCTAAAGACTGTTTTAGCTATAAATAATAAGCCATACTTGTCAGCGCTAATTTCTTTCCTTATAAGGCTTGCACGCCCACTTTGTCAGCAAATTAGAGACCAGTATCCCTCAATTAGATTCATTTGGTGTACCCTTGGAAAAAGGGGTGTATCAAAAGAAGAAGAAAAAGAAGAAAATAACCGCAACATAAATCTCCAGTAATTATTTCAAATTCTTTCCATCTCAAGTCCTGTGTAATAAAAGTTTGAAAAAATATTTGAAATGCCATCAATAAGACCAAAAAATGTTGTAATTGCAATAAACTTCCATAGATTCAAGATATACCTGTAAAATTGCTTTAAATTGCTGTAATTATTGTAATTAATTAGATACGTTAATTGTACTTTAATTGCGTTGCCGTAGAATTAGCAAAGAAAATGTTGGTTTGATAGAGTTGAAATCCACCGCAACAAATTACATCAAAATGAATTTTATGTATCCCCGATTGTGTACAGAGGATATCATGAATTATAATATCAAACGGCTGTCATTATCAAAATCCGTTGGTCCCAAACACTTTATTCAAAGTGATCACAATAAGCGGCTTTGTTTTATACTCTTGGGTGGATGTTATCAGCTGATTATTGTTATCTAAAAGACATCCTCCCAAAGTGATCACAAGTCGCTTCCTCTGTATATTATTTGTATTTATAGCATTTCTCTCTTTACGAATGCAAAGAAGAGGTTTGTGTATGTACATAAATATTGAGAATACCATAGTTACTTACGTATAATGTGAGAAATCTAATAGAAAATACCTGGGTCAAAATTAAGAGGTTGCATTATTTTCAAGTGTAAAAAAAAGTAACATATATAGATATATTACTGTTTTTTTAGCTACAAAAAGTTGGGGTCACATTGTATTCGATATTGCATTTTGCTTGAGTAAATAGGATGAAGTTTACCTTTTGCACCCCGTGATTGACCGCTTTGTAAACAGACACATTTGACTTGACACTGGTTGATGTCATCCGAGTATTACCATCTTAAAAAAACGTAAACAAATAACATGTTTACGGAAGTTACTTACCTTCAGATAAACGAGTCATTCCTTGATTAAAAAAATAAAATTTTTGTCCTTTCAATCCCAAAGAGTCAAGTTTAAGAAAAAACGTTTCTTACCACCAGAAAAACAAAAAAATGTTCTTTTTTCGATCGTATTCTCATTTCTAGGTTTTTTGGTTTTTTTCCCCTAAACTAATAGATTATTTTCAAAAATTGCTTAACCTAAAAAATATAGTTTTTGATGCTTTCAGTCCAATTGTATAGGAATTAATCATTTGGACAAAATAAATACAAAAAAAGGTAGTTTTGAAAACTATTTACCGCTAAAAGTAAATTCATTCTCTTGAAAAAAAAAAAACGAAAGTATTTTTTTGTACTCTAAGACCATTCACCAAAACAGGCAAATAAACAGAGGTAACAAAGCTCTTTATTGAATCAAATAAATTAATTTCTAAAATTCATCTATGTTACCTTTTGATTTTGTCATCATCTTCTTTTGTTTGCTTATATTTTTTTGTCTTCTCCTTTTCTAGTTAAAGTTAGAATTTATTATACTCAACTTAGCTTAGTCCTCAATCAGTGGGGATCAAACTCGCTGCCAAGAAAGAATGATCCATGAGACCAGCTTTATAACCATTACACCACAACAAGGCGCCTCTCTTCTGATAAAAGTTGGCAGAAAAACATTCACTTTTCACAGACGGCCAGAGAGATTTTAATGGTGCAGCAAATGGGATAAAAATAAAATTAAATCAATGTCAATCGTGCCATTTTGTCTCTGACAACTTTGCTGTGGAGTTTGTTTCATTCATCAGTCACACTTTCTGCAAATGGCTGCCATGATAAAATCTCAACAAATTACTTCTGCTTTTTTTTTCCTTAATTTTTTTTTCAAATTATGATTCTTCTCTTCTTTCTCTTTCTTTTTCTCTTCCTCTCTCTCTCTCTCGGAATAGCCCAATGATTTCAAGAAGCCAATCGCTTTTGATGAAGATTTAGTCCGGCATCAAGTTCGATATTTGGGGTAAGTTTTTTCTTTTCCATTATTGCTTTTTCAATTAACAACTTTTTTTTCCCCTATCGATAAACTTGGAAGAGATATATGTATTCATTTCTGTCTGTCTACACTTTATCTCCAAACTTTTTCAATGAATTCCAATGATATTTCGTAAAAGAGGAAGGGGAAAAAAAAATGACAATGGACTGATCATGTTACAAGAATGTCAGATAACCACTGGACAACACAGCTCACAACAAGGATCCCAGAAGATCACATGCAAAACTGTAGCCAATAAAAAATGAGATAACGGCAAAATTGTAAATATCTCTCTATCTATACATCATTATGTGTGTATATATATATATATATATATATGATCATTTCAAATAACGCTTTCAATATAACACAATTTATAATCATTCTGTTGGATCATATATCCATTTCCCTAATGACATAATTGACGTGTTGAAAGAAACAAATAGAGCAGATATAAACCTTGAATGAGTAAAAATCAGAATTTGGAGTTGAAACAGTTACTTGGGCCTTTGCATTACTGACAAATGTTTAGCTCAATGGTAAGAGCAACATTTACCATCAGGAGTTTTGCTTTGGAAGCAAAAATTGGGATCCAGTCTTCTAGGATCTTCCTGATGTGTAGAACTTGGTTCTGCCTGTGATGAAGTTGTGCTGGTCTGTGGCAAGATGTGATAGTAGCAACAGTAGTGAGTCTTAGAGAGGCCGTAAGGCGTCAGGGTTGAATACACAGATATATATAGTTTTCTAAAAAATCCTCATAGAAATTCCAATATATCCATGAATTTTTCTTAAGGGGAACAACTAGTTTAAAAATGATTGTAAACCCACTTGGTATTTTCTTTGTACTATAGACCTAATTCTACAAAAACTTTTCTTTTATATAAAAGAAATCTTTTCTAATACCCCTTAGAAGATTGCGTTGCATTTCAAGATACTGAAGAAAGGCTACAACCCAATGTGTTGTTTACAATCAAACAAGAGGTTTTCCTTTATTGTTAACAATACATTCGAATTCTCAATTGCTGCTATGGTGAACAAAACTAGGAACCCAGCTACTTACTTTGGAGCTCTCTACAAAAAAAGATCTGACTTTGTCTATTTAAAAAGAAGTAGTAGACTTTTCAACAAAATTGTTATTTTATCTAAAAGCGTACAGATGCCTTTCTTTCTAATTGAATGTGTAAAAAAAAAAAGAAATGAGTAACACATTCATTTAACTCTAGTTATTCTCCATACTATATATATATATATATATATATATGTATGTGTATGTTTGCATGTACACATAAGTGCCTATCAGACTATTTTGAAAAGTTGTTGTTTTCATTACTTTTAGAGCTGCATTAATCATTTTTTATTCTATTTAGAAGCTTGAACTCTCTGCAGTATGATTCATGGAGTGTTCAAGCTTTAAAATGAAATAAAAACTGAGCATCATAACTCTGAAAATAACGAAAATATCAACTTTTTCAAAAATGGTTTGTTTACTGATGTGGCCAATCATATACACACACACACACACACATAATGGAGCACTCTGATGGATGGGGAATTGCGCGTAAGTAAATATATTGCTTAATTCGGTCTTAGTGATCGTCCAGTTCTGCGCAGGGCAGCGGAAGTTTTGAACTTACCTCACGATACTGGAAGGGATATTGGATAGTTTATAGCCACACTGAAGAGTTGTAATACAACAAAACAGCTGTTTGTGGATGACACAATTATTAATTACTATATATATATATATATATATATATATATACTGAAGCCTGTATTGCATTTGATAAGAATATCTACCTGTGTTTCTGTGGAATTTCAGTGATTTCTCCCCATTCTCTTACAGTAAGACTTAACAATAGATTATTTCAAAGCAGTCTATAGTTTAAATAAATTTCTTAGGCATGCTATGCCAAATCGAACGTGCTGATAGGCAAATATAGCCACTTAGAATTGTCATCAACAGTGTTTTTCAGTACACTTTGGGATTTTTTGACATCTTTTTTCAATGTCAATTGAAAGTGAGAAATTTGTATGACCTGGCAAGATTGATTGGCATGTAAGCAAGGATTTGTTGATGAAGGGTTGAAGTTCAGTGTGTTTCTAATGTCAAAAACATGAGAAAGAAAACAAGAATCCAAATGATATTCAACAAGGTTTGTGTGTTCAATTGATTTTGAGAAAATAAGAAATCTATAGAGAGAGTTGGGAAAATGGAACGGCTAAAAAAAATGTCAATACTTTCAATAAAAAAAAGGAGAAATTCTCTCACATTTTTGCTTTTTCTCAAAGTTTACACATTAGGCACCATTCAGAGTTCAATTGAATCAATCATGACATTATTTTTGATTATTACATTTTTTAACGTGTCCACACATCTAAATAAGACACTTTTCAGTTGGTCGGATATATGATCAGTCATTTTATCACAATTGCATTAAACAACTGAAATAAGAAGGAAGAATGAGATGTGATGTCCTTAAAAAGATGTCTCTTCTGATCAATTTTTTGTCACCATCTGATAATGTCATAATAGTGTCCGAGGTCCACATTTTTGTATTGGAAAAAAAAAATGCCTAAAAAGGCTGCTTACAATTTTAATAGAAAATAATACTTGCAGAATAATTCTATATCGGAATATTTTACAAGTATGAAAATTGATTGACTCAAAGAAAGACTACTTGCTTTTCTTCTTCTTCCTCCTCCTCCTACAGATGGTTTTTCAGTAGGATATATTTTCATTCAGATATAAGGAGTATAACGTTTAGTTAGTTTCACAATAGAAAATGAAGGAGTTGGGGCTCCTATTTTCTTCTTCTTCATTTTTCTCCCCTTTTTTTCTCTAAAGACAATCCCGAATCAAACATATTTTTTGTGTCAGAAACAGTCAACCAGAACTGTCAACATAGTTATCTTCAGTTTTTATGTGATTCTGGCTGGCTTGCTGACAATGCATATGTGTCACATGTACAGGCTGCACCAATGGAGTTAGAGGGCTAAAAATCTGAACATTCATGCCTTATTATATCTGGGAAAAAAAGACGTTTTTGTTTTGTTTTCTTATTTGAGGGATTCAATTTACAATTTAAGTCCATGCTAAATCGATATTTTAGTTTGTGTTCTGCAATGTTCATGCTTGTTTTTCGAAGATTTAGACATTCTAATGATCCAACAAGGGCAAGAAAAGTTATTTATTCATTGATCACCCCATCTTCCAGTTTTTTTTATTGATTGCCCCCATCACGGCATGCCGCCAAAAGACATTGATCACATGATAGTTTCTACTGAATGATTTACTGGACTTGTTGTGTTTCTGTATTTTCTGTGTTTTTATTTTCTTACTTTGACTCAATTTCTCAAAGACGATCCCAAAACAAACAAATATTTGTTTCTCTGTGTTTATATTGTTATTTTTACATCTGGCCAGCACCCAAGATCTATTTTATATTGGATAACAAATAACAAATGATTTCCCAAACAATACAATCAAAATCAACCCTTCCTCTATACTAAGCGCCCGAGCATGGCGGCTTGCAGCTAAGATCCTCTGCCAAGATGAGGAGAGCCAACAATCAAAATAAGGAATTTTCAATCTGAATTTTGGCACACCACAAATCAAAAATCTTTTCTTTTTTTTGTGTGTGTGTCTGATTTTATGACCTTTTTGTGCCAAATGTTTGTTTAAGCAGGAGGGGACGGATATATGCATTTAACATCAAACCCATTCCTTACCAAAATAGGTGGAAGGAGATGTAGTTGTATCATACCAACACTTAAAAATAACAAATACTTTGCAAAAGTGAAAAAAAAAAAAAAACTTGGAGGAAATAGCCCAACCATCAGAGGACATAAACTTTTTAATTACTTACCAGCTATTATATGAAATCTAACCGCAGTTTCACTGGACAATTTTAAGCAACATTTGGATAAGTTTCTTTGTTTTCTTCCAATTGAAACAGAACTTTTTGATTATGTTGCAGTGCGACAAACTAATGGCGATAGTTTAAAAGACATCATCCTTGATGCAGTTATGAACAGTGGTAGTGTTTCATGTCCATCGTGAGTCAGAGAAACTTCAACTAGGTCTGTGTACAGCAAGCATCACCAAAGTGGTTAATATTAACACATGGGGGCGTGGGGTCGATAGGACTATCCAAGGTGTCGATTAATGCTCAGAAGTCAAAAGGGGGGCTGATAAATGCAGCAAGGTCATGGGGTAGGAGGTCAATTAAACTTTTAGGATACTGTGTATAGTTTTAAGAAGGGTTATTAAAAGGGTTTCAAGTGCAGAGTTCAACCCAATGTGGCTTCCACTACTGAACATGGATAAGGTATGGAAATCCAGGCCAAACAAAGAAAGAAGAAATTAACATAATCCGAATCCAACGTTGAAGCGTGGCTACCTTTGGAATTTTCCGTTCACCATCAACGAAAAATTCTGTTTAGCAATATCACATTCAGGTGCTATACCTGAAGAAGGCTGTAGAATGAGTTGGCTGAAACATTGTGTGAACAATACAAACGATGAGGAGTTCAATCATCCGAAAAACTCTTTGAAATAAACTCTCAGGATCGGAAGCAGACATCAGAACTATAAGAAGTGAAAATATAATTAACTTTGTTTTTATCTTATATTCTATTTACGAAAACCCAATTATAATGCTGACATGGTTATCAGAGCTGATTTTGTTTCCTTTCAGCAAAGATTTTGTCTTGTCTTGTTTTGTGTCATCCATAAATTTTCACATATTCATATTTTTGCTTTGTTTGGTTTCGTTCAAGTTCTCCTTTTTCATGTTTTGTTTTTTAATTTCTCAAAAGACGAAATGAAACGAAACCATATCTGAAACTGCACGTCAACTTCATTATTACTAATTGGCCTTGTGGTGTCGAATGCTTTTTGATTTAAAATTTTCTCCTAGGTCCATTGAGTATGCATGTCAAATTAGGTCGTATAAATCAGATTTCTAGTATCAAATTGAATTAGAAGGCAGGCGGATCATTATTTGGATGAGAGCGAATGCAGACCCCGCAATTTTTTTTTTCTTTCCTTTTAAACTGGAAACCATTTCACACACACATATTTAAAGCCTATTTTGGGCCTACTGAAACCATTTTAGGCACTGGGTAAGTCAAAAGTTAAAAAAGAAGTGGGTCACCCGAAAGTCAACCATTGTAAAATTATGATAGATTTTTTCAACACATACATGACTTGGGGTCAATGAGGAATCAAGGGTTTGGGGGCTCCTGCTGTACACAGACATTTGACAAACCATTGAAATGAGATTTATAGCAGCACTCATATCATTTTCCTGCTTCTAAAATCCTGCGATTTTATTGCTTGCAGACTGATGGAGAATGTCCAAGTAAGAAGAGCTGGTTATGCCTTTCGACAGACCTATGGTCACTTTCTGTACCGCTACAAAATGTTGGCTCATGCCACCTGGCCACACTGGGACGGGCCAATTCACGAAGGCGTCAAGATTCTAATGGAGAGCATAGGATTTTCGACAAGAGATTATGCTTTCGGAAAATCAAAGGTCTTCATCAGGAAACCCAAAACGGTAAGGAATTTTTTTGCAATCTTTCATTTGTTCTTTAATCCCTGCTCGAAACTTTATGGCATTTGAAGTAATATCCTGATCTTTATTGGATATTGGAAGATTTTTATCAAGTGCCCCTGGAGAGCAGAGAAACATACATTATTACGCTTTGAGCAAAGCCTCAATTAGTATGAATTTGAATGATACGAATTTGACTTATGAAACAATACCATTTTTCATTTGGTACGAAACTTTGCTTTTGGTCATCGTGTGATAAAATGCTCCAGTTCTTTGTGCATTTTCAAATACCACTGATATTATTGTTTGATATAAATTGCTTTTAATAACTATGGATAAAAGGAAAAATACTTACACTGTGAATATGTCCAGTGCTTTTAGAGAGAAGTGAAAAACATTATTACACTCGATTCATCTACAGCAAAGCCTCAATTGGTATGAATTTGAATAATATGAATTTGATTCAGTATGGATTATAAAACAACGCCATTTATCATTTGGTGTGAGACTTTACTTTTAGTTATCATGTGATAAAAAGCTTCAGTTCTTTGGGTATTTTCAAATACTGGTTTCTTTAATAAATATGAAAAAAAGGAAAAATACTTACACTGCAAATATGCGAGAAGCTTTCCAAGAAGCAGATAATAATGGAGAAGAAGAGACTAATAATCAGATGAAAGAGTTCTCCATCAAAGAATATGAAAACATATTTAGGAATGTGGAAGCATTAAAAGAAATGGTCATGAATTCCGAATTATCAATATTAATAGAGGCATGTATGTTTGCTGAGATCTTGACTAAGTTTTTTTTTTTTTTCAAAGAAAATTCAAAGAAAGAAGTTGATGTAATCTACACGGTTTAATTATTCAAAAACAAAAAAAAAGCAAAAAAAACAGCGTAATATTGTATTGGTCTTTTTCCTTTGCTATGTTAACATTTAAGATGCAGGATTTGAAATGTTTATTCAGTCAGACAGACCCTTGTGTGTGTTTCTATATATATATATATATATATATATATATATATATGTGAACCACAGACAGCTGTTTTGTTGTATTACAACTCTTCAGTATGGCTAGACAATCCAGTACCATGGGATAGGGTCAAAACCTTCGCTTTAGACCCAGAGGCAGTTGCTCAACCCCTGACCTATGCAGAACTAGACTGTCAGTAGGACCAAATTAAGCAATATATTTTTTCTTACTCATAATTTCCCATCTACCAGAATGCTCCATTCCAGAGTTGGAAGAGCATTGCATATATATATATATATATATATATATATATATATATATCAGAAAAAAGTAAGGAAAACTTATCAATTTAATAAGATCAGATATTCTGTAAAGAACACAATGCTCTCACCTTCATTTCACCTAATTTGGCAAAGAAATGTGCAATAGTGACCTCAGCTTAAGATGGCCTTGTGCAATACAAAACTCATCTTAGTAAATATCGTTAACCAAATTGATAACACAATTCTTTACAATTCAAAATATTAAAATCAGATTCGCTTCCAAGTTGGCGAATTATAAAACCTGAATTTTTGTAGCCTCTAGGTTAATGCTCTAACCATGGAACCATTAGCTGTGGAAAGGAAAATAATGAGAGGGATAATAATACCCTCAGGATATATTTGTTGGGTAGGAAATGGATTTCTATGCCATAAACTTCCTTACCTTCAGAAAGACACAAAAACCTCAGATATATCCTTATACATACTGGATATAAACTGATATCAAATTTCTGATTCATAAGTATCTACACATACATGTAATGTAATATATGCAGAGGTAGAAATTGTGTGTGTCATGAAAAAGTGTTTGGTGAAGTGCAGTGTTGAGGAATGAGATTATGTTGAAAAATAAATGTTTGCTGCATAAAATGTTTGTTTATCATTAGGCAACAGACTTATTGAAATCTCCACTCCCATGTATGTGTGTATGTGTGTGTGTATCAGTAAAAAGAGAGGAAAAGCCACACTGGTCGGAAGTTATCAATTTAATAAGATAAGATATTTTGTAAAAAAGACGTCATGTTGGTAGCTTCAAAAAGGTATCTAATTAAATTGACTGATTTTCCTTGCTTTTTACTATTTCCCTGGGCCCTTTTTCTGGAATCCAAGTGCATACACACACACATACAGACATAATAATGAACAGTGATTTTTTTTTTTTTTTTTTTGTACACCCAGAAGGCCATATTGCATTTGGATGAAAGATCTACTCGTGTTTCTGTGGAGTTCAAGCATTTTCTTCTCATTCTCTCACTGTATGACTTCATGGTTTGCCACTTCAAAGCTGTTAATAGTGTAAATAAATGTTTGTCTCATCAATTACATCTTGGGTTTTATTTAAAAATGACTGAACTCATTCAAATGGAAAAGTTTTCTGTTCCTATCAGTATATAGATGATTTTATCACCAAAATGGTTACTTTTGAGTGGAAGGGTTTTTTGTCATGGGTAGAAAAACAGTAAGTCACATAGGCAAATAATATATCTATTTAGTGACCAATGACAAACCGTCAACCAAAACTGTCAGAATAGGTTTCTTCAGTTTTTATGTTGGTCTGGCTGGCTATGTATGTATGTATATATGACATGTACAAACCACACCAATGGAGCTTTAGGGCTGAAAATTTCAACTTTTACACCTAATCTCCAGGAAAAATGTTTGGGTTTTTTTGTGGGGGATTTAAGTTTATCTACTAAATAGGTTTTTAGTGGGGTTCAATTTGCAATGTAAGTTTATGCTAAGTGGATCATTTACCTTGTACCTGGCAGCATTTACGCTTTTCCTAGTGATCAGGGCCCAACAGAATGTGAGAAAAGTACCTCATTCATCGGTCATCCATTTTCTCGATTGCTTGATTGATCTCCCCTAACAAAAGATGTTGGTCCTGTGATGGTTTCTATTGAGTGTCTACCAACTAGACCTGTTATAATTATTTTGAGATGAGATGATACTTACACCTTGACTTTCTTCTCCTTTTGCAACATCTCTTTCTCCTTCTCGAATCTCTCCTTCAATTATTTTTCATTCTTCTGCCCCGTCACAACCAATTAGATGTTATCCCAGTAAACATGGGGAAAAAGATATGTGTATATATATATGTATAAATATACATACACACATATATATATATATATACCCAAAACAGTTACATGGTAAATAACTGGTGATCAACATGTATTACTATTATGTATGGCTTTTTTTTTTCAAATTTTCATTGATTTATCTTTTTGGTTTTTACTATCTGATGAAATTTGGGGATGAATCCAGAGATTTTGAAAGTAAATTCCCCCAGCATTATAGCTATGTGTCTGCACAATATCTCCAAAAGCTCTCAGTGAATTTCAATGACATTTAATAGAATGGCCGACAATCTGCTTAAGAAACAGTTGATTAAACATTTTGGGGCTGATCCAGGGGATTTTTCTTTCACCATTACCTCCCCTGAATCGTAGCAGAGTATGAACTGCTCTCCGTTGGGTTTTCACTGATGTTGGCATTGGCTTTGGTATTAGTACGTGCTTTCTATGTACTTTATGTTTCACCGTGCCACAACCAATTAAATATTTCAAGTAAACAGGAAAAGGAGAAAAACTTCCAATTATTTCACTTTTTCATTCATCCTTTCGGCTTTTGTTATTTCCATTTTAGGAACAGTCCAGCAAAACTGTCAAAATAGGTTTCTTCAGTTTTCAAGTAGGTCCTGCTTGGCTGGCTATGTATGTATGTATGAATGATGCACACTGGTTATGCAGATAAAGTTAGGGGACTGAAACTGTCAACATTTACTCCGTCATGTCTTGAAAAAAAAATCGATTACTTCATTTGGTAAAACCCCTCAAATGGGTTTTTATTGAGTGGGGGGGGGTTGCAATGCAAGTTTATCAAAGATTAATCCCTTAGTTGGTGCCTGGCAGCATTCACATATGTTCTTGAGGGAATTCAGATTTTTTTTTGTGATCACAGCCCAACAAAAGACAGGAGAAATAACTTGCTCATTGATCGCCACTTTTTTCTAATTTTTTTTTTTAATTGATCAACCCTTTCATGGCATGCCACCAAAAGACCTTTGTCATGTTATGGTTTCTATTGAGTAACTAACCAGACCCTTTTTTTTGTTTTTCCACTTTTCTTTTGTTTTTCCAAGAATTTTTTTTATTGTTGGTATGGCCTCGGGTTTAAATTGATTGATCTCCCCTCCCTAAACACTTTGAATTCATTTCAGCTGTTCGATATGGAGGAGAAGCGCCGAGAACGGATGCATTACTTGGCGGTTCTCATCCAAAAGGTTTGGAGAGGATGGAGGCAATGGAAAATCTACCAAATAATGAGGTGCAGTGAAATCATCATTTCCTGCAGATTCCGAGGATATTGGGTAAGTCTGAATAAAATACAGATAAACATTTGTCTTTTTTTTTTTATCTATATCATAATGATCCAATTTCTGTACACTTGTATGTGAGTTTGTAGATTTGTTACCATAACACAGCAAAAACAGCACATCATTGCACAATTTTTGTTAGTGCAATACAATTGAAATTGCTCCAACTTGGAGAATAAAGCAATTTCTAGTCTTATGTCCAATAACTCAGACCAATGTTTTCCGAGCAATTAATTCAAGTATAAATTGGCCAAAAAAGATCTCTCTCCAAGGGAGATAACAACAGGTCTATCAAATGCTATTTACAGTTCTTTATAAAACAAAAAAAAGGAATAAGCAAATAATCATAATACAAATTCAATAAATAGGAAGTGACTCAACATCAAGCTCCAACACCAATTGCTATTTTTCTCAACTTTCAATAAAGCTTTGCAAAAAATGACCCTAACAGGATTTAGAGATCAGTTTTTCAGCTCAGCTTCTCCCGTATTGTGCAGTCCATGAGGCAATGATTCTATGAGAGTTTGAACTTGGTTCGCAGATTCTGCTCTCCATGCCGTTGACTGTTAGGTCACCCACACCTCTGATTTTCTTCAGTTGAAAC
Organism: Thysanoteuthis rhombus; assembly: GCA_963457665.1. Taxonomy (NCBI): domain Eukaryota; kingdom Metazoa; phylum Mollusca; class Cephalopoda; order Oegopsida; family Thysanoteuthidae; genus Thysanoteuthis; species Thysanoteuthis major. Next base: position 3,251,503 of record OY735231.1, read on the forward strand.
TCACACATCAGACTTCGTTAGTTGTGATATCATTAATCATGATTGTCTTCCTTCAAATAGTTTAGAAACTGTCAACACTGGTTTCTTCAGTTATTTTGGTTATTGTACAAACAGGCTGTACCAATCGAGCTAGGAGGATGGAAAATTTAAACATTTACTCCTTATTATGTCTTTTAAAAAAAAGTTGTTTTTTTTTCTAATTCTTTCCCAAAATAAGTTTTTAATGGGGGTTCAATTCACAATGTAATTTTATGCAAAAATGGTCCCTTAGTTTGTTTATGTTTATTTTTGAAAATTCAGTCTTTTTAGTGATCACCTTTTAACAATGATTATCCATTTTTTTTCCAACTTCTCAATTGATCACCCCAACATGGCATGCTTCCAAAAGACATTGGTCATATGATCGTTTCTATTGAGTTGCTGACTAGACTTGTCTTTTTTTTTCTTTTTTTTTTTTATCATTATAAATAGTTACTAAATTACTTTAACAATGAACTACTAATGAAAAAAATATTTTTTTATCTTCTTTCAGGCCAGGAAGTGTTTCTTACAGTTAAAGAATGCTACAATTGTTGTACAGTCTTTCTGGCGTGGATACAAAGTAAGCAAAACAATAAAATATACTATTGTGACCAATAAATAGTATGGAGAACCTTATTTCATAGATTGTATCTGTGCAGGATCATGGTAAAATATGAGTAGCAACAGGAAGCAATGTGAAGCAAAAAAAAATACATCTTTTATCATTGGTAATAATTGCTCTGACCAGTGAATAGCCCCAACTCTACACCTAACCTTAACTCCATTAATTAATCATGACAAACCTCTGAATGATAGTTCGTTTGTTTTTTAATTACATTCTCTTTGCTTCTTGCTGTTTCTTGTTGCTGCTTGTATTTTACAGGGACTGATCTATGCATGGGGTTTGTTCTATGTTCTTTTCTATTTCTGGATCATTCGTTCTTAATGTTATCAGACTGTTGTTGTATTCTGAATGACTGTCCCAAAGTGATCACACAAAGCAGCTTTTTCTGCTTATCCAATGTATCTTATAGCTTCATATTCTAATGGGTTAAACCATAAAAGAACTTTTCTTAATTCAGTCTACATTTTATGAGTGCATACAGTATATGCTGGTGTATAAGATGGACATTTGATTTTTCTTTCGAACCTAAGCAAATATCTCACTGCATCCAATGCACCAGTACAATACCATCTATCAATGTTCAATAATGACAGATATTGGGCTTGAATGAATTGTAGCAAGTGGTAGTCCTTCAAATACCATTGCAAACTATTTGTTTTATCGTTCAGCATATACAGCATATCCACTATTCTAATATAATCTACTCTTTTCATAAATGACTTTCTTTGTATGCCTAAAATTCTTGATTTTGTCTACTTTATAACTCTATATTTTCAAAGGTTAAAGTATAACAGAATCTTTCATAATTGTAATAAATGGTCTACATTTTGTATGTGTGTATATATCCACCATTGTAACATAGTCTGCTCTTTTGATAACTTCTTTTTTTTTTCTTTTTTTTCTTCTCTCCTAACTTTGTGTTTTTGATTTGTCTTTGTTTTTTTTTTCAAGGCTCGGAATCTCTTGAAAGAACTGAAACACCAAAAGCGAGTCCTCTGGGCAGTGGCTGTGATTAGAAAATATTTTAGGGGGTGGCAGGTTCGCAGGGAGTATAGGAACAAGTTTCGTGCTATTGCTGGGCCCAAAATTGTCCTTTTCTTCCAAGTTGCTTTGGTGAGTGACTCTCAACTTTTTTTCTTATATTTTGTTACTAGTTTACGCTTTCCATCAAAAAATGATGGTAACATGTAAGTAATTTTGCAATTGCATTGTACTTATAAAATATTGCCTCTTTTTTTCCCTTTCCCTCATGGTCACCCTAAGCAAGGTCTTTTTACCACTTCTCACCAAAGGGTTATGAAAAAGGGAGTTGTTAATGCCATAAAATTTGAGACCTATAAAACCATACAATATCAACATCAATAAGCTATTTTAGCATAAGTTAGAATCACTAAGACATGGTGTGTTTAAAATGATGACTAAAAGTTCTGCATTTTCATTTTTATATTTAATACATCCTGAATATTAAAATAAAATGAAATTAAGTAAAGATACAAACAAAAGATTTGGAAGAGTCCACTACATAAATGCATGGTATCATTTTTTTCTTTTTCCTTACTAATACTAAAAAAAAAAATCACAATATCAATATGAATACACATATGTTGGTTTCACAGATAAACAAATATTTTGCCCTTTAAAACTGACGAATAACATTTGGGTCACTATTGAATAATTATGGAGTTTATTTATCAGAGTCAACATACATAAAATTCAATTTTTGATGCTTCATCAGAAGAGTCCACTACGTAGATAGGAGCAATTAGCTCAGCTCTATATAGTGTACTCTTTCTGGTGATATAAAAAAGTATAATACACAAAAAATCTGTTTGGCATTTTATATAAGTGGATCATGAAATAGATTTGGGTTGCAATAAGTCATTAACAGAGCCTTTGAGAAGAATTCTATAGTTCTTTAGCCTTCCTGTTTTCATCTGCTATAACCTTTTAAGCATACTATACTATGTTTGCTCGATGGTAAATGATACTCACCTTATTTTATTAACTCTTAAATTCATAAACCGCTTGAAACCATTTTTTGACAGGGGAACTCTTTAATGAATAGTATAAAGTATAGTTATACTCTTCTGTGAATTTTTAAAAATTAAAAAATTCACTTAATGGTCAAAGGGAATTTAATTGACTTTCTGTTTTCTTTGTATGAATTTAAAAGTTAATAAACGTATTGTATCAACTCGGAAGTTCTAATACACAACTCAATCCAAGAAACTCCTTGGTTTCCTTTGGGCCTCCAAGTCCTGGTGCAATTCACTGGCTGCACCCCACCTCTCAGAAGCCCTGGTCAATACTATTGGTCCCTGTTAAGCACCAAGATTCAATGATATTGCAACTAAATGTTGTTTTTTTTTCAATATTTGTATGTTTTTAAATTTTTCAGAGAAAGAAATTTCTTTTAAGTCTGCGAGGCCGTTTACCCTCTATGTCCCCAATATCTGAAGAATGGCCGAAATGTTCAAATATGTTCAAGCCCACTTCTGAGGAACTAAGAAAGATCTTTCATCGTTGGCGGGTAAGGCTCGATCTTCTTGTATCAAATTCATCAATTGTCAAATGATTTTGTATCCTCTATTTTGATTGAATTCTATAAAATGTGAGCGAAAAATAAACTTTGAGTACAAATATATTTTTGTGAAATGTATACACTTGAGGAGGTCAATTGATTCAACATCAAGTCATGCTATTTCACATCATGTCAGGGTTACAAATGAATACTTACCGTTAATAAGATAGATAGCGTGCTTGTCTCCAGTTCGGAAGGCAGCAAAGTCGTACTAAAGACTTTGAAAATGGCACTCCATGCCTATCTGCTAAGCACAAGGTCTAGGATTAAGCAACCTCTCTTTGAGGCCAAGGGGTTACAGCCAAATCTTGTTGGATACTCCGGTTCTCATAAGATCATTGAAGTTAAGTCATGTTTAGCCTGGTCAGTATCTGAATCATTGGGAAATACCGAATGCCGTAAGCAGAACAAAGTTTCGACAGGCATAGCAAGCCAGATGTAGATCTCACTAACAATTACCCATGTACTTGACCCTACAACACACTCAATGGCAGTACAAGGGGAAAATGTCCAAACATGACAACACATCTTAAGATCATAATCACAACAAATGAACTTTTAAAGACTTCGAAGAGAACACATACTCATGGTCATACCGTGGCGTCAATTTTAAAGTCATGTAAAAAAAAAATTCCATCAAAGAATAAATATGGTCAGAATAAATTCTATTCATGACATCACTGGCATTTCCCACAGGAAAACTTCTAGAATAGAGTTAGAAAAAAAAAGATATCTAGATTCTCAACAATGTATATGTTGTCATTTGATCCGTTAGAACAGGGGCACAAAAAAAAGGTTAAAAAAGCTTTTTTTCAAAAAATAAAACAAACTTTTTTAGAAGGGGTCTAGTGGAGTACTGATGCCAATATTTAAGTCTGTAGACAAAACAGCCAAGAGGCCTGGAATGAACAAACAAACAAACACACAGACATAAAAAAGGATAAAACTCTTCACTATCTTTGATAACTATGTTTGTTCAATATATCTTGATATACATAGATATATATATATATATATATATATATATATAATTACATGACAATTTTTTGAGTAGTATTTCTTTCATTTTGATTTTGCTTGCTTTTAATTGCAACTACTCAGACCATCAGTCTATGGTAGTGACTAAACAACCCAAATCAGACATTTGGAATAAGTATTGAGTGAGACTTGAACTTGCATTTCTTTTACCTTGGAAAACTTTCCTATGGATGGTGACTGCTATGCAACTAATACATGTGAAAAAAATAACAAATATTGTGCCAAACAATCGAGAAAAAATAAGGGATGTATTTAAGGGTTAGATTTGATCCTAGTCCAGCCATAAGAGCTCTACTAGCTAAATTGGAAGAGCAACTGCCGTACACAAGCAGGTTTCCCATATTAAAATTGGATGCAAATTCGATTCTCGCCAAGAGCTTATTCTATATTTGTGATCTGCAGTGTTTATTCATTGCCAGAGAGTGACAGTCTGAACGATTGCGAAGGAAAAGCCACTAAAATTAAGTTTTAAAAAATACTAGTAAAAAAAAAAATCTGTTAAATTCATAGACCACTTGTAACCGTTGATGAAAAGGATTCAAAAATGTTGTTGATTGAATTGAAGGAAAATTTTTAAAATATATCTACAAGTGCAAGGGAAGTAACTTGCTCATCTTGAATTACTCTTTGAATATCTTTAGAATTGATTTAAGAGTTTATTTGAAGGGATTGGCAGGGTCTGGACATCCTGGATCCTCCTGGATCAGTGCATGCATCATCATGAGAATAGAATACAGAAGTAGAACAACATATTTTGAGATAAGCTCAAGCCTTTTTAACCTCTAGCACTCAGTGGGTGACTTTGTTTGCCAAGCAAAAAAGTTTGTCCTGCCACTGCAAGAGACTCCAATCGCTGAACCATAGTGCATTTGAATTTCAAGCTTGTGTTGTCAAGTCAATTTCAGTCATACATGAACAGGCGAACAAGTTATACGCTTTCAATGTTGCAATGTACACAAGATATTGGCACCCTTGGAAAAGTACACAGACTGCTAGCGGTCGATCTTTAAAATTTTAGATTATTTGAAATACTTAAATATTGTTTCTCTTATTTCAAAACATTTGTACATGTGATAATTAATTTTCTGTTTTATTTCATTTTTCAGTGTCGAAAATATCGCGAGAAATTAGATTTGGTAACACAAAATAAGATGAAAGAAAAAGTTATTGCTAGTGACCTTTTCAAAGGGAAAAAGGTTACTTACCCACCAAGGTAGAGCTTGACCTTTTCCTCTTCTTACATAAAAAAGAAATTGTCGAATGACTATTTCAGTTTTATGCTTTCTCCATTAAATTTATTGAATGCCATATCAATTAGGTGAATTCATAAAACACTTGACCATGTCCAGCAAGTTCACAACATTATTATAGAATCATTATTCTTGTTTATTGGTACACCTCATACAGTGCAATTATTATTAATTTTCTCACATCTTTTGATCTCTTCTCTTCCTATATCCTCCACTTACACTTGCAATGCAATGAACCAGAGTAAAAATAGAAGAGGGTGCTCATACATGTATGGAACAAAAAGGGACTCAACCTTCATTATAACTGTCATCCATACATTACACTCTTCTTCACAAGTCTGTAAACTAAAAATCAAACTATAGAAGTTGTACACTGCGGGGATATAGACAGGTAGCAAAAGTAATCAATGATTAGATATATATTAGTTTCATCTGCCTTTGTACATAATCAGAGTTGATATAGATATATTCAATAGATGATAAATTTCTACAAAATTTTATACTTACTTTTACGAGAATGATGATGATAACCTAGTTTTCAACCTCCATGGAATTTCCACAGGTCCAGTTGGTGATTTATTATCTAATTTCAAACTCAGTCTTCAGATTTTCTATAAAATTAATTGTTCATCATGTCCATTTTTTTAATAAATTCATTCTTATTCCAGTGTGCCACATCCATTCAAAGGTGATTATTTAAATTTACGGAGCCATTTCAAGTGGAAAAAAATGTATGACCACACCCACGACCAAAACTTAATTTTTGCTGATATGGTGCTAAAAGTGAACAGAGCCAATGGCAAGGTAAGTCAAATGATTATTCAATGGCCAATCAACTGTCTGCTTTCTGCTTTTGTTTCTGTTTTTTTCTTTCTTCCAACCATTTTTCAAAAAACAGATTCAGTATCATGTATGAAGGCATATGTCGAACCCAAACGGAGGTTTTAATTCAGGTTTCGTCCAATATTTGCCTGATAAGTGAACTCTCTTACATAAGACAGGATTGTGTGTATTAGAATTTAAATTTAGAAAGCAAGAAAGTTATCCTCCATATGAACTTCAGCAAATAAATGTTATGTACAATGAACATATTTTGGACAAAGACACAATGATCAAAATCGAAAATGCAGAACTGAAGAAAGTAGACCACTACATCTACCTAGGACACTGGATCTCCATGAAATCCCCAAAAGAAGGAATCAAACGAAGAATCGCACTAAGTTGGCAAGTTTTCAATAGAGCAAGCTCAACTTGAAAAAAGGAAAAAATACCACTAGTCCTAAAAAGAAGGGTATACAACCAATGCGTTGTCCTGGTAGTCACCTTTGAGCTAAAACATTGAACCTAATCAAAAGATTGACCCTCAAACCAAGAACCATGCTCAACCTCATATGGAGAGATCATAAGACAACACTGCAAATTAGAGAAAAGACAAGAGTGAGTTATCATAGAAACCATTGGAAAACTCAAATGGCAATGGGTTGGTCAAGTTGGAAAAATGGCAGACAACCATTAGACATCACAACACAACATGGATCCCCACAGATCATATGCAAAATAGTAGTCAACAGAAAGTTAGATAGACAAATTCAGAAAGTACTGGTTCCGCAACATCCCTGAGAGGTCTTGTGAATTTTGGGAAAAGTTTATGTCCAACATCGGATGTTAGAAGGCTGATGATGTGTCTATTAGAGTAATACGATCCATTAGGGAAAATATAACACCTTTGCTGCACCAGCTTGACACTTCACACCTGCTGTCGTCCTCCCCACATGCAAAAGATTAAGGACTTCTCCAGGTGTTGGTCCCTGGTTACAAAATAAGAAAAAATGAAATAAAAAACCTGAAAATTTGAGTTCCATTAGGTCTAGCCCTCACACTATCACCATTAGGGTTTGACCACACTTTGTGTCTTATGTGACGACCCAATAAGGATTTTCCTGCAAAGTTTTTCACCCAAATTCATTGACTGGCATGGTTAAAAAGTTGGACTTGAGATCCGGTCAATTATTTATATTCTCAGAATATCAATTCAAGTTGGTTTTCCTCAAAATACTTTTCCAGGATAGAAATTAGGACTTCAATCTGAGGGATCCCAGATGACACCTTTCAAATTTATCTTAGGTCTCTAGGTACAACCAAATTGCACTCTGGTGAATATAGATAAGGGTTAAAGGATCAATCGCTGTCAGCCTAACCCCTCACAGAAACAACTTATTTTTCACTGGATTTGCCAAAACAGCAATCTTTTTTTTTAAAAAGTGCTTGGAATTTCCTAGTGCTGATTAGTTGAAGGAAAAAAACAATCTTCGGTTTTTCACAAAATTTGATGTAAACCTTTAAGGTAATTTCTCACCAGTTTGTAAAATCTTGTTATTGATAGGACCACAAAAAAAAAACCCTGATTGACTCAAACACTAGCATAAATGGAGAGTATTATGAAGAGACTTGAATTTAGTAAGATGCGGTTTTACCAAACAAATGTTGAGAATATCATGGACAGAGCATGTAACAAATGAAGTTTTAAGGAAAATGGAAACCACAAGGAAACCGTTATTAACAATAAGAAAGAGACAGTTTGAATTTTCCAAACACATAATGGAGAAGGAAGCTTTGAGAACTTGATACTCACATTGTGCTTTGAAGGTAAGGAAGGCAGCAAGGAAACCTTATTAACAAGTTTGAGCAAATTGATGGTGGTACGAGTCCCAGAAAAAGAGCAGTTGTAAAGGAGCAAGAAATCAGCAGAAGATAGGAAGCTGAGAAGAACCATTGATATCCATATCCCGAAGAGAGATGGTACATAGAGCAAGAGAGAGATATGAAAATAGATCCTGTGTAGAAAAGGTAAAATCTGAAAGTTGCTGGCATCACCAATAGCAATTTACATGCTGACAAATGAAGTCATGTGACTATCCACCAACCGACCGTTTTGTTTCAGATAGAACTGAATGATAATTTTGTTTTTGCTATACTTCAATGAGAATTTGCATGATTCAAAGAATATTTATCGACACAAGGAGAAATGTGCTCTAACAAGAAACTCCTCTTGTTCACTGAAATGCTCTTATAAAAATGTAAAAATAAGGGATAGGTTCAAAAGGGAAACTTTTAAGTATCAACAAATTGATAAAGTTTAATTCTTCAAAGGGTCATTAGAAAATCTCAACCCCTTCTGAAGATATTCAAAATGGCGCAATACTTTTTGTAGATTTTGTATTTGCTGACCCAGAAGCCTGGCTTTTTGATTTGTTTTGTTTTTTCAACAAATGAGATCAGATAGTCCGAGTATATCGTCTTAACCTTTTACTTGTTCTTTCAGATGATGCAACGGTTGTTTGTGATGAGCACAGAGGCCATCCTGTCTATTGACCAACGTACAATGTCACTAAAGTACCGAATCCCATTAGCACAAATAGAAAAGATTTCTGCAAGTCCATACACGGACAGACTTATGGTCTTCCATATTAGAAAGGTAACAATAATTTTCACATCATGAAAACACATTTTGCTGTGGGAAATAACTTTCCTCTGGGTCATCTATTAACCAATCCTTTCAAAACTAATTTATTGAAGTACTTAATGTTTGTATTTGTAATTGGATATAAAAAGAAATTTAAAAATGTTATTTTTCCAATCTGATGGTTGAAGAAAAATTGCTTTTTCAATCAATAAATAATCATTGTGTATGATATAGTCAGACTATTTTACTTATCTATTTGGTCATTTGCGTACAACATTCCAGCTGTTTACCCAATGGCTTTCATCAGGTGTCCCTGAATATGGAATTACTTGGACAGAACACATCACACCTGTTTTTTATATATCATGTGTGTCAGAGTTGTGTTTTTGGTGTCAAATTTGTAGTTGCTTCCCTTGCAGAGGGTGATTTGTTTTTTTCTCAAAAATATCCTTTATGAACACATAGACGAGAAAAATAGTCTTACTATATCATACATAATAATCAATACACTCCATCTAACAAAATTCATACAAGAATGAAATAAAAAAAGGTTCCATATTTTGAAAAACCAAAATATTTGTCCCATTAGACATTTCTTGTTTTTTGTATACATTTCTTGTATTACATTTGTCCCAGCAGAGTTGCAAAACAAATTATTATATTAACTCTGTAACAAATAATTGAATACTTTGAAATATTATTTTTTCTTGCCTTTGTCTACTGCATTGATTCTCAGTCCTGGATCACATCCCTCCCCTTGTCATCCAAGATCACATTCTTTACCATTGAGATCCCAGGTCACATTTTTCCCCTAGCAAAAACAAGAAAAATCCCATTAATTTTGGAAGGAAGGATCTACAACTAATGCATCCTTCTGATAGTAACCAATGGAGCTGAAACATGGAACCTAATTAAAAGATTAACCCCTAAACTGGGAAACATCCAATGTGCACATATGAGAATCATGCTCAATCTCACATTCAGAGATCGCAAGACAGCTCGATATATTAGCAAAAAAACAGGTGTCAGAGATATCATAGAAATCTCAAATGGCAATGGGCTGGTCATGCTGCAAGAATATCAGACAACCATTGGATAACATGACTCACAGCATGGATCCCCAGCGATCATTAGCGAGAATGTGACCAACATAAGATAATATGTCTAATGCAGTAGTTCTCAGAATCCCTGATCATATTCCTCCCAAATTCCTTCTCAGGTTGAATTCCTACCCACCCCCGTCGTTAATTTGAGAATCATTTGTCTAATGGTCAAATTCTTTTTTTTCTCTACAAGAAAACTATCCCATCTATATTCCACATGAATTGTAAAGAATGAAATGCTCACTTGATTGTTTTCATGATTTTTGTGTTTGACTTTCATTTTTAGCCATCGGACGTGTATCAGGTAAAGTAGTCAGAATGCAAACAAAAAAATGCCCACGCAAAGCAACCCCCCCACGCCCACCCATAAAAAAACGCTTTTTTACCTGCCTCGTAGTTTGCTTAAAATGATGTCTCCGTTTATGGCCACTTGGAAACTTTTTGTTTCACTTTGAGTCGTCTTTTAGTTGCTTTTTGTTCCTTGTTTTCATTCAACCTGATTATTCGATTTAAAGGAATCAATAATCTCCACCCCCAATCATGATGTGGCTGTGTTTTTAGGTTTTTCTGGATTCAAAAAAATCTCTTCCTGGATTCCTTTCCCCCTTCTCTTCACATAGCATGGTCGGCTTGCCAGAAATTAGATCCGACAAAAATATCACCGGAGACTTGAATCCGACAACTGTATTGCTTCAGTAAAGTTATATTTAAAATCTGACTGAAACCAATTATTTTTTGCCTGGAAATAATGCAGTAATTGTTTTGAATGGCTAGTTTTAGGTATTTCTTGAATTGCATTGAACCAATTGACCTGCATTTCACCAAAAGTACTTTTTCTGTTTTGTATTTACATGAATACAAAACATTCACCTTTGTTTCTTTAGTTTCAACTCAACCAATTTGCATAAGTCAAATATATATATATATATATATTCTTTTGTTGTTGCTTGCCTCAAGAGTATTTGAGTGATCACTTATCTGTCTGTCTTGTCTCTTGTCCAAATTGCTCTGGAGAATTTTTGTTTTGAACATTTCCTTTCATTTGGGCTGGAATATTTTTAAAGAGCTGGATTCTTTTCAGCTCCACAGCATGTCTTTATTTTCCCATTTCAATTGCAAAAAATGTGATTTTATTCTTTGGAATTCAACTTTGATACATTTTGTATTTTGAAGAGAATAAACAATGAATACAGTTGATGTGAGAATGTATATCTGTACTTTTTAATCTCTCTCAAGGAGTCTTTTCAATCGCTACAGTTTGTCTTTCTTTATAAGGGAAGCTTTTTAAGCGCCATAGTCGATCTTTCTCTATGAATGAATCTTATTTGAAAAGAGACTATGGAACTAAAAATGAATCTCTCTTTCAGTGGTATCATCTCTCCCTCTCTCAAAGTGCTACAGTTTCTCTCATCTTTTCAATGCTTCAGTCTCTCTCATCTTTTCAATGCTTCAGTCTCTCTCATCTTTTCAATGCTTCAGTCTCTCTCATCTTTTCAATGCTTCAGTCTCTCTCTGATTTTCTACTGTTACAAAGCTTTATATATCTATCTTTTCTTTTCTTTTATCTTTTTGACTTTTTCTATAAACTTTCACATTTCTTAGTTTGCTCTCTCTCACCTTTATGTATCTACTTTATTTTTCTCCTTTTCTTTCAATTCTTTCCTCTCACTTTCTCTCTCTCCCTTTCCTCTCCCTCTCCCTCTCTCTCTCCTCCCTCTCCCTCTCTCTCCTCCCTCTCTTTCCTCTCTCTCCTCTCTTTCCTCTCCCTCTCTCTCTCTGTCCTCTTTCCTCTCCCTCTCTCTCTGTCCTCTTTCCTCTTCCTCTCTCTCTGTCCTCTCTTTCCTCTCCCTTTCTCTGTCCTCTCTTTCCTCTCCCTCTCTCTGTCCTCTCTTTCCTCTCCCTCTCTCTGTCCTCTCTTTCCTCTCCCTCTCTCTGTCCTCTCTTTCCTCTCCCTCTCTCTGTCCTCTCTTTCCTCTCCCTTTCTCTGTCCTCTCTTTCCTCTCCCTCTCTCTGTCCTCTCTTTCCTCTCCCTCTCTCTGTCCTCTCCCTCTCTCTGTCCTCTCTTTCCTCTCCCTCTCTCTCTCCTCTCCCTCTCTCTCTCCTCTCTCTCTCTCTCCTCTCTCTCCTCTCCCTCTCTCTGTCCTCTCTCTCTCCTCTCCCTCTCTCTCTCCTCTCTCTTGCTTTAATCTAACTTTGGTACCTTTCAACAACAATGTTGTCTAACCACTAAGTTGGACTAATTTTCAAGTATGGTTTCAAATTAGGACATAATAGGTTCAAGTCTAGGAATATTGATAACTATAATAAACCTCTAGGGAGGCCCAAGCTAGTTCTTAATAATGGAGGATTATCGACAACAGTGGCTTATAAACAACAAATAACAGTTTAGGAAAAGCTTGGAAAAAAAATTTGAACTGGATGAAATGCTCCATGACAGAGCCAGACCCTACACTTCTCATCTGACTGTCTAAGCTAAGAGATTTGGGTTATGAAATCTTACAGCATCCTACATACTCACCCGACATTTCTTTCCCAGATATTCATATTTTGGAGCATTTTCAACTTCACATCCATAATAATAAAGTTTGAATAATTTTTGAAGCCATGATTTGTGCTTTTATTGAATTAATGAACACTGAACTTGAATCTTTTAAAGATGGTATGCTATGACCTGAGGATTGGGAAGAGTTATTGCCTCAAACTTCAGTCATCTTACTATTTAAAAATCATTCTATATGTAACAATTAGAAACCGTCAACTAAAACTGTCACCATGGGTTTCTTCTGTTTACAAGAGTCTAGCTCACTGTGTATACATGTACGTGTTGCACATACAAGCCACACCCATCCAACAAGAGGGCTGAAAAATCAAGCATTCACCCCTTATGTTAACAAAAAAAAATTTCTCTGTTTTTTGAGAATCCTCTAAAATAGGTTTTTAGTTTGGAGTTCAATTTACAATATAAGTTTGTTAAATTGGCTGTTAGATTGTGTCTGGTAGTGTTCACACTTGTCTTTTGGAAATTTGGATATTCTAGTGATCACTATCCAACAAAAGGCAATAGAAGTAACTTATCCATTGATCACCCCTTTTTCTGTCTAGTCAACATGGCATGCTGCCAAAAGTGATGGTTTCTATTGAGTGACTTACCAGATCTGTTCTTATTCAATTGATTGTCTTCCTTCCTTTTTAAATTGAAATATTTTCTGCTTTTTTTTTTCATGTTCCTCAAATTCCAGTTTTATTATCAAATGTCTTCCTTTCTTCAATATCTTTCTCCCCACCACCACCATCTATTTTTATCTGCACGGACTCCAAATAATTCTCATTTTCTCTCCCCCCCACTTTTTTTTTCTCAAGGAAAATGGAGGAATCCTTAGCAAAAAGGGAGATTTTATCTTCAGCGGAGAACACATTTTTGAAATCATGACAAAAGCGTATATATTGATCCAGAACATTTGCGGCAAACCCCCAGAGGTTCACATCTCAAATCAGTGAGTACTTCTATTCACTCAATTTCCTAACATAGAGGAGATATCACTGAGCTGGTAGCTGTTCAAAACAGGACATTTTTAAACTAGGGAAAAATGGAGATCTCTAACTAAGGATAGCATGTATGCTACCAAGCAGCAAACTAAGGCTTGCAGTTACTACTACAGGCCACTTCCATTATTACATAGCTGTTGGGATCCTAGGAAGACAAGGTCACATTATAACCAAACCGCAATCAATTTATCTATTTTGGAGCTTATTAATATTTAGAAGACCTTCGCTCAACAATGTTATCATCACAAGATAAGATATTGGCAGATGGAGTCTGTTGTGGCCTCTGATCAGTTGGAGATGAAATTAAGATGGCCTTCCATTATCCAAAGCCTCTGATAAATTGGAAGACAAAATTAAGACTGACAGGACAAAGAGAAGGAGAACACTATTCATTTGAGCAGATCATCGTAGTAGCCTTATTACTGTCATCATTATTATTTCTTCTCTACCTTTTGAGTGTTCATATCAGTAGTAACTAGTGTGTTATGCTGGAGATTAACAACATGTCTCTCAAAATTCCCCAGCACTTTCCTTGGTATTCTGACTGTTTCCAGTAATGTTGTTGTCTGAATGGTCTTGATTTTTTTGTCAGATTTTCATTTGTTCAAATTTATAAACAGAGCAGATAAAAAGTAACAAATCATATTGCTGTTAAATTTTAAGGATGTTTTTGAAATATGTAAAATTGAAATGTGCTGGGAAAAATTTGTTCTACATCTTTGTTAATTTTTCTACACATTTTTACATTATCTTTCAATTTATTCCCTTTTAGGTTTGCTGCTGATTTGAATGGGAAAAAAGTGGATATCTGCTTTCGGAGGGTCCCTCAAGAAATTCTTCCAGGCGTTTTGAAAATCACCCGGAAAGGAAACCAGTTTGATGTTCTTCTGCATTGAGCACAAACAATTTCTCTTGCCTTGGCATATTCTTCCCTTCCTTCATAAAAGGAAATACCAGCAAAATTCTGACCAAACTCTCGAGGCAGGAAGAACGATAATGGTGGTTATGATATAAATGCAACCATTATTTTCTCCAACCTTTTTCTCAGAGGAACCAGGAACTCCAAATTCCAAGAGCTCTTGCAGTATTCAATCTTGGTGGTGAATGTTACCAAAAACCTAATCAGGTGCACATCAAGGAAACTCACAAACCCTGACCCTGTAAAGAATTATCAACCACCAGGGTACCTAGGCTGAATAAAAACAATGTTGTGGCTACAGCACAAAGTCTGAAAAGCATTAATTCTAAATGTTTATATGTTTTGGAGGCTAACTTAGGAAAGAAAATAGTATTTGTAATATTCCAGATATGAAAGAAAAAAAAATATACAAAAGTACTGAAATATCATCCAAAATACTCGGGTGTGCACTCAATTAAACTGTTTTTTTGGCTCTCAGGATTCCCCTCCTTTCTTCCGGGCCCTGAAGTTTTAGCCTAATCAGCCTAATGGTTAATTTGCCACTGCCCTGACCAAACCATTTTTTATCAGTGGGGTCAAGTTGACACCATTTCAACCTGCTGACCCTCTCAAAACTCAGACTTTCTGAGACAACCAAACTTGACCTGAAACAACTATTCATTGGTCAAATTAATTTGACCTTCCTTGATGTGATTTGACTCAATTTGATCTGAACATAGTGACTCAGATGACTTGACCTCTTGACCTGACCTGACCTAATTAAGTTGACAAAGCTGTTTAATTTTAAAAAGAAAAAAAAAGTTACCAATACCATATTTTTGGCATTGTTCAAAATTTGGTGATATGGAGTCTTTCTTGGGGAAAAATAATTTGTTTGTCCCAAAATGTGCAAAAGATGAAATTGGGGATAAGATACTTTTCTTTTTTTTTTTTTTTGTTTCGAAGCTGTCATAGACAGGGTTTATCTTTCTCTCAGGTGATCACAACAACGATTTAGTGGAAGACAAATAATCTGTGGGAGGAAAAGATGAGAAAAAATACATACAAAGATGTCTCTCTTTTTCACCAGACAACATTTTCCATATCATTCACAACCACGTTATTTTCTAAACAAGAATTAAACCTTTTAAAAAATTTAACTAGATTTAGATTCAAAGTTCTGAAAAGAAAAAATTAAAAGAATAAATTTTTCATAAGCAAAAAAAAAAAATCAATAAAAATTGTTTCTAAAATCATCTTCTTCCCATTACTAGAGAGGAAGAAAATTCGAAGTATAGTTCCAGGGGGTCTTCCTCTCAGGCTGCACCTCCTCATTGCACTTAAAGGGGTAGGGTCATGTTCATTTCCTGATGCCTGAGACATACTGAAAAGGAAAGTGTGGAGGGAACTGGATAATCTCTGGAACCATCCACACATAGGGTCCCCACTTCAAATTCAACCTTGTGTCAGATTTTACTCTCATGGGGGGGGGGGCGGGGATTAAGATCACCTCCTTCCCAAACCTCTCTCTGAAAATATCCAATATACATGAATTGTTTTGTTTACTTACATATTGTAACATTCCAATGAATGTTTCCCTTCATGCAAAATAATATACTCATCTTTAGGTTAACAAGTGCAGAGCCCCATCCAAAGGTGCTCATTTGGAAGGGGCTGGGTTTCAAAAACTCAAAGTGTTCTGGCTGAATTGAATCTTTAAAACAACGTTGGTAGCGAACGATGCGAAATGTATTCTAGAGATTGAAAGTCAAGGGAGATAATTTATAGAAAGCATGAAAGATCTGTAATCTTTGATTTTTCCTTTTTATTAGTTTTCAGGAAGACCGCTAATCCAAACGACTTCAAAATCGACACTACACTGCCTTGTGTGCTGAGTTATACATTAAATGAAAGCCAACTTTGTGCAATTGCTAGTTGTCAAGTAATTGCAGTACATGCACTCAAGCTCACAGAGATTTCTTCAATTATAGTGAGATATTTTTTCTTCCCTTCCTTGTTTTAAGAAAATAAGCCTTGATTCTATCACAAAATGGAAATCATTTCTCATAAATGTTTTAGACAGCCACCACTCAAACCAGAAAGATAAAAACATCGACTTATATGAAATAAATAGAATCTGTAACGGGAATTGTGAAAGTGTCAGGGTTAATGTAAAAGAGTGGTCTATAACCAAGGGTGTACATGACCTCAAGTAGTGCGTAAAGAAATTAGAGTAGGGGGAGAAAAAGATGAAAAACAAACTGTTTTTCATTTTATCGTGGATGATTTTATTAGTTATATCTTGATACAGACTTTTGATTAACATCAGATGATTTCAACATTTTGTTATCTAGACTTTTTATTATTAACTTTGCCAATTTTGACTTATCAAAATTTATCACATATACAGACATATAAGTATTTTCCATAATGGATCATATTAGTTTGCTTAGAACCGTATGAATTTGACTCTCTGATGGACTAAGAGCTGCCTTATGTTGGAGAGTCAACCTACCTGGCAAATATTGGACTAAACTTGAATCAAGACCTTTGTTTTTTGGTCAACACGTATGCCAGTATATAACGGTAATTTTTCAGCCATAAGATTAAGGGGTGCGAAAAAGTTTTTAAATCTTGAAAGAGTTCAAGCCTTGAAGATGATTGAGAACCCTTGACATAGATGAACGGCACTTCAACTTAACTGAGTAGAAATTGATGAGCAGCTTTCTTTTGTACCTGTCATTCAGGTGCCGCCCGCAGTGAGGGATTATCCACCACCTGGGCCGCTAGGCTGAGCATTAGTAGGGCTCCCCTTGACCTTTATATGTCAGGAGTGTAATTTACAAAAACAAGATGGTGAGAAAAAAAATGCAAAAGTACAGAAATATCATCTAAAATACCCACGTTTACCCTCAATTCAACCATTTATTTAGCTCTCATACCCCCTCCCTTCTACAACCCCATCCCCACCCCAAACTCTTCTGGGCCCCTAGGCTTAAGCCTACTCAGCCTAATGGTTAATCCGCCACTGAGTGCCTGATGTGATAAACAGCTTGTTCGAAAAAAAATTTCACAGAACATTTTATCGTAAATCTTTAAAAAAACTAAACCCGCCTGACTAGTCATCACATTTGACGACAAAAAAAATCTTCAGTAAATAAGTTTCCGTATTTTTTGCTATAAATTTAGTTTGCTTCTGGTGTTATTGTCCTATAATATCAAATAAGTTTTTAGCAGGATTTGAACTCACAGACAAAGGCCCATTTAGGCCCAGAATTGTTCACTCTATGAATTACATAAGATCATCCCAAACATGAATTTGAGATCAAATGTAAAATACGGATCTCAAAACTGATCCAATGCAAAAAGGTCAAATTGTCTATTCATACCGTAGTCAAAATTCAATCTTTTTCATTTTATCAAAACAATGTAAAATTCAGACTGCTATGTTCTTTGATGTAGTTAAATTCTACATTTGATCCTTGTTTTAATAAAACTAAATTAAATTTTGATTACAGGGTAATCTGAAAATTTGAGCCTTTGACTGGAATCAGTCTTGGGGTCTTGGATTGTACATTTGATCTTGAATTTGTTTACCAATTTGATGTTCACTTGTGAAGGATTTGATATTCTACTGTACATAACGATAATTTAATGTTACATTTTTTTTTTTTTTCTGAATGTTTGAAATTTTTAAAAAGATTCTCTTGGGGGTAAAAATTGCTAGTTTTGGAAGTACTACAAAAAAACCATTCTTAAAATCCATATAGTCCATGCTTGGCCTGGTCAGTAGTTTTATGCACTTGTGAAATCAATCATAACTGGTATGAAAAGTTGAATGAAGACTGACTGGCAAGACCTTAAAGAAGTCTTTTATTCAAAAGTATGATGCACATGTACTTTTTCATGAAATCTTTCAACAACAATATTAAAGAATTATGGACTTTGGATAAAGTGTACCTTTGTATACTAGTAAAATATGCACCATTGATTTGGGCAACAGTACATACAGCTAATATTTCCCCGTCTCATTTTCCTCTCTCCAATCCTTCCCCTCTCTCCACTTTCCATTTCTTCTTTCTGTCCTTCTCATTTCCCTCACCCCTCTCCCTCATTCTCATTTTTCTCCATCCTCTCTCCTACACAGACGTACATTTTTTAGGGAGCGGGGAGGTAGTGTAAAAGACTTTAGTAAAATGGTTCAGGAGCAGCAGACCTTGGGCAGGTCTTCCTATACCCCTATCCCCCAAAAACATTCATTTGCACAAACCAGTCGGAAACTTATTGTTCTGTTAAATTGAGCAAATGTTCTAATATCATATCACATAAACTTTGCACAATTTTTTAACACCGCCGATCCCAATGACTGCAGCACATGGCTACTTTGTGTTATCCATCCTTTTCCTACAGAAGGATTTGTCTTGAACATGCAGCAGTGCCCCTTAGACCATACTGTCAACCCACGATATGTCTTCCTTTTCTTTCGCAGGCAAAGTTTCAAACAAGACTGGCCTGGCCATCATTCAGACACGTCAAATATCCATACCCGCTGACGGGAACATGTTTTAAATGGCATCAGGTCGAATCATCACCATTCAAGTGGTTCTGAGGTCAGTTTGTTGATAGGACAATTCATCACCAACTCCAAGAAATGTTTAAATTTAAACAAGAACAGTCCAAGTTCTCTTATGACATCACAGCGTTCTATTTTGACGTCATGAAAAATAGGTCGTATTTATAAATATTGTAAATCTCTCTTTTGCCTCCCTTCTTTCTCAATGTATGCTTTCGAACTTTTCAGTTTGGTTGGAAACTAAGTGAATTTGGCTTTCGTAGACCTTGCAACATTTGTTGTAAGTAAACACTTAGATTCAGTTTAGTACATAAGATACCAAAACATTAAAATATGATTTAATAATACCTGCAAGTGTTTCTATGAATTTAATTTTTTGTTCAGAATCATATTTTTCTATCACATTTTTGATACACTAGTTAAAATCTTTGCATTTTCACTTTTGGAAGGTTTCTCCTGTTATAAATTTTGCCATTCAGCAAATGCTTTGGGGATAAATTCAAATAAGATCATTTATCCAATGAATATTGTTCAAACCGACAAATTATAGCAGACACTAGAGACGAGTTGTCCTATCGACTGATTTAACTTATGACAAATTGACCGGCGACCAATTGACTAATGACGAATTGTCCTAGCATCTTTTATACAATCAACAAAGTGAATGTGCCGTCATTTGGAGAACTGAGAAGTGTTACGCTCTTGTAAAACTTGATTTATTCAGTGGCATCTTCTTTTGATGATATTATCAATTATAGAATTCCACAGGTTCTTCCATGAATATATGAAGCAGTACATTTTCCGAGGATGATTTTATGTTGTTAGTTTAAGATTGCCTCCGGCCAGATCACTTCAGTTCAAACATGCTTTCCTACCATACTGTTGAAAAGCATTCTTTCTCACCACTGAATTACGTTTATAGTATTAACCTTCAGCGCTCTGGTGCCAAGATTTTGTGCACTTTGTAATTTTGAAAGCCTGTGACATTTTGTGTCTGTTCATATATGACTGAAATTGACATTATAACTCGACAGAGGAATTCAAACTCACTATTGGTCATCGATAGGAGTTTCCTGCAGGTGCAGGACAAACTTTTTGCTTAGTGAATGATGCTGTGTACAGAGTACTAAAGGTTAAGCCTCTTCGACCTGGCATTTGAGACTGAATTATCGACCTTATGGACTTCTGTCTAATAATCTTGTTCCTTGGTATCTGGAGAAATACTGAGATCCACTTTTTCTTTGGAAAATCTGAATGGACATATCAGAGCAAAAATACTTTTATCAAAATCCAAATTACCTGCCGAGGTTTCACAGAGTCAATCAAATCTTTTCTGTTGGTTTTTTTCAATTAAAAATTGTCGGAAAGCTTTTTTAGTTTTCTCTCCATCACAAAACTGGGGCCTCCCTTCCAGTTTTGTATCTGCCCACCAAGGTTTTTACTATTTTTTCTTTTAAAGACATTGCAACTATTTTAATAAAATGTTCAAACCTCTGAACAAATATTTTACAAGTCAATACATTAATAGACTTGTGGAATCTTCAAGCAATATATCTTAAAATGGCCGCTTTCTTTTTTTTCTGGAATCCCTTCAATTTGGTGTTCCCAGGAAAAAAATAGTTATAAATGCCTCTCCCTGTTTCTCTAAGAACATCAGGCATCCAAAATGGTCAGAAATATAAACATAAAAGTGTATCTCTTCATATTGGTGTTGTGGGGCACAAAGGCCCCTAACTCCCGTTTTGAATTGTCCATAGTTAGAGAAAAAAAAAAAAACTGTAAATAAAACTTTTCCATTGATTTACTGACAGAATCAAGTGAACCCAACCTTTGATACAAAAAAATTTCTAAAAACTAACAAAAATAATTTTTTTTAAATTTATAAAATGTTTATTTTTTAAAAGTAAAGAATTTTTTTAATCATGCAGTTAATCAAGAAAATCAATCACAAATGTAAAAAACTATAAAGAAACCACTATCTTCTTAACTAGACTGGGCCACTTCTGTCTCTTCATGAATTCTGTGTTTTATAAAAGGTTTCAGAACAAACGTAAAATTAGATATCGGAATTGCCTTCAACCAAAATTGTCACGAATACCATTCACAGGGGCGTACCGAAGGTGGGTTTGGAGGGGGGTACTGCACCCCACCAAATGCTCTTTCTGTCGGCAAATTTCTTCCCTTATTCGGCCTGCACGCCCACTTTGTCAGCGAATTAGAGGCCTGCACCCCCCAATAAAATCATGAGGTACGCTGCTGATCATTCATTTTAAAGGATGATAAGGAGCCTATCGTCTTTATTTCGACTACTATTAACTTTCATCTTGATCTTATCACAACTTAATGCTGGCTGTCACTGCAAATAAGCACAGATTGGAAAAATACATATTTTTTAAAATTGCTTTAATGATACTAGTTGTACAAAGATGACAAACATGGCAAAGATTTTTGAAGTGAAGGGTGGGTTTAAGATTCAGGCTTATGCTAGCTGTGAAGTTCTTGTAGCTGAGTTGTAGAACAGCTGGATGTAAATCAGGCTTCCCTTTTGCAAAAAGGATGTGAGTTAAAATCTTGTCAGGAGCAATTTTCCTTCTGATCCATGCTGTTTGATTGCAGCCATAGAGTGATGGCCTGAATTTAGCTGAGAAAAAAGCAACTCAAAGATTGAGATTGTAAAAAAAGTAGTCAAAATTGATTCAATAGGTTACAATACTTCATTTAATTAAAAAAATGAATAGTTATAAATATGTTAGCTTTCATATCAACAGACGGTACATTTCGATTCAACAGAAGCCTGGGGACAATCTTATTTCTTTTTTTTTTCTTTTTAATTTCACAGAAATAATATTGACATCTGGAAGTAGCATTTTTGTGGTTGCCTCGCTCGTTAGACTTTAAATTCTTAAATCTCCAAATGAATCTCAGAATTATTGAAGAGTTGAGGAGACCATTGAAGTCTAGTTATGCAGATTTTGACCCCCGCACCCTGCAATCACAAAAAGACATCACTTATTCCCTACGTATACATGCATATACAAGGGATGATTAATAAGTTTGTGACCCAAGGTACAAGGACATCAGTTACAGAGTTCCAGCTAAATTCTCATACATTGAATAACATAGAAAACTTGAAACTCAAAACATTTATTTTTTCTATTCCAGAAAATTGAAACTTAAGAGTCAGCAATGGTTGTAAAGAAAGACAATATCGCCCGTGAAGCTGTAGTATGCTATCTACGTATCAAGGGATTATCCCCTAGGGAGATCCACAAGGACATTGTGGCATCACTAAAAAAGGACGCCACTTCCTACCGCATGATCAAAAAGTAGGCAGCTGAATTATTTTGTACTCAGGCAGTTGGAGTTAATTTCGAGAAAGCGAATGAAAACTTGTGATTTCGTTGAGAATAGCAGACTTACTAGGTTATTTCAGAGAAAAATCTCTCAATGAAGGAGAGTCTTTCACACCTTAGTATGAGAAAAATGGAGTACAAATATGGGTCTAACTGATTTTCAACCTAATTTCAACTGACTCGGTTTTTCCAAATTAGAGGAAAATCGCACCATTTGACAGTGTATTTTTTCAATCATTATTGATCCTGAAGTTTTAATTGTCTGGAACTGAAAAGATAAAGCTCTTATAGACTTCAAATTATCTGTGTGATCATTCTTAGAGTTAAATTATGTATGAATTCAGATGGAACTGTGTAACTCATGCCCTTGTACCTTAGGCCATAAATATACCAATCATTCCTCATATATATATAAACACACAAACACACACACACATACATATATATATATATATATATATATATATATATATATGTATGTACACACACACATATACATATATATGCATATATATATATGTATGTATAAAAAGCTTAGTGTGCTTTATTTACCCTTGCTTATTACTGAGCCTTTTTGTGTATAGATAGACTCTGTCTATATCTGTTTTCCTTGCCCTTTTGTGTTTCCATACTTGTATACATCAAGCCTGAAACTACGAGATCTGCTAGCTACGAATTCAGGAATTACCTGCACTGTAAAGGGGCCCCGCAGAGTTTACCACGGACATAGGTCGTGGTGCGAAGCAAAAGAGCCCCAACAATTTTCTGATTTCGATTCCTTATTCCCAATTTATTATTATTATTATTATTATTATCACCAGTTTGATTTCAAGATTTGTCTCCCTTTATTTCACGTATTTTATATCTCCACTTCCGTATAGATTTTGGGTGTGATTGCGTGCCTGAGCACCCTGTGTGTAAGTGTTGTGTAAATATTATCCCCCCTCGTAAGATGCAGACATTAACTAAGCATAAAAATGATTATATGGAAGGACAGATGGCTAAACTTGAGATGCCTTCAGGTCCTTTTCTTACTAAACCTTTTCCTGAGCAAATTAAACTCATAAAATACATCTCGAGTATGTGCTGGGATACATCCTCATTGATGTTACAATCCCAGGGTCATAGGGGTGTTTCAGGTCTTGTCTGACCCACTCACCCCAACAACCTAGCCAAGGTTGATCAAACCCCAACTTTCATCCTAGTGGCAATACACATCTAGACTCCTCTCCGTTTTTTAAACTTTGAGTAAAATCTTGGATGCTGATCTTTTATGTTACTGATAAGCAAAGCATTCAAATCAAAAAATACAGCAACCAAATTTCAAAATTTGCATAGCAAATTGAAAAGACCAGTTAACAGAATCGTGGCCTGGACTTGCATGGCATATTTTTTAAACTGGTTGCCTTAATTTTTGATTTGACTGCCATATTTTTTAATCTAGCTGTTTCGGGATTTTTTAATTTGCTAGGGAAAAGGCAGAGATGAATGCATTATGTGGTCATTATTCAGAATCGTATTGGGTTGCCAAATCTGAACATTCAAAGAGGAGACATTCCTGGTCAGTGTTATTCCAAAGAAAGGATGTTTCTTTTTGTAGAAGTCGTAGTGGTAGTATAATTATGATTTTTTTTTTATTCTTAAATGTCAAAGTGCTCCTGTCCAATCAGTGCCAGCCCTGGGAATAAACAAAATAAGTAGTTGCTTAGAACCCGTGGCATCAAATTAGACCCCCGAGAACAATGTGGGGAGGAGCCTAAGAGGCAGTAGGGGCCTCATAAAGGCTTGTGTTCATACTCCATCTTTCTAGAGCCAGTTTCGATTAATCATTTGGCCACATCATCTATAATTGGTCACAGGATTACTTTTAACCCCTTCATTATACATCTACCATGTATTTCAAGTGCCCTAGATTGATAGAGACACAAATAAATAGCAAATGCGAATGAAACCTTTTGATCAGATTTAAAAGTAGTCAGCAAGAGGACGAAAGTAGCAAAATACAATACTGAAAAATGAGACTAAGAGAGAGTTTCCAGATTTAGCCAGAAGTGGAGTAATCAGAGACTTAACCTACACAGGCGTTAGAATAGATTTGGATTTGAAAATCGAGTTAGTCTGGAGGTAGAAGTTCAATACCAGCCTCTTAAGGCAGTATTGAACCTTTGCCACTATTTCCACTTGATTCCCATCACATCAGTTCAAAACATTTTTAATGCCTGTGTTGTCTAAGTCCCCTGCGATAGAGCTCAGATTTTCTCCCTTCCTGACCAAATCTGGCTACTCTGATTGTTACAGGACCAACTTTAGTGATTCTTATCTCTTATTGAACTGAGCCATTCTTTTGAGAGAAATTAATCTATAAAAATCTGAGAAACCATCTTGACAAAAAAATCTCTTAAAATCCAATGAATGTGTGTTGTTCCAATTGTCCCAGAAACTTTTTTTCATCAGCTTTTAAGGTCCTTCGTTGGACATAGGCCTTCCTCAAGTAAGCATAAGATGTGGTAGGGGGACAAAAATATGAATACATGTCTTTCCCAAAGGCATTAGTGCTAAGTTAAATCAAACTGTCTTAGCCAGGAGTTAGAATTGGCATACAGATCACATTCTTCATGCCGTTAAATTCACGGTCAACCTACACCTCCCTTAAAACAGAATCTTTGGCTTAGTTTAAAAAAAAAAAAATGTTTTGCATGCTGTGAATGTATCCTCTTTTGAAAGTCAGTGAGAATGAATGTTAGTCTGGGCACCATTTCTACAGTCGGACATTCAGAATTTACAAATTACTGGGTAGGGAATCATTTTAAAAAAAAGATTAAACATTTGAAAAGGGGGTTTCAGCTTGACAGATAAGTGAGGCAGAAAACCTTTTGGAAGAAGAAAAAAAAAAAAAAGAATGATTCCCAGTGACTGAACACAAAGACTTTACTGATTGAGAAGACAGAAAAATAATTCAGACAAATTAATAGATCTTGCACATGCACACACATACATAGAGCTTCTTTTGATTTGGAACTATAGAAAGTATATTCTACATTATTTTCACTGTAGCCATAGAATTTTATAGCCACAGTTGAAATACTAAAGATAAAAACAAATAAAAACACACACACACACACACACACACATAAGTATATATATATATATATATATATATATATATACACACACACACACACACATATACATACTCACATACACAGTCTACACTTCATGGTGACTTGAAGTTTAACACTGCCAAGATCATCTGAAGGTTATAACAGCTTGAAACTTTACGTCACCATGAAGTATTAATTGCTATTTCTATTAAATATGCTCTATCTCTGATGTCAAGCACTCTTCCCTCATAAATAACACAACTCTCAATATATATGTACGTATATATATATATATATATATATATATATATATATATATATATATATATAGTTTCTTGTAATTTTTTAAAATACATTCTTAAAAATATAGTACATTTCACTTGCTCACAGATTTCAAATATTGAAATAAAAGTATAAATGAATGGATAGATATATATATATAAATATATATATATATTTGAGTGTTTGCGTGTATGCATGTACTTTATGATTTTATAGAATTATAGTATGTAGTTTTGTCTTTGTTTTTCCTTTTAACCATAATATATTGCAGCCACTCACTTGGGATGTTCACGAAGGCTTTTTATAAGAACCACTTATGGTGTAAAAATTGGAAAAAATACATAAAACAGAACTGAAATCGGTGGAAAGAAAAGTTTTTGATTTAGTATTAAGTTACCCACTTTTAATTTGAAAAAAAAACTGTTTCAAGATTTCAAAACACACCATCAAAATAATATCAAATACAAATCTGAATATGCTTCCAATTCATTACTCACAAATAATATTGTTGATGGAGACTCTCTAAGAATTTTTCAAGTTGGCAAAAAAATGAAAAACTAAAAGGTATTTAGCCTCAATGAAGTAAATATATTGGAAATATTTGGCACAATAAAATTATCTTATTATATAAAAGCCGTTGTCACTTTTTTTGTTTGTATGTATGATGTTGGTTTATTGGTATCTGTCATGCTAAAGCAAGTAGAAAGAGATGGAAGGAACTAAAGTGAATTTTGTGTCTGTGTTTGCATATGCTAAGCACACAGCTATCTATATGATTCTGTGCTTCTACATCACAACCACAATTACTGCCCTCATATTTAGGATAAATTTTGTTCAACACATCAATGTTATGAAGGAAAAAAAGAAATATGAATGAAAAAATGATCAAAAAATTAGTGATAGATTTTAAACTTTAAACTGACGGATGTATTGTTAAAATGTAATAAAACTCCGAATTGTTTTTCATTGTTTTGAATGAGTTTCACACTTTTTCAAATAATTACAAACACTGAAAAAAAAATTCTTATCTTAGTATTTGCAAGTTAATTTCATCCTAATAAATAAACATATACTAAAACTGGCATTTGCATAATTTATCTATACACAAAAAATCCTTAATTTATTCTCATTGTTGGGTGAAGGATTGTAATAATATTCTAATCATCAAATTTGACTAGTTTTTACTTTCATCTTAATTTTGTTGCTTTTTATCACATTTGATTCCGATCATCATTCTACGGCAATATGTAAACAGTGCAATCGGAAATGAAGTTGTGATTAAAAGCAACTAAAAATTAAAAATGAAGGTAAAAACTAATCAAAATTGATGATATAAAATCCTTTTATTTTTGATGGGTACTATGCTAGTTTGCAATAATCATTCAATAATTATCATGTTTTGTTTTCAAATCACCTTGTGTTAATATTGTACAGCCTGAGTCAATAACTTCTTTGATTTCCTTCATGAGAAAATGTGCTTTTTCAATTTTATCTTTATTCTTTAACAGGAAGAACAGAGCAACATCAGATACCAGTTTTGTTTAAAACAGAAATTCTTTTAAAAACATCCAGAGGCAAAAACCGTGTTTGATTTGCAGATGATATGAGCCCTAAGAAATCATTCAGGAGAACTTTTGGTAGAAGCATGTTTTTGGAAGGTTTTCCACACCCATTGCAGGCCATCAGTTGGGCCGTGAGGCACATCATAGAGTAGACTTAAAGTCTGTGCAAATGAAGTTTCAAGATGATGTGTGTTATGTTCCTGATCAGCACCCACCCTTTAAGCCAGGGATTTACATGCCACGGTCTGCCAAGATGGGACATCGAGAGCTAGGTCCCCAGGACATGGGTTTCCTTGCAGAGTGTCCTCCTCCCAGGCAGTTGAATGAGCCATCTGTATAGGTCTGCTATTCTTTCAAAGGGGTACCCAGATAGTATGGCTGACCTAGGTAGATTTACATGAGTATCTCATCCCAACAATATAGCTGACCTATGCTGATCTTATAAGCCATTGAAAGTAAGCTTTAGAAATGCAGCCTTATTCCATGCTTATATTGATCTAATCAAACAAATACCTAAAAAGCTGTAAATGTAAGTATTTTCAGTTTTCAAAAAGAATTTTCACTTATTAAACTTTAGTCTTAAAAATTTGTTGTTTTTTTTTTCATTACTTAACTAGTAGAGTACCTGTAAGAAATGACTGACTTATTTACATGGATCAGCACTTCATAAAATGCTGCTTCTCTGTTCTCTGTCTAAAGTCTCTCACACACACACCAAAACATATAAATGAGGATCTCAACAACAGACAATTTATACATTGTACGACAATAACAAAGTACAGGGGGAACAAAGAACAAAAACACTTTTGACAATTACATAAATTGCATTGACAGATATTGAGAAATAAGTGACTGAAGTGACACAAAAGAAATCTATAGAAAAAGTATTTTAATGTTCGGTGTTAAAAGCTGTAAAGCTTTCTAGACATACATATATAATAATATATCAAATCCTTGAATCAGTAACATGGTAAACAACTGATGATCCCAACAAGAGACAATTTATTCATTGTACAATAAAAACAAAGTATAGGGAGAAACAAAGAAAAAAATGCTTTTTGAAGATTACATAAATTACATTGACAGATATTGGGAAATGGACGACTGATGAGACACAAAAAATCTATTGACAAGGTTTTTTCAATGTTTAGAGCTGTAAAGCTATATATATACATTAAATGAAATTTTAAAAGAAAATTATATGGTGTATGTCAACATTTTGTGCCTTATGCACACTCCAACAACTGGCTATGTGTTTTGTTTTTGTAATTATGAAATATGTTGACATCCACTGGGTAATTTTCCTTCTAAATTTTATTTGTCATGTATTAATAGCTCTATTTACTTCAATAAATATTGAGCAATATATGATCAACAAGAGAAGAAATTCTGTTTCTTCTTTATAATCTTACAAATTACTAAAAGAATATGAACTAAATATACGCATATCGTTGGATCACTTCACATCCACAATAAAAAAAACATATATATATATATATATATATATATATATATAAAAACAAGCAAAGTATACATGAAACAGGGAGAAAAAACAATGAAGAAGATTACATAAATTGCATTAACAGATATTGGGAAATAAGTGACTGAAGTGACACAAAATAAATTTTGAAAAAGTTTTTTTTCATGTTTAGCATTTAAAGCTGAAAAACTACCTTGATTATTTATATATATATATATATATATATACGCACACTGCTTTTTATAGATGCAGATTCCTGACAGACCTCCACAGCTTCCTTTCCTCTCTAAAGAAACTATACATTCTTACCAAAACAATATTATTTCTGTTGAGTAAATGTTTTCCCAAACTTACATCGTCCACTAACCTCAAATCAATCAAACCAAAAAAGGACTCTTGCGCCTCCATAGATTCAGAATCTGAAGACTGATTTCACCGCATTATTTTAAGGAAATAACATTTTTGTTGTTTTCCAAAACAATTTAGAAATTTATTGACAACACCTACACATGGTTGTTGATGTTTTAGATATTGTTATATATCTGTGAATGGTATTGTGCATGTGTATTTGTGTGTGCTTATAGATATATGTACAGGCATAAATATAAAGTTTCTCAAAAAAAATATATATATATACTCCAAAATGAATTCAACCACTGTCTATGCACCCCTATTTTCTTTTCTGGGTGGAATGGTCCAATACTGATTTGTTGTTTCATTTTGCTTACTACTTTGGCATAGTTATTTACTACTATTTACCTGAAGTGAAGAGGAAAGAAATGCAATTTCTTTGTTGATTTCATTCCTTGTAAACATGTTTCTCTCCATTCTCTGAATAAAGTATTTGTGACATTCTTTCAAGATGTGTCACCAGTCGAACAAACAGATGGCAAAACCAACTAAGAAAGTCTGGAATTGCCTAAGTATACATGATTTTTCAAGGATGGGGAGCATTTTGGTATTAAATATCGATGAATAGTCAAACTTGGCCCAGTTGATTTGGAAGGAAGAAAAGAAAGAAATTTAAGAATTTCTCTTTCATCTTGAAGAAAAAAATCATCAAATATGATAATTGTCAAAAGCCCTCATCTCAAACACTCAGTTGTTGATACAAGTTGAAAGTAGCATAGTACTATGGTAAAAGAGAACAGAATCACTGAAATGGAATCGATAGTTTGCAAGCGTTTAGTGCAGGCCTTGCTGGTCATCCAAATTCATACATGGAAGATCATTTCTGACTAGATAGAAGCAAATGCAATGCCCTTGGCATTGCTCTATGTTTTCTGGACCAAAGGGATTGGGGTTCACCCTGTGACCAAGTCAAGCACTCTTATATCAATGCAACACTCAAGAATTTTTGAGGAATTTCCTGCTCCACATTGAACCAACCTTGTGTCACATACTGTTCTCATGGGGGTTCTGATTGATAGGAGCATAGAACTTTTGAAATTGTTGAGTCCGTATTATATGCTACATTTTCAACATAGTTAATCTGGAACTGGTTGAGAGATCTGTGACACCTTTTCATTTTCTGATTTCCGTATCGTGGAGATGAGAGTGGCGTAACACTCAACAGCTTCGACAATAGATGTGCTGAGCTGAACTCAAATTCCAGACAATGCTGTTGCCATTCACTTCGCATTATTGCCCTTAAGAAAGGCGTGAATCCATCTCCTACCTGCTTTGGGTGAGATAAGTGAGCAGACGGGGCTACCTGGCCATGGGAGGCAACCACCCTAAGAGCAGGTCCCTGACAAAAACCACTTTTCTTTGAATGAAAAGAGAGAAACCAAGACAAACTTGAATTGAAGGATAAAAGTATCTCTTTGAAACACGCCTATTCTGAGGAGGATGTAAATCAACATTGAAATATTAACCCACTACTTGACTACCAACTGAATTTGATATTAATTTTAGATTTTTGGTTTTGTATTTTTTCTTTTTTGATATTGTGTTAGTGGTAAGCAGCTCCACCAACCAGACATCAGTGATTTCTCACTCGAGAATGACTTATAAAATGTAAGTATTATCTATTTTATAAGTATCAGACGAACTATAAGGCTTTCTTCTAATCTCTTTTTCTTAATACAAATGTGTCACTTGGAATGGAACTTCAAGTTGCTTGCCCTCCAGTCTGCTGCTCTACCACTGAACTACTTGTCCATATAGTTGAAAGTATAGACCAGGGTTTCCCAGCCTTTTTGTTCCTCTGTACCCCTTAAGCGTTTTGACAAGTTCCCATCTACCCCTTGAAAATCAAAACCATTAAATAAGTTTTTGCAACAGCTGAACAGCATCATGAAATCATAGTTAACCAATCAGTTCAGCCCAACCAGCCAATGACTGTGCAATATGAAAATTAATATTTGAGCTTAGAGTCTCCTTATATCTTTCAATAGATTATTATTGAATGCATTGATTGATTCAAATGTTAGCAGAAGTGGCAAGTGGGACCATGCAGCCCCCCCCCATCCGCCAACTGCAGGGATGGGGGATGCCAGAGCTTCTTAAGAAAAATGTCATCCGTGATAGTTTCCTCTGATTAGATAATCCATAATTAATTCTTTGAAAATATATCCAGTATCTAAGTGTTTATTTCCAGACACTGATGAATTGAATATGTGCATTAGAAAAGTTTGCTAACCACTGTTCTATGGCGAGGTGTCTTTTTGTAATTGAAGGTAAAACTGTTTCAGATTAAAACAATGATTTCAGAAACCTGTTAAGATCTAAGAGAAAAATCCCTGTTGAAAGAAACAGAGGAAGCCATCCATTATAATCATGGATAATGTTATCAAACACACTTTTATAAATAACTTGTTAATCCTGTGAATCTTATGACAAAATTTCATTTACTGAGAGGCCATAATTGCCAAAAAAAATCTCTTAGCAGAATATTTCCAGTTAGTGAGAAGAAAAAAACTAAAGAATTTCATGAAATTATCCAGATTCATCTAGATTTTATTTAGATCTATCTAGATTTATATCTAGTATCTAGTTGCTTTTTTTCAGACTGATAGATAGGGGTTTAGTAGATTATAAGATTATTGTTTCATTACATTGTTTATATGTTTGTTTGTATCTATATTATACATTCCAAGGTTATTATGAAGGTTTTAGGGTTAGGGTCTATTTTTATTTGGAATGAAATACTAAAATTTCATAGGTTTAATTATTCACTGAATGAATTTTCATTTAACGAGATATTCTGTGGAACAGATTGTCCTCATCAAGAGAGGTGCCACTGTATTTGAATTTCTATGAAAGGATTGTTTTAGAAAAAAAAATTCAAGAAAATACAGAATTTTTTTCAGTGGAAGAGTCCACAGTTTGAAATGGTGGTTAGAGGGTATTTTTATCAGCAAAATTTTACCACTGAGAGGAAGCATCCAGTGTTATAGACAGAAAAGTAAAAAAGCTACCCAGTTCATTATGTAAGTAACAATTAATTTAGAATGAGTTGGTATCAGATCATCAACATAGTTTGTTACAGATGATTGTATTTAATAAAATGACAAGCGATTTCTACTTTTAGTCACACTCTAGCCCAATCGAAGTTGACTTATTTTTCTCCCCTGTAACAAGAAGAAGCAGACCAATCCTCACCAAATTTTTTTAGTAAACTCTTCACTGTTGGTCTATTGTCATGTTAAATCAACCCTATACATAAAATCAGCATTCTCCATCTGATTTGAAATCACGACCAAGAGAACTAACCAGACAATTCTTATCTACCTACAAATTTATTTATTATATAAATAATAGAAAAGTTGCATTAATCATCTTCAGTCAGAATAGAAGTAGGAGTAGAGTTTGATCCTGCAGCAGCCAGGCTTGTCTTGATTGAAATCGACCAGTGTCCATTGCACTGATTGAACTTTCTCACATTTTGGGACAATGTTTTAATTTTTTTCCTTCTGCAATTCTACATCAATTTATATTTAATCATCAGCTTTTTAAGGTTGATCGTTGGATACAGACCTTCTCCAATTACATGTAAGACATGAGAGAATACTCTATCATGCTAATAGATGATGTGTTGGCCGAGCAGAAGAAGCGGATTTTTATGTCTTCCTTGGGAAAGGCCTATATCCAACAACAGGATTTGAACGGCTGATAAAAATATTCAAGAAATACTGTCATTGAGTCACTTAGAACCACGAGGTATCTTTCATCTATAATTTGGGAAAAACGCGTCTAAATTTTCTTGACCTAATTTTCAAAACGCCATTATTTTGGAAGTATTGCACATATTCATCTATTGTTTCTTTCTTTGTTATGTAACTAAAAGCATCTGCTTCAAGATACAAACACTCTCATCTGAAACACTGCAGCATTTTGAAGCAAAAAAAAAACTTTCGGACATGTTTAAGTATAAATGCATGAATGGGAATTTTGAGCACTTTGCACACACCACCTAATCCATCTGACTTGCTCTCCAGTCTTTGAAGATCATAATGGTATACTTGACTTGATTTCATCATATATGGCTGATTGTGTACCTTGTGCTTCTAAGCGTCTCAATTGAGGTCACCAATAATTCCTGACTGCAAAATTCCTTCTTGAAGCTGTGGAAGAATTGACTGTTTACACCCTGGTTCCATCCTGGTTCCACTCTGAGACTCTTCTTGCCTGATTTCTTGCACCCATCAATAAATCCAATACACATTTTCTTGAGGTGCAATTGAAAAAAAAAAACGGAGTTTGTTTATATTTATTACTGAATGTACAATAATAACACTGTGCAACTTTTTGTTTACTTTTTCTTGTTACTGGGTAATAAGTGTTATTTTTTAATTGTTTATAACTTGAAGGTACAGAAAATGTCATTTTTCTCCCTTCAAACTTTGCTTTTACAACCAAGAGAATGATCATTTAAAATTTACTTATTTTCCATTGAACAACAGGACGAATTTGCACATTTTTAATCACTCAAAGTAAGAAAAATAACTGCATTTGAATATCATTGTTCTGTGGTCACAAAAGCAAAGTTTGAAGGGAACGTTAGCCATTTTCTATACTCTTCAAACATAAAGCAAGCAGAAAACGACACTCGTTACCCAGGGACAAAAATAGTGTTGCAGGGTGTAATAGTAAAAAAAATCTTCTTTTTTTTTTTTTATATAAAATTCCTGACAATTGATTCCATCATAATTTGGCCCAAACTCTTCAATTTCCAACTTTTTTTCAATCATCATGTGATTTGATCACATGACATAACCTATTCTGCCATCCAATGACAAAAGTAGATAAGTCTATAAAATGTGAAACAGCCAGACAATGTTTCTGGTAGCCTCCAATAACTATATGTATTTTGATTAAACTAGTTGTGACAATTCATGGTGTATGATAAGTCGATAATATTGCCGCAGCCATCTTCCAGAAACCTAACTATTTGGGGAGTTTAATGGGTCTGAATTGGACTTACCTTTATTTATCATTGGAATTTGGAATTTTTGAATCCTTAGTAGAACACAACCATAAGAAGACATTTGACAGAAATTAATACAATGGCCAATAAAGCGCTCAAAGTTTTTGCACATTTTTGGTCCCAACTTGATACACGCATACACACACACAAAAATAACAAGTACAATGCAATTTTCTGAAGACTAATGGATGATAGACGGACCTCTTTTAGTCCAGGCTGAATTACAAGCAAACATTTTTGGTCTTTACTCAACACACTTACTCATACATACACACAAACACGCAAAATTACAGGTACATCACATTTTTTCTGAAAACAGATGGACCAAGACCTGTTTTAATCCAGACTAAATAACAAAAATTACAAGCTAACATTTCAGGTCCTGACTCAATTTTCAAGGAAAATTAACATCAGCTTTTGTCATTGCATAGTAGAATTGACTTTCAATTCATAGATGAACAATGTGAATTTTTAAAAGAAAAACCATCTCATCTTCCGTTTCCTTTTGAAAAACTTGCTAAGAAACACAAAAAAATGCCTTTTTATTGATTAACTCATTTGAGACTAACTAATTAAGTTTCTTAGTGACTGTATCAAAATGTCTCAGTAGATTTCTAAAAGAGATCTTACGGGACATATACATCCTAGCTGTCATAGAGACCTTGGGACATATATGTCCCAGGAATCTTGAAAAACTTTGGATAAATTTCTCATCAAGAAAAATTTCAATAAATTTTTTCAAAAAGTTTTCTCCCTATCCCTGCCCCCCACTGACACATGATTGCGTGTATAAGTTTGTATATCAAAAATCTTTTTTTTTCTTTGATGTTGATCAGTGATGGGAGTGTCCTCCTTATTCGCAAATTGTCTCTTCATTTTTTTTTTTTTAATGTTTCAACTCAAAATTTTGCTGAGTTGTCTCTGGCTACATTGGTCCTTTTAACCAGAGGATCATTAATCTTTGGTTTGATGGGTCCAAAATACAATAACATAACATTGGCTTTGGAAATGGATAGATTTTTTGATGACCGACTTTAAAATAGCTAAAACTCATTTAAAGGCCCCAAATGTATAATATATATATATATATATATATATTATATACACACCAAAAAGCATAATTATACATATTGATCAGATATTAACACAATAATGAAAATAAAAGCTATGAATCTATTTTTTACCCTTGTTTTCTTCCTTGGTTAATCTTGCAGATATAAAATATGATAGTTATATACAATGTATTCGTCTGATATTAAGATAAAAATGAAATTAAAAGACATTAATTTGTTTTAGATAAGATACTGATTTACTGAACGGTGCTTTACATCATTATTCGAAAAACAGTATGAGTATATATTGTGTGAGCCTTTGGAATTTATATATATATATATATATATATATATATATATATATAAAATAATCATTCACCACTTTTGAAAAGTGGATTTCTCATAAAACTCATTGGGTGTTTTCTCTTTGATCTTCCCTTTGTATGTATTTTCCACTGTATTATCTGGAAACGAAATCTAGCCAATTTTAGCCATTTTCCAAGCCAGTCTACCATATTTTGGGCCCATTGAAGTAAAGATTACGAAATGAGCTGCTTAGACTAACTGCTACGCACGCACACATACTTGTATGGAATGCTATATGCATGCGCACACACACATACAGAACAATTACAGGTACAACACGATTTTCTGGCAAAGGTTGGTCCAGCACATCTTTTAGTCCAGTCAAAAATACAAGCAAACATTTGAATTTCTCGTGGCTCTCACTAGTTCACTGAGTGGCCAAAGGTCCAAAGCATATGAAATAACTTTGCCTCAATGATAAAAAAAGATAACTAAGAATAAAGAGTTTCAAAACTACTCCAGCACCTACAAATTCTTCGACTTCAAGTGATCAGGATGTTACCCTTTAAACACCTCAAGTCTGTCAACTGTCAATTGTGAAACCAGCAATAAACCTGACAGTCTTCCTCTTCCAGACCCTTTTGATTGATTGTGTAATAAAAGAAAAAATTGTACTATTTGTCGCATTGGGAGTGGTAGTATTCAGAATATTACGTAAGTAAAACACTGTATTTGTTTGATTAATATACCTATATCTTTTTATTTCTATCAGTAAATTGTATCAATACTAATAGATGTTACTAATACATGTTTACAATTTGTTTAATCTAAGTTTCTAACAGTCCTAATGCTTTGAAGACACAAGATGTGCATAATTAGAGTCAAAGGTTTGTTAATAAATTATCATTATTACTTTAACCTCGCTGTTAAAAAATGATCGCAATAACCAAGTCATTTTGCGATTACATTGTACTTCTATAATATCTAAAACATTAAGCTCTATGACCTTTTTTGGTTTATGTTCAATATTTCCCGAATACTAAACTAATCTAAAATTAATAGAAGTGAAGATTCAATTTATCAAGTTTAACATAAATTCTATCTTTACCAAGTTGGGTCACCAGACGTAAGCGTGACAGATGACAAAGGCACATTGTCAATCATTATGTGTGGATGACATGACCCCTGTTAGTCTGGCAAAATGGATTATCTGGCACGGTTCTGGAATCAAAGGTGTCAGAAAATTGGTGGTGTACCTGTTTAAGCATTCAAACAAGATATTGTTACCTTTTTTTTTTTTTTTTTTCTCTTTTTAAAGCATAATGAATCTTTGAAATCCAGAAATTATTTTGATACTTTCATGCCCAGGAAGGGCCAAATGACCCACAGCACTTCAACTTTCCCTTGCAGTTTTCTTTGAAAAAGCCATGAGTTTCAATACAGGCTGTATGGCCCTACCCCTAATTTTACCCAAAATCTTAGCCAAAATTTTGATCCTATCAAAACAAAATTTCACAAATTTGATTTGATTTCCAAATGGTTTACTGGAAAGAATCTGGGCATGAAAGAGTTAAAACTGCTTTTTTTTAGTTTCTCATTTTTTTCTTTTTTGAACAAGATATTCCAACTGATAATCTTTGATCTTTGTTGAGTGCAGTTTTGCAAAGGATTGGAAAAATCTCGGCTATTTTTGTAATCACAAGCAAATCCAGTGTTAATTGTTGAATATTTTTCAAGTTTTATAGCCCAAAGGGAAAAAAAGCAAAAATGTAATCCAGGAACTTTGTTTTTGAGGATCGAGAAAGGTAAATTGAAATATTATGATTTAAAAAAAAAAAAAATGTTGGGAGAACACGACAAACATGAAAGGATTGGACATAAAAATGAACAAAACATTTTTCTGAACAGAATCTTATTTTGTATTTGATGGCATATAATATTTTCTCCTCATTTTATTCATGAATATTCAGAAAAAAAAACATTTTCCTGAATTCCTCTCATCTATCACCAAGTTTTTCAACTTCTCAAGATTTGGCCAATATGGGGCTAGACATTGAAAGTAACATTTATCTTTTGAGGGGAAAAAAAGGCCATATTATGCCAGCATTTCTTGAACTATTTGTGTCATTCATCTTCAAATCTTTATTACAAAATCTCATTTACCCACTACTAAATTTCCATATGTTTTTAATATTTTCATTTTATCCTCTCTTGTGTATGGTTTTATATAAATATATATATATATATATATATATATATATATATATATATATAACTCATTTTGCATCCTGAGTACAAAATAATTAATTTCTTGAATAATTATTTTATTGGTGTTTTTGAACCTGAAAAAACACATTAAAAAAATCATGAATGACGAAAAAAAATTAACGGAAGAAAAATTATAAGAATTTACAGAATTTTAGTAAACAGTCTTAGAATTTAGAATTAGATTAATGGAAATATTTTCTTATTGTACATTACTAAAAACTAGCTATTGTAGAGAATGAAAGAGATATAAATACCTGTGTAAATTAGATCTTTCAGCCATATGTTCTCAAGTCACGAAGGCAATAGGATCACAAGTGCCCCCCCAAATTTGGGCAAAACATGTTAAATTTTAGGCAAATTAATGTAATTCAGGCATAACTATAGAAAAATTCAGGCAAATCAAGCCTTTTGCCCTCCTTTTTGAAAGAGCTCCCATACGTTTATGCTCTCACCCTTCGTCCATCCTTCATCCCCTCCTGAGATAATTTCATTCATCAGTTTAAGAAACACCGTTATATGCCATCAAAATGGTAGTTTGTGGTGCTGGCACCTTTCTGAGAGAGCAAAAAAGGTGACAGTTCAATTATTTTGCAATGAGATTCACCAGCTACTGAGTTTGGAGTACTCCTGACTCCTTTGGTAATGAACCAGGAGTACTTGTTGAGTAAAAAGCTTCAAGTCAATATGGTTACACTGGTGAATTCTTCACTGATGATTTAGTAGTACTTCTTATTGAAAAGTTATTCAAAGAGTATTAACAACTCACTAAATGATGACTACAGACTATTGACATCACCTTGAATAACATTTTTGAAGTATTGAAAATTTCTTAAGTACTTCTAAAATCCAGCAAGTAGACAGATGAGGAGTACCTAATGAATCCAGAGTGTGGGCAGCTCATGAAGTTCCAAACTCTGAGTATTGGAAACTCTTTGAAAGGTAAAGTTGTAATGATGTGCTGAACGATAAATACATAGATGATGTATTGTCTATGAATTTGAAAAGAGTGATTAACATTCTAAGTTTTGTTGGGGAATTCAAATCACCTTTTCGTAACTTTAATGTTGGTATAATGTTTCGAACGATTCATTGTACAGCCTTTTTCAGGTGTGATATGTAATATCTGAGGAAACAGTCTCTCTTACCAGTCTCTTTGATACAGTTATTTTTTTTTGCTTTGCACTACTGGAGAAAGAGAAAATTTAAATGTTAACGGCAATGCTTCTAAATAAGTTATTCTAATTCAGGAATGCATGCTATTCAAGAGGTCGTAGAATGAATTGACTGAAACGTTGCGTTAACATCAAAGATGGAAAGAAGAGATTAGATGGTCTGAACAAAAACTGGAAAGGTAGATTGAGAAATAAGCACCTCAGAAAAACTTGATTTGTGTCAGCAATTTTTTTTTTTTCATAATCTATATTATAATGATCTGATTTCTGTATGTTTGTTTGTCACTATAACACAGCAAAAACTGCACATCGTAGTAAAATTTTTGTTAACGCAATACTATTGCAATGCTCTAACTTGGAGATTAAAACAATTTCAAGTCCTATTTGCAACTTGATGATGATAGTGTGGGGTCTATATTGTAATGACCTGATTTCCCAAGGGAGATAACTCCAGCTATACAAAATGCTAATTATAGCTTCCTATGTTTATCCCTAAATAATTATGATATAAATTCCAAATGAGTTGATGTTGAGCTTATTGGCTACCCAAGGCAACCTTTAAGCGAGTGTATATAAGTATTTAAAATCCATCGGTATTTTGTACTTGTAATTTTTTCTTTTTATAAACATGTTCCATTGGTACATTTTCGCCCGTACAGCCTCACCTCTTCATGCAGTACACTTATTATACTGTACCAACTGCAACGCACAAAGTCGATCAAAATTTGAAAGAAAGAATTTGACTCTTAAATTCATAAGAGAAAATTCAAATGTTAACATCAAGGGAAATAACTACTGATCAAAGTTACCTCCCTTTAGACTTAAGGTGAATTTTTTTTAACTCATTTTTTATTCCATCTGACATGATAAATTTAACAAAATTTGTTTCACCCACCGAAGAGCTCTGCTGTCGATCAGTAGTGATATCAAGTGGTTTATGTATTTAAGAATTTTAAAAAAAGAGACAGAGAGAAGAAAATAAGACGAAAAAAAACTGAAAGCAAAAAAACAATTGTTGACTTCAAAGAATAGAATCTATATTTTTTATCCAAAATGTCATCTTTGTATTCTTTGTGACTCTGAGAAGAGTCATTAACATTCCAACTTTTGTTTGTTCGATTGAATCTCTTTTTCCTATTCTTGATATTATCAGCACAATGTCTTGGCTCTTGCCCTCATCAAGTGTAAAAGTCAAGAAAAGACGCAAACCTTTTTCTCCCCCTTTTCTCAAATTATACACCTGACGAAGACCGAAGAATGGATCGGACAAAATATTGTGTTGACAACATCAAAGATGAGAAGAAGAGATTTAATTGTCCGAACAAAAGTTGAAATGTCATCTTTGTATCATGAAGACGTTAACAACAAAGTTTCCTAAAAGAAATTTCATTCAGCCTAATATCCTTATCTTTGTTATTAATATATATTGTGTACACAAAGAGAGGGGTCAGTTTTCTTATTAGCAAGTCAACTATTACTTCACTGATTGTGAGACTTGAGATTTCATGAAATGTTCACAGATTTCACAAAATCAGTAAAGTTTTTTTTTCACAATCTCACAGTAACAAATGAATCCATATAAACCTGTGTGTCTGTGAAAATAACAAAGATGACAATATTTTAATGATGAAAGCCCATGATAACTCTTTGCATTAATACTGAATCAGAATTCAAAACATGATTCTGAGTCAAATTTCTCCTGTTAATCGTGGTGTGTGATGACTTCAACTTTGGTTAAATGTTATTCATCGTGAAGGAGAGAGAATATCTTTTGCAATAGTGCGTCTTCTGTACCAGGAGGTACCCCAAAATAATGGAATTTTAATGTGGTATGTAGACCGGAAGTAGTGGCACAAGTCAAAACTATTTTCAGCCAGTCAAGATTTACTGATTTATTTCCTGTGGGTGTTTGTTTTGTTTTTCCGGTATTTGTGTTTCTTGCAGTTGATAAAAAAGAAGTTTTGTTTTCTTTTGGGGGAAAACTGCAACTGAAACTGTTATGATGCTGACTGTCCATCATCATCATCAAAGTTTCTTTATCAAACAATCAATGAAGATCATTGTCGGACCATCGATAAAATATCTGAGGCGACTGGTCTATCTCAGAGCTCATGCCAGTAAATGTTAAAAGAAAATTTGAAAATAAAACTCCTTTCCACAAAATTTGTGCATTTACTCACAAAGGATCAAAAAAAACAACCGTCTGAATGCGTGCCACAATTTGTGGGAACAAGTTTTCTTTCAAGATTTAAAATCAGAGATGAATCTCATAATTCCGCTTCTTTTGGGGTACACTCTCGTATATCTATTTCTAAAGATTATTTTCAAATTTGCCAAAATTAGAGAATATTTTGGTAAGAGCTTGTTTTTTTTGTCAGCTAAATTTTGTGCAGCAGATTTCAAATTTCAAATCTACACAGACATTTTCTGTTTTTCATGAAAATTTGTTTTTACTTTTATCAAATTGTCAAATAAACTTTCCTCTGATGAAAACACACCCATTTTCTGAATTTCTTGAGAAATATCTTGTTAATTTGTCTGTTACAGATGAAAACACATTTATCTATACCTTCATATAAATAAACACATGTAAAGATAGCTTTAGAGCTGTACTAGATATTGGAGAGGACTTGGCTTCTCAAAGGAACCCCTTCAATATTTAATAAGATTCGTCTGTAGAAATGCAGTAGGTGACCTTCTATTCACAGAGAAACCTCAATTATCTGAATGTCAATTATCCAGATATCAGATTATGCATAAAAGCTTTTGAGGTCCTGTAATCGTGTTCGATATGGCTTCCTTTTTATGATCAGATCAGTTATCTGAATCGATTATCCAGAGAGAATACTCCCCATCTGTCTCATTCAGATAATCGAGGTTTCTTAGTATAGAGCTTTTACGGACCCCCATCCATTAAGGGCCTGAGGGACGTTTTCAAAAAGCCCCCCCCCAACTCGGCTACACCTCTGGCTTTACTAATTTACTGTTTCTGTTGGTGATTAATCAATAATTTCAAATCCATTCCAGAACAAAAAATGGAAGAAAAACCATTTACAAAAAGATAAGAATTTTTCAAAAATATTTTCATAATTATTCACTCTCTGAAGCTGTGGAAATTCCACAGGTGTTGACAACTAAGATTATCCATTATCTCATGGCCCTGCTTTTCTTTAACCCTTTGCCTGTATCATCTCATTCTCTCCCTTATCCCCTCCAATTTTCATTGTCCATCCATGTTGTTACCGAAATGTTATACCGTGGATTTGTTTCATATGCCAAGATTTTCTGACCTCTTCAGTAAACTACAAAATTCTTTTTTCAGCTCTCTCCTTTCTTACCATCTTTCCAAACTACTAGTTTTTTCTACCTGCCCTATCATTAAAATACCTGACTTACTTTTCTCCCCTCTCTCACTTTCTACCCAGTCATTAAATTATTCTTCCTTCTCTTCCTACCCTCTTTGTCTTCCCTCTCTTCCTACTTTCTTTTCTTCCCTCTCTTCCTCCCCCTCTTCTTCCCCCCTCTTCCTCCCCCTCTCTTCTTCCCCCTCTTCTTCCCCCTCTTCTTCCCCCTCTCTTCTTCCCCTCTTCCTCTCATCCTTTTCTTCCCTCCCCTCCTTCCCTCTTTTCTTCCCTCCCTTCCTTCCCTCTTAATAAAGTACCTAACTTTCTTTTCTCATTTTTTTCTTCGTACCCTCTTACTGGAATTAAAGCATAACATTCAAATACAGAAAGATAGAAAAAAGCAAAATAATATAGATTCTGTTATTTCATTGTGTTTTTTCAATCTCTCCATGATTTCAACACCCTGTATCTTTTATGAAGCCATTCAAATGTTGGCTTTATCATCTAAAAAGACTTTTCTAATCATGTGTCTAAAATGAGTGACTGATATGAAATTGAATTTTTTACAACGAAGAAAGCAGAAACAAAAATGGTGCATCAAAACAATTGCTTAAAAATAATTAATGAAAGAAAAACAAAACAGACATTTTTGTGAGATTAAATATAGAAAACAGACAAGAATTAGTCAACAAAGTTCAAGTAAATTTTGTTTTTGTGAGGAGGATAGAAATGTTTTAAAAACTGTTTTTTGTAGATCTGAGCAGCCAGATTTGGTCAGAAGGGGAAATCTGGCAACCCTGGTACTAAGAAAACAGGGGAAATAATCCCAGTTTCATCTCAGGGGACTTACCCAACACAGGCATTGAAATAGCATCAAATTTGGAAATCAGCGAGTTTGAAGGCAGAGGTTAGATACGAACCTCTTGACTGAACTTCAGTCTCCACACTCATTCAATTTTCAAATTCGACACAATTCCAATATGTTCTCCAAGATAAAGCTTGGATCATCTCCCTTTCTGACCAAATCTGGCAACCATGTTGTAAATACTCCTAAAAAAGAAAAAAAACCTCCATTTCCATTAATTCACAAAGGTTGTTAATGGATCATCACTCATACATGATTGTGGTTTTAAATCACTTTCAAAAAGTCTTTATTCTTCACAGTTATTGGTCAACGCAAAGATGGCTATTTATATCCAGCCCACATTGAATTATGTTGTTTTTTTATTTATTTTGGTTCTTCAAAGACCCATGACCAACTATGGACATTTATTCTCAAAATTTCATCTCTCTCTTATATAAAACATGACTGCAATTATTGGCCTTCAAAAAAGTCCCCCCACCCACTGTATATACTGCTGTCTTTTAAATCCCTCAGAAGCTTCAAAATTGTTTCTTGAAGTGAAAATCAATTCTCTCATTTGGATAACAAGACTGAGATCTTATTTTTTATTAGATGAAGTATTGTAAACCATTATCAATTTTTTGATTACTATTTATCATGACTTTTCCAATTGTTTTTTCATTGGAACTTAACTCAAGCTGTTAATCTACGGCAAATAGTAAACTTGGATTGGAAAAGAAAACACTCAGTGAGACTTAAAGTCACATTCTCCTTGCCACAGGGAAGCCTGGTTTGATGCACCAGCTGCTTGACCATCTAATCTACAAAAGCTTCCATGGCTTGCAGGAACTCCAATCCCCAATCCAACCTTTAAGCCTATTATTTCGATCTCTCCAGCGCCATGTTTCTCTACTGGTAGAATCAATAAAACAATTGTTTTATTCATTTTTATTAGATAAAGTATTTTTTTTCAAGGGGGGGGTACTTCAACATGAGTATCAGTTGGAACTTATTCTTTATTCCCTGATCAACATTGTTTACTTGTTACCAGAGATTGACAGCCTGAGTTAAGTTGTGACATGGGTGTCTATGTGGGGGGGGGGGGGGAAAGGGGTATTTGACCCCCTCTGGATCAGGCTTTCTCACCTATGGTAAGGGATTTGTACGTTGGAACCTTAAAGTCAATAAAGGATGATAGTGCTA
The DNA here is from genome assembly GCA_963457665.1 of Thysanoteuthis rhombus. Lineage (NCBI taxonomy): Eukaryota > Metazoa > Mollusca > Cephalopoda > Oegopsida > Thysanoteuthidae > Thysanoteuthis > Thysanoteuthis major. Next base: position 3,295,999 of record OY735231.1, read on the forward strand.
TACAAAGGTTTTGTGATCCCAACTTAATCTATCCATATAAAAAGATAGTATTAGTCGCAACCCTGTTACCAGCGAATAATAAGATATATTCCGAAATTATACCATTTTGTGCCCCCCCGTTCCCCTCCCCCCAGAAAAGTGGCAGTGGATGCCCTTGAGATGTGATTTTTTTAAAATCAAGACAAAGGTGAATAGTTGTTGAAAAGGAGTAATAACTACGGATTGCTTCTCTGACACTGACAGAAAAGAAAGGTCCCATATTCTACTTATGTACACTTTTTATTGATATATCTACATAGATATATGAACATGGATGCGCGTGTATTTATACATTTACCAAGAGACAGACATTTGCATGCAGGGGGGAGTCAATTATAAGTAAGTTTTTGTACATAGCAGTACATAAAGAAAAAAACTAGACATTTCTATTGACATGTTCAGCATCAAACTACATTAATTACATAACATCCCCCATTTTGAAAATCACAACTTGTCATTATTTTATCCTCCACACACTGCTGTGACTAATGCCTGCTTTGAAGCGATGCTATTTAATCTCTGGGGAATCCCCGGTGTCATTCTTGGCCTACACGTTAGTGAGAATTATCCTTTGGTGCTGAAAGTGTTAATGAGAAAATAAAAACTACATCTTTAAACTTTTAGTATTTGTTTGAGTGTTACTGCAACCAAAATCCAAATCTCTCTATCTTCAAGCCTTGTTGTTAAAGGATAAATTCAGTGGGAAACCATTTGATGGTAACAGAACTTGAGGAGTGACATATTATCTACCATCCAGACCCCTTGGCTGAGCTTTCGTCAGGCTTTCCCCTGGCCCTAATCCCCTAACCCACTTTTTGTTGAATAGAATAAAATGACATCATCACGCTCTGTAACTCATTCAGTTGTAAAGCATCAGGAATGATTTTTTGACAATTATTTACTTTCATCTCAATCTTTTAATAGTTTTTAAATCACAAAAATTAAGATGAAGGTGAACAGAGGTCTGAAAATTAATGACAATTTATAATGCTTCATCTGTTACATACTACACAGAGAATATATAAGCAAAAGTGCTGAAATATCATTTAAAATACTGACGTACACTCAATTAAACCATTTTTTTTTTTGCTCTTGGTCCCTTCTAGGCCCCTTAAGTTCAAGCCTACTCAGCCTAATGGTTAATCTGCCTCTGTATGTTGAGCAATGGACTACAAGGTGTTCTGATGGCTTCAAACTACTTCCTTTTTGCTGCTTTTTGATAGATTTTAGTTTCAGCCAGAAAAAAAATGTTCGGATTTCATTTTGTATTGATCGTTAATTCTTGTGTTATTCATGACAATTGTGCAAATCTGCTGATTAAAGTACACATCTTCTTAAATTGGGTTCGTTTTTGCTTTTTTCTTGTTTATTCCCAGGTGAGAGCTCCGTGTCATAATAGTGTCCTGAAGGTAATAAGATCTGAGGATAATTCTGAGGACAGCTTTCTAGCTGCTATACCTGGGCACATAGTATGGAAGAAGTGTTGTGCCCAAGTTCAACTTCCCCATCTCATTCCCATACTGAAGGCTTCCAAATGAAAACGTGTTCAAAGAATGGCATGGAAGCAAAGGATGCCTCCCCAACTCTTCTGAGGTGAAATCAGCCATGGTTAATGACAAAAAAAAAAAAACAACAACTTGTGATATAAAATTCTATGTCACCTTTTTGTTGGTTTGTTGGTTCTCTCATGCTAAAGCAAACATAGGAGTGCAAGTAGAAAGGGGACAATGATATTTACAGCAACTAGCTTGACAGGTAAGCAGAAAAAAGAATTTTTTAAACAGGGAAGACTTCTTGGAAAAACTGAGTTTGAGTAGAACTAATTTTGATGTCACTTAATCCAGTTATAAATCTAGATTTTAAAAAATCTTGGGGAGGGTGAAAACTTAATCACATTGATGTTTAAATCGTATTTCTTTCATCTTAACTTTAGTTGATTTTTATCAGAAAGTATTAGTAGAAATATCTTGATTCATTTTTTATAAGATGAAGCATTATTAACCATTATTAATTTTTGACAAGTATTTCATCCATCTTATTTTTTGTTGCTTTTCATTGTAACAACTCAGTCAGGCAATAGTCATTAATGAATGGTGCAGATCAGAAATTGAGGAATACCTCTCGGTGAATTTTGAACTAACATACTTTCGGCCTCAAGAAGCCTGGTTATCCTTACCAGCTGCTCTTACTGATTGAGCTCCGAGAATCCTACGGTTTGCAGGAAAAAAAACCCAAACCTTTATCTTATAAAAGATGAAGTACCATCAACCATTATATTTCACGGGTATTTCTTTTAGATCAATTTTCGTTAATCTCAGTGGTTGTAATGAAAAATGTAAATTCATATCATCCTCAGAATAGGCATGTTTTGGGGAGTTACTCCTTTGTTTTAAATGTATCTCATGGACAAAGCCTTTTCAAGAATAGAGTTCTCTTTTTTTTTTTTTAAGTTCTAAATTTATAAACCACTCAAAACCACTTGTGACTAACATTTTACTTTTTGTAAATTGCCAATCAAAGATTGTTTGCTTTTATATTTCTTAATGTCAAGCTTGTCTTGTTGTGTTCGTGGTAAACAGCTTCACCAACCAGGCATCAGTGAATTCTTTCACACGAAAGACTTATAAAATGTGAGTATTTTGAAAAGAATCAGACTAATTGCTAGGCTTGTTTTCAACCTCTAATACAAATGTGTCACTTGAAAAGAGACCTCGTCTACTGCTCTATCATACAGCTAAATGTCAATATAGTTGAAGGTATAGATCAGGGGTTCCAAACCATTTTGTTCGTGTGTGCCCCTTGACAGGTTTCCATGAATCCCGAAAAATTTAGATTGTTATATACATATCATTTTTTGAATACTTAGATGACAAACAATAAAAAAATTGTAAATATTTTATCAAAACATAACCCGTTTGAAGCAATAACTTTTTCTCCAACAATCCCCTGATGATAATGTCATCTCTATAAAATTCTTTTGACACCAGGCCCAGATTAAGCTAGCGTGGGGCCTGTAGCATATATTGTAAAAGAACCCTGAATTGAGAAAATACACATGAATATTAAAACCACATACATTTTTTTCATTAGAGTAAGGAATTATAAATTGCATCTGAAATTATTTCCTGTCGTTATACGGTTAATATATCATTCAACTTAGACAACGTGAAGTAGAATAAACAATTAAAGAAAACAGGGCTGCTGCAGGAATCGAACCTGCTACCAATAGGGTAGCTGCTTCAACAGAGCAATGCACTTACCATCGTGCTAAACAGCCCGCCAGTAATGCAAAGGCTGAATAACTGTTTTCAAACCAGTTTTTCATCTCTATTCAGAATTAATTATAAATTGTGATGTCTTAATTGAGTGACATATTATCCATCTAACGATGGGAAATCACTTCAGATAAGTTTCTATATAACACAATATATAATTCATTCTGTCAGACCTTACTATGTAATGTATTTAGGAAAAGTTTTTCATTTGCTCTACAGCCTGATGATACTAGATATGTCGGACATTTCAGTAAGAGTACTGCTTTGATCTTCTATTTCAAATACCTTGATATTTATGAGCTATATTTGTATCATAAAGATACCATACTCCAATTAAAGAACACCAATTAAAGGTGATAAATAGCAAAAAATTTCTGATATTAAACATCCAGGCATTCATTTTGAGAGTTCTTGAGCCCGGTCTAACATATTAGCTTGCTTTCCACTGCTCCAAGGTGAGGCAACCTTTTGTAGACACTGTTTTACTCGAAAGCCAACGGAAAAGAAATCAAAAAACTTGTTTTTATAAAATTTTTAATACTTTTCAAATACAAAACAAAAAAAAATCAAATCTTCTTATAAAACACTAAGTAGGAATACAAAGAAATGATTCCAGGATTTTCTTTCGGCTGTGGATCTTTGTGATTGAACAAACCTAAATATTGGATTGTGTTGGTTTTGGTTCTGTCAATGTCTTTGGAAATATCAATGACCCATGGATCGACTTGTTGACCATCACACCACCCATCCCGTCCATACAACCAAGTACCATGCTCATTGGGAACCACTCCTTGTGAGACACGATTAGCACAGCCTAAAGGGGTACCTGAAACAAACAAAAAAACAATTATTTTCACATACCTTTCAACAAAAATTACTGACATACTAAGCAGAATTTAAATCACATACACACACCATTGATTGGAAGGGCCCACTGACAAGATAGTACATTTACAATTAAATGCTTTCTTCTTTTGAAGATCCCAAATAGCTATCCCAAATAGCTAAATGGCTATCTTACGTAGCTATATGGCTATCTTACGTAGCTAAATGGCTATTTGGGATAGCCATTTAGCTATCTTGGATAGCCATTCAGGTACGTAAGATAGCCATTAAGCTATCTAAGATAGCTTTCTTAGAAAGCTAAATGGCTATCCCAAATAGCTAAATGGCTATCCAGGATAGCTAAATGGCTTAGATAGCTAAATGGCTATTTAGCTATCCCAGATAGCTAAATGGCTATCCCAAATGGCTATCTTAGATAGCTAAATGGCTATCTTAGATAGCTAAATGGCTATCTTAGATAGCTAAATGGCTATCTTAGATAGCTAAATGGCTATCTTAGATAGCTAAATGGCTATCCCAAATAGCTAAATGGCTATCTTAGATAGCTAAATGGCTAACCCAAATAGCTAAATGGCTATCTTAGATAGCTAAATGGCTAACCCAAATAGCGAAATGGCTATGTTAGATAGCTAAATGGCTATCCCAAATAGCTAAATGGCTATCTTAGATAGCTAAATGGTATCCCAAATAGCTAAATGGCTAACCCAAATAGCTAAATGGCTATCCCAAATAGCTAAATGGCTATCCCAAATAGCTAAATGGCTATCCCAAATAGCTAAATGGCTATCTTAGATAGCCATTTGGGATAGCCATTTAGCTATCTTAGATAGCTAAATGGCTATCCCAAATAGCTAAATGGCTATCTTAGATAGCTAAATGGCTTAGATAGCTAAATGGCTATCCCAAATAGCTAAATGGCTATCTTAGATAGCTAAATGGCTATCCCAAATAGCTAAATGGCTATCTTAGATAGCTAAATGGTATCCCAAATAGCTAAATGGCTAACCCAAATAGCTAAATGGCTATCCCAAATAGCTAAATGGCTATCTTAGATAGCTAAATGGCTATCCCAAATGGCTATCTTAGATAGCTAAATGGCTATCCCAAATGGCTATCTTAGATAGCTAAATGGCTATCCCAAATAGCTATCTTAGATAGCTAAATGGCTATCCTAAATGGCTATCTTAGATAGCTAAATGGCTATCTTAGATAGCTAAATGGCTATCTTAGATAGCTAAATGGTATCCCAAATCGCTAAATGGCTAACCCAAATAGCTAAATGGCTATCTTAGATAGCTAAATGGCTAACCCAAATAGCTAAATGGCTATCTTAGATAGCTAAATGGCTATCCCAAATAGCTAAATGGCTATCTTAGATAGCTAAATGGCTATCCCAAATAGCTAAATGGCTATCTTAGATAGCTAAATGGTATCCCAAATAGCTAAATGGCTAACCCAAATAGCTAAATGGCTATCTTAGATAGCTAAATAGCTATCTTAGATAGCTAAATGGCTATGGCTATCCCAAATAGCTAAATGGCTATCCCAAATAGCTAAATGGCTATCCCAAATAGCTAAATGGCTATCTTAGATAGCTAAATGGCTATCCCAAATGGCTATCTTAGATAGCTAAATGGCTATGGCTATCCCAAATAGCTAAATGGCTATCCCAAATAGCTAAATGGCTATCTTAGATAGCTAAATGGCTATCCCAAATGGCTATCTTAGATAGCTAAATGGCTATCCCAGATAGTTAAATGGCTATCTTAGATAGCTAAATGGCTATCCCAAATAGCTAAATGGCTAACCCAAATAGCTAAATGGCTATCTTAGATAGCTAAATGGATATCTTAGATAGCTAAATGGCTATCTTAGATAGCTAAATGGCTATCCCAGATAGCTAAATGGCTATCTTAGATAGCTAAATGGCTATCCCAGATAGCTAAATGGCTATCTTAGATAGCTAAATGGCTATCCCAAACAGCTAAATGGCTATCTTAGATAGCTAGATGGCTATCCCAAATAGCCAAATGGCTATCTTAGATAGCTAAATGGCTATCCCAAATAGCTAATAGCTAAATGGCTATGCCACTATCTAAGATAGCTTTCTTAGCTAGATGGCTATCCAAGATAGCTAAATGGCTTAGATAGCTAAATAGCTATCCCACATAGCCAAATGGCTATCCCACATAGCCATCTTAGATAGCCAAATGGCTCTCCCAAATAGCCAAATGGCTATCTTAGATAGCTAAATAGCTATCCCAGTTAGGTAAATGGCTATCCCAAATAGCTATCCCAGTTAGGTAAATGGCTATCTTAGATAGCCAAATGGCTATCCCAAATAGCTATATGGTTATCCCAGATAGCTATCCCAGATGGCTATATGGCTATCCCACATAGCCAAATGGCTATCCCACATAGCCATCTTAGATAGCCAAATGGCTATCTTAGATAGCTAAATGGCTATCCCAAATGGCTATCTTAGATAGCTAAATGGCTATCCCAGATAGCTAAATGGCTATCTTAGATAGCTAAATGGCTATCCCAAATAGCTAAATGGCTAACCCAAATAGCTAAGTGGCTATCCCAAATAGCTAAATGGCTATCTTAGATAGCTAAATGGTATCCCAAATAGCTAAATGGCTATCTTAGATAGCTAAATGGCTATCCCAAATGGCTATCTTAGATAGCTAAATGGCTATCCCAGATAGTTAAATGGCTATCCCAGATAGCTAAATGGCTATCTTAGATAGCTAAATGGCTATGCTAAATGGCTATCCCAGATAGTTGAATGGCTATCCCAAATAGCTAAATGGCTATCCCAGATAGCTAAATGGCTATCTTAGATAGCTAAATGGCTATCCCAAATAGCTAAATGGCTATCTTAGATAGCTAAATGGCTATCCCAAATAGCTAAATGGCTATCTTAGATAGCTAAATGGCTAACCCAAATAGCTAAATGGCTATCTTAGATAGCTAAATGGATATCTTAGATAGCTAAATGGCTATCCCAAATAGCTATCTTAGATAGCTAAATGGCTATCCCAAATAGCTATCTTAGATAGCTAAATGGCTATCCCAGATAGCTAAATGGCTATCTTAGATAGCTAAATGGCTATCCCAAATAGCTAAATGGCTATCCCAAATAGCTATCCCAAATAGCTAAACTAAATGGCTATCCCAGATAGCTAAATGGCTATCTTAGATAGATAAATGGCTATCCCAAATAGCTAAATGGCTATCTTAGATAGCTAAATGGCTATCCCAAATAGCTATCTTAGATAGCTAAATGGCTATCCCAAATAGCTATCTTAGATAGCTAAATGGCTATCCCAGATAGCTAAATGGCTATCTTAGATAGCTAAATGGCTATCCCAAATAGCTATCCCAAATAGCTAAACTAAATGGCTATCCCAGATAGCTAAATGGCTATCTTAGATAGATAAATGGCTATCCCAAATAGCTAAATAGCTATCTTAGATAGCTAAATGGCTATCCCAAATAGCTAAATGGCTATCCCAGATAGCTAAATGGCTATCTTAGATAGCTAAATGGCTATCCCAGATAGCTAAATGGCTATCCCAGATAGCTAAATGGCTATCTTAGATAGCTAAATGGCTATCTTAGATAGCTAAATGGCTATCCCAAATAGCTAAATGGCTATCTTAGATAGCTAAATGGCTATCCCAGATAGCTAAATGGCTATCCCAGATAGCTAAATGGCTATCCCAGATAGCTAAATGGCTATCCCAGATAGCTAAATGGCTATCTTAGATAGCTAAATGGCTATCCCAGATAGCTAAATGGCTATCCCAGATAGCTAAATGGCTATCCCAGATAGCTAAATGGCTATCCCAGATAGCTAAATGGCTATCTTAGATAGCTAAATGGCTATCCCAAATAGCTAAATGGCTATCCCAAATAGCTAAATGGCTATCTTAGATAGCTAAATGGCTATCCCAAATAGCTAAATGGCTATCTTAGATAGCTAAATGGCTATCTTAGATAGCTAAATGGCTATCTTAGATAGCTAAATGGCTATCTTAGATAGCTAAATGGCTATCTTAGATAGCTAAATGGCTATCCCAAATAGCTAAATGGCTATCTTAGATAGCTAAATGGCTATCCCAAATAGCTAAATGGCTATCTTAGATAGCTAAATGGCTATCCCAAATAGCTAAATGGCTATCCCAAATAGCTAAATGGCTATCTTAGATAGCTAAATGGCTATCCCAAATAGCTAAATGGCTATCCCAAATAGCTAAATGGCTATCCCAAATAGCTAAATGGCTATCTTAGATAGCTAAATGGCTATCCCAAATAGCTAAATGGCTATCCCAGATAGCTAAATGGCTATCCCAAATAGCTAAATGGCTATCCCAGATAGCTAAATGGCTATCCCAAATAGCTAAATGGCTATCTTAGATAGCTAAATGGCTATCCCAAATAGCTAAATGGCTATCCCAGATAGCTAAATGGCTATCCCAAATAGCTAAATGGCTATCCCAGATAGCTAAATGGCTATCCCAAATAGCTAAATGGCTATCTTAGATAGCTAAATGGCTATGCCAGTATCTAAGATAGCTTTCTTAGATAGCTAAATGGCTATCCCAAATAGCTAGATGGCTATCCAAGATAGCTAAATGGCTTAGATAGCTAAATGGCTATCCAAGATAGCCATTTAGCTATCTGGGATAGCTAAATGGCTATCCCAAATAGCTATCTTAGATAGCTAAATGGCTATCCCAAATAGCTATATGGTTATCCCAGATAGCTTTCCCAGATGGCTATCCCAAATAGCTCTATGGCTATCCCACATAGCCAAATGGCTATCCCACATAGCCATCATCTTAGATAGCTAAATGGCTATCTTAAATAGCTAAATGGCTATCCCAGATAGCTGAATGGCTATCTTAGATAGCTGAATGGCTATCTTAGATAGCTAAATGGCTATCCCAAATAGCTATATGGCTATCCCAGATAGCTATCCCAGATAGCCAAATGGCTATCCCAGATAGCTAAATGGCTATCCCAGATAGCTATCCCACATAGCCAAATGGCTATCCCACATAGCCATTTTAGATAGCCAAATGGCTATCTTAGATAGCCAAATGGGTATCTTAGATAGCCAAATGGCTATCTTAGATAGCCAAATGGCTATCTTAGATAGCCAAATGGCTATCCCACATAGCCATCTTAGATAGCCAAATGGCTATCTTAGATAGCCAAATGGCTATCTTAGATAGCCAAATGGCTATCTTAGATAGCCATTTGGCTATCCCACATAGCCATCTTAGATAGCCAAATGGCTCTCCCAAATAGCCAAATGGCTATCTTAGATAGCTAAATAGCTATCCCAGTTATGTAAATGGCTATCTTAGATAGCCAAATGGCTATCCCAAATAGCTATATGGTTATCCCAGATAGCTATCCCAGATGGCTATCCCAAATAGCTATATGGCTATCCCACATAGCCATCTTAGATAGCCAAATGGCTATCTTAGATAGCCAAATGGCTATGTGGGATAGCCATTTGGCTATCCCACATAGCCATCTTAGATAGCCAAATGGCTATCCCACATAGCCATTTGGCTATCCCACATAGCCATCTTAGATAGCCAAATGGCTATCCCACATAGCCATTTGGCTATCCCACATAGCCATCTTAGATAGCCAAATGGCTATCCCACATAGCCATTTGGCTATCCCACATAGCCATCTTAGATAGCCAAATGGCTATCCCACATAGCCATTTGGCTATCCCACATAGCCATCTTAGATTGCCAAATGGCTATCTTAGATAGCCATTTGGCTATCTAAGATAGCCAAATGGCTATCTTAGATAGCCAAATGGCTATCTTAGATAGCCAAATGGCTATCTTAGATAGCCATTTGGCTATCCCACATAGCTATCCCAGATAGCTAAATGGCTATCTTACATAGCTAAATGGCTATCCCACATAGCCATCTTAGATAGCCAAATGGCTATCTTAGATAGCCAAATGGCTATCCCAAATAGCTAAATAGCCATCCTAGATAGCTAAAGTATAGTGACTATAACTACGAAGATTTGAACCCTAGTCCAATTGAATCAGTGTATAAGAAGAAGAATTCTCACCTGCATTGCTGAATTTAATGCTGTGTCTTTTCCCATTAATGAGAAAATGATGAGAAGTGACACAGAATTCCCCACAACCATTATTATCACTTCCATGACCTGTGATGACAGCATAGATAACAACCTGCAAGAAAATTGAAAGATCATCATTGCTGTTTTTTTAAAATTCATCCAATGTGCACATGAGAGAATCCTGTTCTACCTCACAAGACAACACAATATAAACAGGAGTCAGAGACATAGAGTCCATTAGAAAATTCTAATGACCATGGGCTGGTCATGTTGCAAGAATGGCTACCATAACTAACAAGTTTCCAGATGATCAGCAAGACTGGCTTTTCCCCGTCTTGATGGGTTATGTTCAAAAAATGGACCAAGATGAAAACTAAAATCTTTACAATACTTGACATAATGAAAGACGTTCTATGTAATAAATTGAAGTGCAAGTGGCATAATAGTTAACACCACTGGAAATGGCATAGAGAGTTGAAAAACTGGCATTCACTTGGCACTGATGCCCCCAGGGAAATGCATGAATCCACCCCCATCAAGTTAGGAGTAGATAATAGGTAAGATTGAGCTCTCAACCAAAGCAGGAGATGGACAACTTTAAATGAGAAATGTCCAACCTCTTTCCCCACATTGTAAGAGCAATACAGAAATGGATTTTACAAGAGATTGCTCAAGTCTTCAATCCAAGTTCAGTAAAATTTCATAAAGCTAACAAGAATGTTATTTTGAGGTAAGGATTGACGTAACAATTACCAGTACGGGAAATGAAATCAAATTGAGTTTAAGCTTCAGGCAAGGCTGTTTGCTTCCATTTCTCCACCCATAACCCCAAACTATGACTAAATAGCTTGGCGAGTTGAGCCTGTCAAGGCAATCCATCTAAGAGAAAGTTACTCTGAAAGAAAGAGAAAAAACCTTCAGCCTGGCAGTCCTCATATTTGGTCCCAAGCTCGTTCAAAGGAGAAGGAGGTTAGATGAGGGGCTTACATCCCCAGCCCGTATAATCTACTCGTAACTGCAGCTGAGGCGTTGTGGCCCCTATGCTCTGCAAGGATTCTACATGAATAGACAACAAAACTTTACCTTTGTGTGTTCCTTTGTGACATTGAAAAGATAAGGTTTGAAGTGATGGTTGTAGTTGTGATCAAATATCGCTCCTGGTTGGTAAAGTACACGGGCTTCTGCGGGGTAGGTATTACCTGGTGGGAAAAGAGAGAAAAAAAATGAAAAAAACTGACAGGATAATGATGAATTTATAGATATCTTACTAGCAACAAAAACTCCAAGACTCCACAGTATCTGAATACGGTGATTGTTTATCAGACCTTAATCAAATCGCTGATCCATAAATTACATTCTGACAAATTAAGGCACTCAATTTAGTTGTCCTTGTGCAATACAAGGCTCTGTCCTACAAATTACATTCTCATAAATAAAGGGATATTTTTCATCACTAAAAACTTGAGGTAAAAGAATATTCAACTGCTGGTAAAAAACAGGTCAGGTTAGTCATTAAATAGAAACTCATGTAACCAACGTCTTTTGGAGGCTTGTTTTGTTAGGGGGTGATCAAAAAATAAGTTACTTTTCTTGCCTTTTGTTGAGCAGTGATCACTAGAAGAAAGTCTAAATTTAAAAGAAAAGCAACCATTAATGCCCTCTAACTCCATTGGTGTGGCCAGTATGCGTTATAGCCAGACCAACATAAATCCATGGTTACAGTTTCTAATACATACTCAATGACATTTTGGGGGAAGGTAGCATCTTGCCAGCTTGTCTTTTTAATATTAACATTTTTTTCCTACTAACATTCGGCCTTGTTCTGTACTAAGCAAAGTTTAGTCAATTATTAGTACTTATATTCATAGCTTTGATCTCAAACTTGACCTGATGAAAATACAATGAAAAAACTTCCAATGAACACTCCGACAGCTATAAATCTTTAAGGGAGATAACTCCGGTATTCTTTGCAGAATCTGAATTTGGAATTCTCTCCCCGGAATTAGTGTGAAAACAATGTACGTCTATCAAATCTCGAAAAAGTTTACACGGCCGGTTGGGTGACACATTCACGAAGTATCTGCGAGAAGGGTAATCAATAGGTATTTGGGTCTTTATCGTTAGTCCCCGACCAAAATCTAACGTCCATAACTGCAAAGTATGGAAGAATTTTTTCTAACTAATTTTTTTTCCAATTCTTTTAGGCTTTCAGACTAAACTAATGGACGCTGGCTTTTGAAATTTTAAGAAAGAAAGACCCAAAAAGCTGTTTTTTTCAGTCCTTAAAAATGAAAACAAAAAGTTTCCACGAGACAGATTTAGGTTTAGGCTAACAAAATCTTAATCTTTTGGTCGGATTAAATGAAAAATACCCCAAATACTATACCCTATATTGCTAATAGTTTCTTCTTTCAAACTTTTGATAGTGTTAACCTCTTTAAACGATGCAACAAAAATTTGAAAGAACCCTAACACCACAAACAGAGTTTCTAGTCAGCAAGAAGAAAAAAATGCAACCTAATCTTTCTAAGCTTCCATACAATAATGAAGATAGAATTCATAAGTGATAGTCTACAGTTTGCATTCACTTCTCACTAATGCCCTTGGGAAAGGTATGAATCCTCTATCATGATAAATTACAAAAGTAAAATAATAGATGAACAAAATGATATGACTACTGTCACCACCTTCCAAAAACACCTCCTATAATAATTTGCCATGTAAATTTGTATATTTATTTTTTATCTGTAAAAATGGGGGCTGCTGCAAGAATCAAACCTGCCACCAATAAGGTAACCGCTCCAACATAGCAATGCTCTTACTATTGAGCTAAACAGCTGCCAGGAATGCAAAGGCCAAATAACCACTTTATAAAATATAAGACATTGAAAATTTCGGCATTGGATTCCAGTTTGAAAAAAAAAAAAAAAAAAGGTTTAATAATTGAGTTGATACTTACTGGGTTTTCCAGGGTTGGAGAATCTCAGATTGATCGATGGTTTCCATGGTGATGCCCATGGGTCAGTGTACATATGGAAGGTGCACTGCCGAGCGGATAGCAGGGGGAGGAGCGGACTCACATCAGTTAACCAACTGCCAACACGCCTGAACAAAAAGATGTAAATTAGGAAAACTTTCATTTTTTTTATATTGAAATTCATCCTTAATTAAATACAGTTATTTTCCAGAGACATTTAGCAGTGCCCATCTCTTCTTTAACAAGAGACAGACAGTACTGGGTTACATAGTATCAATATGAAGGAAGAATTCCTCATTTGACTAAGCTAAGAACTGAGCGAATAATCAAGGAAAAGTAGATTGCTCATGTACTCAACGTATCTCTACAATCATGGCATGTTAGTAACAAGATGATTGGGAAAAAAAGCAGAGCATTGATTAAATCGGATTAATGTCTTTCACCCCTTGAGTGATAGAGGCCAAGTGTTAAAGACAGCAAACCATCCCTAAAAAAAAAATCATTGTTTATCATATAAGTATAGTAAGTTAGCATGAATTTGTATCAGGTCATCTATACTGGTAGATCCAATGAGGATTGAACCCACTGACAAAGACCAGCAAGATTAGATTGCTGATCATTGCTACATAATGTCTGTCCTGATCAATTTGTTTTCAGATGCATCCTTGCCTCTCTCCGTCAGTCTATTCCCATAGAGTTTCAAGTTAGATTTACTCAAAACATGGTAGAAAACTGTCTTTTGATGAGATGCAAAGATTATGTTCTACTCAGGTCACATGATGGCTTTACAATGGCCACCTCATAGAAATAAGAACGAAAAGTTCAATATGACCTAATCAATCCCAATAAAAAAAATATTCAGAAATATTTGGGTTGAAAGGGGGTTTTTTTTGGGGGGGGGGTAATTAAAAAATAAGATAAATAGATAAATAAATACTGTTAAATGTTGTTAACCCAGAATCACCTGTAGTTTGAAACAGTCGGCAGGAACAAAAATTTCCTCAGCAAATATTACCACCACACACACTCACAAAGGAAATCACAATGTTCATTATTAAAGTAGATTCTAAAATTTATGGTCAGCAATTTTTAATATATTACTAAGCTTGCTAAGCTAGATGACTAAAATAAAACACCAAATAAAAAAATAACAGGTCTGGTTAGTTACTCGATAGAAAACTTGAATGTTGAGTTCTTTTAAAAAGAGGATTATCAATAAGTTATTTTTCTCACCTTTGGTAGGGTGGTCATCACTAAAAAAAAAAAAAAAAAAAATCTGAATTTTCAAATAATGAACATTATTGCTGTTATATAGCACACACTTACATTGTAAATAGAACCTCCCCACTGAAAACCTATTTTGGAAAAGAATTTTTGTTTCTATTTTAAAGAGTAAATGTTTAGTACTCTAGCTCCATTAGTGCTGCCAGTACACAAGATACAGATATACAGCCAGACTCACTTAGAAACTGAAGAAACTTTTGGTTGAAGGTTTTTAGCAAGTTCTCAAAAAGCAAATTATTTTTACCTTCGGAATGGAGAGATCCATCTTCCTAATTCCATTCCACACAATGGAGATTTTGGATCACAGCAAACATGAAGCCCAACCGTACGATCCCAGTGTGGACAGGTGGTGTCTTTAGTTCCTGGACACGACAGGTCAGCATGAAGTTCAAACTTGGAGAAATTGCGTAATTCTAGACAGAAAAAAAATGAACCCTGGTTTCAAGTTCTGCAGACATCAAGTAATGCTTTTAAAAGTTTCAAAATAAATGTTCCCTAGTATAAATGGATTCTGATCTCTTTTGTGAATTAAAAAAGCAGCTTATCATAATCACAATGTTATCAAATGGTTATTGTTATTAAAATTAATCGGTTGCACCACTCAATCTATACATTATAGGCCACCATAGCAGATTAAGGTCCATACCTCCCCACCTCCATGTCTCTTTACTAGACAAATGAATTATATTGAAATATTTATATTAATCATTAATTCTTTTATAATGTAAAATTGTTCATAACTATGAATCGAATAACACAATGAAAATATAACACTGAATATAAATTGTTCCAAATTTCATATACTTCAGGTATTGCTTTCTCAAAGACCCTGTCACAAAGTGATCACAGTAAATTGTTTGTTTCCTTTGTATTTGAAAATCCCATTTGGCCAAAGACGTGTGCTACTTATAACTTGGGCCAATTTTATAATTTCCGTGAATGGTCTAAATAAAAAAAAGAGCAACTTTAACAAGACTAAAATTTGAAATTCCATAAATGGTATTTGCAATAATAATAAAACCAAATTCATGTAAAAGAGATTCAATCGAAGAAAAAATATGGTCAGAATAAATTCTATTTATGACATCAGTGGGAAAAAAAATCTAGAATAGAGTCAAAATAACATCTTGAAACATCTAGATTCTAGAGAATTTAGACATTAATAAACTCACCAGAAAAAGACCACGAAAAGGCCAAAGGGCCTTTTTTTCAACAGAAAAAAAAAAAAGTATTTTTTAGAAGAGGTCTAGTGGAGTACTGGTGCCAATTTTCAAATCTAAACAAAACAGTGTGGCCAGGAGCAATGGAACATACAAATGCATGCACATACAAACAAAAAGAAACAAAAAAGGATAGATCCCTTCGCCTTCTTTGAGAATGCTGGAGTCTGAACAATGTCAAGAATGACTGACATGAAAAAAAAGAACAAAAAAAAAAAACTTGCCTTCAAGGGGAGGTAGCGTCACATTGACTAAAACTCCATGCTTTCCTTGCATGATAGCATTTTCAAAAAGAGGAACAACTTTGGATTTTTGCTGAAGTTTTTGCTCGAGCCTTTCTTTAAATCCCATCCTGTCAAATTAAAAACGAAAAACTTTCAAGATCCCAATGACCTTATGTCAAGCAGTTAAGCTAAAAATAAAAAAAATAAAAACAACAACAACAGGCCTGATTAGTCACTCAATAGAAACTGTCACATGCCGAATGTCTTGTTGGGAGTGATCAATTAAAAAATTGGGAAAAGGGGTAATCAATTAACAATTTACTTCCCCCATTTTGTCGCATAATTAAAAAAGTCAAAATTTTCAAAAACAAGTGTGAATGCTGCTGAGCACAAATTAGGGGTTCAATTTAGTATAAGATTACATTGTAAATTCAAATCACCAAAACACATTGGGATAAGGGATTATAGACATAAGTCATACATAGTCAACCAGACAGAATCACCTAAAAACTGGAGAAGCCTATGTTGACTTTATTGGCAGTTTTGATTGACAGTATCTAACTATTATAATTATTTTTTATCACACCACTATGGTTCAATATACTCTTTGATTCTTAAAGCAAAAATCACAAAATCAGAAAGAAGCAACTTCACTTACCACTGAGCCTGCCATACCATAAAATTTGCTGAAGGATAAAGGAACCATCCAACTTCAGTTAATCTTCCCACTGGATCGATGGCCAGGTAAAAATTGTCAGAGGGACTAGTCTGGAATTTTACACTCCGACTTCTGTAGAGTCAAAAACAAAAAGAGATTCCACATTCATAAACAAACATTTTAATACTATACTTCGTGATAACAGATAAAAATGGATGAAATCTGAGTAAAGAGAATGACCAAAAAGACCATCATTCATAGCCTAGAATTATAAATCACAACCTTAAAATTACTACCACAATTACTCCCACACATTCAGAAGTAACACTTATAATGGTTTATGAACTTTCAGAAGAATTGGATCCTAATTGATTAAGCCCCAACTAATTCAATACTTTCATGAAATTTGTTCTATATAGTTATATGATGAATCATGTTCAGTGTCCAACAGCAATTCTCACAGAGTTTTAACAAAAAGCAATATGTATCAATGAAAACATCCAACTCGAAATATGTTTATTTAACTGAAATAATCTTTGAGTTATTAATAATAAAGATTGTAGAAAATTATTTTTTCTGGGGACAAATCCATCAATTATGGCAGAATCAAGACTAAACACAGCCTTGGTCTGCACAGGAATTCTCTGAATATATATGAGTATTTTTATTTTACAGCTAACTTTATGCTGTTTTCTTGAAATTATAACCAAAAAAACTTTCAAAAAAAAGATATCAAATTATTACAATACATTTTAAAAAGAGCGTAAAAATAGTCCATGAGAGTTACTAGTTTACATACTCTCCACTATTATTTATGTACATAGTATTAACCCCCTACCATCGGTTAGCAGATAACTCTTCCCCCATTAATCCACTTTAACAAGGGGTTCACTGTACTCTACACTGACTTTCTTTAACCATTTTAGACTGGAAGAACCCATGAAATAATTTTCATACCTCAAAGGACCCCTGCATAAAAATATCATATACGCAGCAAACAACATATCAGTGATCAAAAATTCATATGTAAAAGTACTCGGTATTTTTCAGTTCACAGGAAGATAGTTTTCTATACATTTGTTCATTTTGGTGAATATTCTTAGATAGTCTATTTTTATTTTAATCCCTTCTTGCCCAAAGGACATAAAAAATATAAAAATGGATGTTAGTTTCCTTGAAGGAAAAAAATATTAATAAGCTTGGCTTACCTTTCATATAATTGTTTTTCATAAACTTTATACAATTATATTTTTTGAAATCTCAGAATCATCATAACTTGTTTAATACAAAGAAAAAAACAATTGTTAGATATTGGGCAGTATGTGTGATACAGAATATTTTAGAAGTATGTTGCTTCCTTGATAAGTACATAAACTTGTTTTCTGTCACTCAGCCAATGATTTAATGAGATCCCATATGTTGTATGTTAAAGAGCACTTAGGTAGTTTCATATCTATGAATAAATTTTTACAAAACCATAATTTTATACCACATTTCAACTTTCTTTCCTTAGTTCTCAAAAGTTTTCACAAACCAGTGATAGCTTTGTCAGTGGGGTGAAAGCTCTCACCTCCCTGACAAAGCTACCGCATGATGGCAATAATTTGGGGGACAAAGGAAATAAAGTGGAAGTGTGTTATGAAATTATGGTTTTGCAAAATTTATGCATGAATATAAACTTGGCCAAACTGAAATATTGTGTGTAAAAACCAACTGATTAAAATAAGTGATTTCAAACCGTCATGGTTTGACGTGTGTGTTTTGACAGCAGGCGAAGCTGAAATTGCCAAAGGATGTATCAAAATAATAACAAGTCAGGATGATACGAATTTTATTTTATCAGACAAACAAAAATGAAACTCCATGAGTGAAATGCTGAGGAAGACGTAATTTAACAATTAAATTGTTGACACAGAAATTCAATAACAAAGAATACCGAAAGACACAAAACCATGTGATTCATACATGTCGCCACAAAATTGCCAGGTCTGACACGTACCAGACAGGAATAAATATTACATAAATTTAGAGGAAAAGGGAAGAACATCTGGGGGGCACCAAAGAGATTACCTGGGCTCTTTGTCAGTGGCTCAGCCTCCACCCTCCTCAGGGGGTATGGTTAAACAAACTCAGGATTCCTAGCTAGCCACAGCCTTTTGACGATTAAGTGTAGAAACAGGAGATACAATCATAAATTACTATTTCACAAAGGGTTGCCAACTCAAAAAAAAGTTTTCTGCAAAATCAACCTCAAAAAAATGTCAAAACATGATAAGAACACTGTTAGTTATACTATGGCCATTTCAATAGCTAAAAATAGCAGAAGATTGGCTAAAATTGCTTAAAAATAGCACTGATGTTGAATTTTTGTACTGCCAAAACAAGAAAAGGGCTAAATCGACAACACGAGACAAGTCAAAATTCAACAATAGTATTGCTGAGAGATAAAGCTACAAGAAATATTGACAGATTGTAAATAGTAGCTTTTATCTAAGTCACACAATCTTAAAAAAGTACATAAGTACCAGAGAGATAAGCAGAGAAATAAACAAACGTTAGTATATCAAACAACAGGATTTATTTTCTCAATTAACCAATTGTCTTTCACACCAGTTCTCTTCCGCACAACCGATGAGCAATACCAGTCACCAGTCTCCCATTATACAACTCAATTTTCTAAAGATGGAGTCTTGATTAATGAAGATGAAGTTTGGGAATTCATTAGCAACATGAATAAAAACATGAATGTATGGATAAATATTTGCAGAACCCCTAACAACTTCTCTCCAAACCCAAGCTGAAAAGGATGCTCTACTGAAATAAAAGAAAGATCCACAATGGACTTCAAAGTCAGCTAAACTAAATGGCAGAGAGACAGTCTTGCTAACATTCTGTAGAGTAGGATATACTTTGAGTCCTAAATTTTTAAGTTTACAATTTCTTGAAAAATCTAATTTGCAATACAACAAATTTATCAATTGAAAAAAATCAATTGATAAATAAATATTTGACCAGTTTGCTGACACTTTCTATCTTACATACTTTGATGTATTTATTGCTTATTAGATATACTTTTGTATATTGATGAATAAAACCATTTTCATTTGCAATGAAGACTTTTCTATGTTCAATTTTTTCTTACAAAAGAAGGAGTGCAGGAGTTATGTTAAAAATATACACTTGACAACAAACAGTTTAGGAAAGTTTTATTTACAGTATAATAGACATAAATTCACTTACCCAAAGAGGACTGGGGAAAATGGAACCATACTTGCTGGAATGTTGATCGGAGTCAGACATTCTTCGTTTTCACAATTCAGGTCTTTCAATGGATGCCCAGGGCTCGCATAAATAAGAACACCAAGTGCAGATGATTTGGCCAAATTCAAAATCTGGAGAAATAACAAGATTGTTAAAGAAAAATGTCTATTTTACATGCTTCAGCAATATCACCATTAATAATACTAGAGCAGGACCTGGTCTAAAGATACATGCTTGTAAGAGACCAAACTATAAGGTGTGTAGAGCAGCCTGCTATAATTATCATGTGAAATTATTTTCTGTTTGTTTTATGAAACTATGGCTTTCAAGTATTTTGCAATGTTGCCAACTTAGATAATTCATATCCAATATATATATATATATATATATATATATATATATATATATATATATATATAGAGAGAGAGAGAGAGAGAGAGAGATAGATAGATAATTCTAAAGATTTATCAATTGAAACAATCAAGGGAGAGAATTTATATGATCTAAGAACGATCTATAACATTTAATGTTTTATTTATTTTTAAACGACTTCTCAAGATCAGCAGATCCAAACATCTTCAAACTCCATGCATACAGGCTAATATATCTGATGAATGTCTTCTCCAAGCAATGGCCAGTTATCAAGTAATCGAGATGCACACACACTCATACAAAGATTTTTTCAATTGTAATGAGATTATTCTACTTGTTAGTATATATGACTATTATGCTTCTCAACCTAGGGTCATAATGTAGTATCTACCTGATTTCCAACTTTTCTGGGTTACATAATAATATTGAGAGGAAAAGAATTGACAAAAAGGAGGGGAGAGGGGGTGGAGGGAGGTAAAACGGAAAAAAAATACATAACTGTATCTAGCATAAATGAGGGGGAGGGGTGGAAACGAGAGAGAGACACACACAGAGTGAGAGAGAGAGACACACACACACACACAGATAGAGTGAGAAATACAGAGCGAGAACAAGAGACACACACAGGTATACAGAGAGAGAGAGACAAAAACACACACAGAAACAGGGACAATGAGACAGAGAGACACACACACAGAAACAGAGAGAGAGAGACACACACGCAGAAATACAAAGAGAGAGACTCACACACACAGAAATACAAAGAGAGAGGAACAGAGAGAGAGAGAGAGAAACATGCATACACGCACAACAAAGAGTGACACAGACATACACAGACAGACACAGAGGGAGAGGCACACACACTGACAGACAGAGAAACACAGACAGAGAGAGAGAGCCTTGCTGACTGGATATTAAGAGACAACAAGCAAAAAAAAAAAAATGGAAAGACAGATAAGAATGAAAAAGCACATAAATTGCAATAGATTCAAATTCTTTTCAGAGAAATAAAGGAAAAGAAAGATAAAGAAAAGGATGCAGTAGAAAATAGTTGTGCATTCCTTATTCCTTTCGCAAATATGAAAGTAATCCATATTGGTATAACGTTTAGATAAAAAGATGGATGTCCAACCAAGATGGAAAGGATGAGGGAGAAAATAAGAAAATACAGGCAAAGGGTCCAATCCCCTAAACTTATGATGATAATGATGCTTGCTAGCACTTGATCATACGAGTATGGTAGCTCCTAGCACGTCACATTGTCATGCATCCTTCAAGGAGCAGCATGTACTGGGTGCACAGTCCAATTCTAACTTGTCAAGGTGTTCGGGTAATCAGCAGCAGAGCATAGGCTGATACAGCCGCAGAACAATCTTGTTGCTGCATATGGTACCTGATATTCCCCAGACAATCACCAAGCTCAATGTCACTTACCTTCAGTGATCATGCAAGAACCAGTGCATCCAATGCGATTTGGCTGTCATTTTAAATAGCACCTCATACATAGATTCACATAATATAATAAAGAACAATAAGAAAAACCCACCAACTATTGAACAATAAGTAATAACAATATGAATTTAATTACACCAGACATTTTAATGGCATTTAAATAGAGAAAATAATGGCTGACAAAGACCTTCCAATCTGCAATAAATGCCTGAGGAATTACCTTTGTGTAGATATCACATCCGACATCTGAAACGAGAGCAATGGCTCCCGCCACAGCAGAGTTTTCCTGACATCCATCCTCAGCGAAAACCAAAGGCAAGGTTTTGTTACCAAATTTCAAAGGGGACGGAAGCCAATCATAACGGGCATCGATGCGTTTCAAGACAACAGGAAATTCAGAACCTAAAATGCACAAAAATGGGAAATTCTCAATAATCATCGGAACATTGAGCATGATCAAAATGGGATTCAACTCTTAAATTCATAGATCAATCGTGACCACCAAGGAACTCATCACTGATTAGGATTAGAAGAAACCTTCTATAAGTTGAATAGAAGGAAAAGAATTTTCAAATAACATAACAATCAAATGGACATCACTATATTCAATCTCCCTTAAATATGCATAGAATATAACCAAACACACAACAGTCAAGTAGACAGTTGTGAGATTTAAATCAAACTAACTAATTTGACCAAAGGTTCTCAACCTGGGGTAAATTAATTTCAATATTGAACAATAATGTTAGCAGAACTCGGGCTTCAAGTTCCACAATTTGCAATTTTATTATGTGTGGTTATTTCTTTACCAAACTTAGCTTGGTCCGGCACAAGGCCACAGCAGTGGGATACTCAGTGAGTATTGAATCACAATACCTGCAAGAGGAGTTTGCTAACCAGTAGACTATTATACTCCAGTCAAGCATGTCTATTGTCAAAAAGCAAACTGACTAAAATCAAATCAATATGGCATAGATTTCTGAGAAAAATGGTAGAAAAAAAAAAATGGCTATAAATGTAAGAAAACTCAAGGAAATTCGAAGATTCTCTCATTACAGACCCTGGGGACTGGAGTTTCATAAACTCCAGACCCTGGGGACTGGAGTTTCATAAACTCCAGACCCTGGGGACTGGAGTTTCATAAACTCCAGACCCTGGGGACTGGAGTTTCATAAACTCCAATAAAAAATTACAGCAAATTACCCAAACTGCCATTATCTTTGAGAATTCTACAAAAACCTCTATTCATCCAAATAAGGAACACAGAACAATAAACCGAATAATCAAGTCATGAGTAATCAGTTCAAGGATTTCCCAGATCTTACTCAGAAGGGGGGGCAAGCCATCAAACAAAATAAGGAAAGGCCCCAGGACCAAATAACATCACCATTGACCTACTAAAAAAAAAATTTTGAAAAAAAAAGCAGGTAAAGTCATCATTAGGAAACTAGCCATTCTATTCATTTAATGCCTCGAACAAAGCAAAGTTCAAAATGATCAGAACATTGCAATCATAATGTTGTCTTATAGAAAAGAAACCCGAAAGACCTAAACAACTACAGGATGATAAGCCTACTCAACTGCATCTACAAACTTTTTATTAAAATTATCACTAACTGAATCACCTCAGTATTAAATGAAAACTACAGAAACAAACTGGCTTCAGAAGGAGCTACACAACCAACGGCTATCTCCATTTGGTAAATCAACTAAAACTAGAATATAAAACGCAATTTTCTGTAACATTTGTCGACTTCAAGAAGACCTATGACTCGTAGGAAACCCCTAAGGTCATACATGCTACCATACAACAAGGCATGGACCCTGTATATGTCAGAGTCTTGCAAAATATCTAATGACACACCAGTTCCTTTCTAAGGCTGCAATAAAGACTCTGAACCCTTTCAACTCAGAAAAGGGGTAAGACAAAGGTGATACCGGTTCATACAAACTCTTCACAGACTGCCTTGAGATGATCTTCCCAAACCTGGACTGGGAAAATAAAGGGATCAGAATAGACAGCAAATACTTAAGTAACCTCAGATTTGCTGACAACATTGTCCATTTTGCTGACAATCTTCATGGTCTCCAAACAATGCTAGACAAACTGAATGAAGAAAGCAAAAAGTTGGTCTTCACATGAATTTCAGTAAAACAAATATATTGGAGACAAGGAAACAACAATTCAAATTGAAAATGCAGAGCTGAAGAAAGTAGACCACTACATCTACCAGGAACAACAAATCTCTCAAAAGAAGAAGAAATCAGGCAAAGAATCACTCTAGGTTGGCAAGCTCAACTTTCAAGAATAAGAAAATCCCATTAGTCCTAAAAAGAAGGGTATGCAACCAATGCATCTTCCCAATAGTCACACATGGAACCTTACCAAAGGATTGACCCTCAGAGAACCATATGATGTGTACACGAAAAAATCATGCTCAACAGAAAACAGCACAGTGTATTAGAGAAAAAACAGGAAACAGATATCATGAAATCCATCAGGAAACTAGAATGGCTATGGGCTAGTCATGTAGCAAGAATGTCAGACAACCAACAGGTATTACAACTCACAAAATAGATTCCCAGAGATCAAGTTATCTGGTCTTAGGGCCTTTCATATACGAAACCGTGGCTGGGAAAATATACAATGACGTGACAAACTAGACAAGTAAATACTGACTCAGCAAAGCCCACAATAGAGTGGTAGAGCGAATTTTGGGGAAAGTCCATGTTTAACAAATGACACTAAAAGGCTGGTGATAACAATGAACTGAAGATTTACAGAGTGATTTCCTTTCATTTGAAAGCCAAGCAATTTTTCAATTTGTACATTTTATGCTTTTTGAGAAAAAAAAAAAATCTGCAATCCAGTTTTCTAATCTTTTATAGCCTTGACCCGAAAGATTTTACAAAATACAAATTCAATATTTCCTGGCAAAAGAAAACCGACATCTGACCTAGTTTTTTTTTGGGGGGGGTATCTCTGGAGAAAAAAAAAGTACTTTGTAATAAATGATCAGAATGAGGTTAAATGCTGGTAGTAACAATATTAAATTCCTACATTGTCAATTTCTTGCATTCATAATTGGATGCATTAATCATCTAAAAAAGCTAAAAATAATATTCTTTTCATCTACAGTTTTTTAATGACAATTTTACTCCCAAATAATTTGTAGCATTCCTGATATGAAGAATACAATATCAGACATTATTGTACATCTAATAATGTTTCGTTTAACTCTGCACTATTATTGTAATAAGTTCTTTTGTTTAACATTTTCACTTTATGGAAGCCAGTTATTCTTTTATGCTCAGCCCAACACATCTAGAGCTGGAAAAGAGGAAGTGTCTTTGGGTTTTTTTTCATACCCAGCAAAGACTGCAGGAATAAAGTGAGGAGTTGAAAAATCTTGCAATAAAATATCAAGAGAGCCTAAATAACAAACATTCAGTGGGAAATTATAGGAGAAATAGCATAAAGGTGAAGGGAGATATGCAAATATAAACAGATTGGGACAAGGTGAATGCGATAGATGTGTTGAGGGAGAGAAGTTATAAAAATATAGGCATGTATACAGAAAGATATACAGATAGACTGAAATAGGTCTGGTTAGTCACTGGATAGAAACCATCAAGTGACCAATGTCTTTTGGCAGCATGGGGAGTTGGGGTGATCAATTAAACAAATTGTCCTTACGGGGCAGTGATCACTAAATAGCTACCTAAACCTACATCATGAATCAAACCCCTTCAAAACCTACCTGGGGGGGGGGAGGAAACACGTTTTTTTCTAAACATACTAAGGAGTGGGCGTTTAAATTTTGCTGCCACAAAGAGAGAGATGAGTAGATAGAGAGAGTTATGCACAGACTGAGCAAAATAGATATGTGCAAGTTGGAACAGAAAGAGGGAAATAGATATGAGGAAACAGAGTGAGCAATAGAGAGAGAGAAATAAATTATATATGTTCAGGCTGAGTGAGATATGTGCAGACTGGGAGAGAGAGAGAGAAAAATAGTGTAAAGGTGAAGTGGATATTTTTATGAAATATTAGGTAAATCAGAAAACCCTGATACTTACTATCTGATTGAATTAAAACTTGGTTGAGGCCACATCCGTGATCAACACATCTCCAATCTTTGAGACAAGCAGGTAACCAATTTCCCAACTGAGAAACAGATTGTACAACAAAATGGAATTTGTTTTGGATTTTCTCCCAGACATGAGCAGATGCTTGCGACCTGCAACAGGAGATTAAAAAAAAAAAAAATTTATTTTTTCCCCAATTTTTTCATAATACAAAGGAATAAACTAAATTACTACATTTTTATCAAACTTGTTCATGCATAGAATATTACTAAACACAAAAATAGTTACATAGACAGGAGTAAAATTCAAATAGACCATTCATTTTGATCAAAGGGTCTCAACCTCGGGCATTTCTCGGGGAGCACATGTGGGTCTGAGAATATAACTTTAGCATATACGGCTGTACAACATGCATGTGCACAGGGCTTGATATTTCAAGCCCCTGCCCTTTCAGTCAAAAATCAAAAATATATTTTAATAGAACACACATTACTAGCACTTGGATTTCAGCTACTGATTCTGCCAATATCACAATGTTTGTAATCATGGTAATGACAATAAAGTTCAAACAGCATATCTATGTTATGGCAATTTGTAGCAGCAGAATTAGTTTTATTAGTATATTTGGGCACAGTCATATAGTTATCCAGTAATCATGTATTTATTTTTTCCAGATAGGTATAAATGCCTGTTACATTAAAGTCTTATATTTACATTTATATATATATGAATAGATAAGCATTTGGGGTTTCACATTCATGCTGTGCATGAAGGCAGGATGTAGCTGAGAGAACCTTTGTGAACCATCAAGGTTCTGCAATACCTAAATGTTGGAGTGCCCTTTTTTTCAACTGAACCCCTTCCGTTCTGAGAGTCCGCATATGTCACCACTGTACAGTGTAACAACTGTATTACAAAATAGTTGATAAACGCAACCAACGAGACGATTTCTCATCCCTCTTTCTTTCAGGCATTATTCAAAGAATTAATCACCGAATATGTGGGGTTGGAGACAACACGTGGCTTAAGAATATGGGAAACTAGGTAGGACAGGAGCATAGAGAAACAAAAAGGTTTGGAACCTCTGGATTACATTAGCATTCTTCTCAACAACCAACAATGGTAACCGTCTTCATAAAGCATTTTAGATGTCAATGGTGGAAAAAAAAATGTCAGGTAAAATCATAGTTTATTCATGCAAGAATGGACTGGTTTTATGAGAATTTGAATGTTTCAGTAAAAAAAGAAAGTGGGGGATTCAATCCTTGATGCTTGAGACATCTCAAAGGGAAGTACTGAGGGAATTAGATAATTTTGGACACTGCCCACACATAGAAGTCCCCACTTTACAAAAGTTCAATTTCACTTTCAAGAAAAAACAACAGAAAGAGAAATAGGTTGGCAGGGAGTCATTTTAGAAGCATCGCACACCTTCTTCCTTTCTGTTCTACCCACCCAATTCCATGTACCTCCCACCAACATGACATCTAATGACTGCCTGACATACCATAAATAAAAGTTTTAAAAAGTCAAAATCCCAACACAACCTCTGACCTGACTGATTGACTAACATTAGGTTATCTCGATAATAGAACAGCCAAATTGCCAGAATAGCCTGGACTTCTTTCAATTACGTTGTATTTAGTAAACGAAAATACAGTGTGCTGTAATAGCTATGATTATTTAGTGTGAGGGGATCTAAAAAATAAAAATAAAAAAAAGAACTAATTTCCTTTTTAACATATTTACAAAGCGAGCGAGTTGATATTTTTCTTTTTTTACCAAATGCTCAAATCTCTCTCTCTCTCTCTCTCACATATCATAACATTCCAGGTTGATACACTCTTGAGCCAACAGCACAAAATTGAAAAGTAAAGAATATTCCAAAAAGACTCAAACTTGCATTTTGGAAATTGAAAGAAGTCAACCATAATTCAGACAGGTCCGGGCAGAGTTATTAATAGGCTCAGGCCAGATGGAAACTGTAGTCCCCCCCCCCTTACAAACTGCTCATTAAGTATTTTGTAATCGATGTGGAATGTTCAATTTTATAGTGATTAATTCAAGCAGCTCCTGAGGCTTACGAAGTTGCTCAGATTCAAGTTTGTATTTATAAGTTTTTTTTGTTTTTTTCCAAACAAAAAGCAATTTTTTTATTCACAAATTTGTAATAAAGTCAGTAAACATCATAAGGATCTACAATAAAAGGATGAAAAGGCCTCAGACTTATCTTCTATGGAATTTCTAACTTGCGTAAGTATCTTTAGAGGAGGGGGATCAGAATTGTCATTTCAGCTTTTAATAACTAACCAGTAAAGTTTCCGTCTGAATTTTTTTAAACGAGGGAATATCATCATGTAAAGTTTTTTTGTCCTCATCTTGGTTCATTTTTTGAACACAACGTTTCCACCGTTGGAGCCATCTTCAGGTGATGAATGAGCGTTTTTTGTTTTGTTTTGTGGGTTTTTTTTTTTATTTTTTTATAATCATAATCCTTCATGGTTTCCTCCGTGCGTGTCCTGTTACCACCATCTGAGGTTAATCGGGGGTGGGTATTTATAAAAAAAATTTTCTAAATAAATCGAGCTTTGCCTAAACAGCGGGTTGGGGTTCGCGCCTGCAATCCAGACTATGACGAGCGCAACCAAAAGATTTTTTTACCAGATAAAGCTGCACTAAACACTTGAAAAAGTCGAGGCCGCTGTTTATGTCATCGTAAGCTTCATATTTGAATGATGCTGAAGGGCAAACCCCAATATCAAGATTTTGCACCATCAACGGGGAAAAATGGATCTGGTCAAGTCGACCCACAACCAACTCGGCCAGTCTTATACAGAAAAAAATAAGACAACAAAATTTGCAGTTTTCCTTGGATCGGTACAAAAATATCTGTTTTATAAGGAATTTACTTAAGAAAAATTTTGAAAAAAAACAAAAACATAACATTATCACACGTATGTAAGTTGCAATAATTTAAAACCTTTGAATAACAGATAAAAATTTATGTTGGAAGTATTTCATACGTAAAATAATGACCACAAAACTTGCAGTATTTCTTTGTTTTGCAATAAAAAAATTGATTTTGATCAAGTTATTTCGGAAACCTTTCGAAAAACAAACAATTTTTTTTTTTAATAAAAATAGAACGGTCAAGTCGGTCGACGTAGATGGGCCGACCTGTGGTTTGGGCAGAGTTTATAGTGGACCAACTTTATTAGTGACCTAAAAATTAATCAGGTTAGTTTTTTAACACTTAATAGATAGAAACGAACAGAAAAAAATAACAAAGCTTAAAGTTTTCTTTGCTACGAACATTCAATTTCAGAAAGAAGTTACTAAAAAATCCATTAAAACCTATTTGTTGTACCGAAACAAAATGAATCTGTAAGTTTTGTGGTTCATAACTATTTTGTTTGTTTGCGAGTATCAAATGCTTTCAACATAATTTGTGTTTATATGTAGAATATTTTCATAAAGTTGCAAATTCTTAAAA
The DNA here is from genome assembly GCA_963457665.1 of Thysanoteuthis rhombus. NCBI lineage: Eukaryota > Metazoa > Mollusca > Cephalopoda > Oegopsida > Thysanoteuthidae > Thysanoteuthis > Thysanoteuthis major. The sequence goes on from OY735231.1 coordinate 3,325,319, forward strand.
GAAAAACGGATTAGGATAAAATACATTTTTCTCATAAGAATAGGGACGACCGACTCAGTCAACCAAGACGGGCCGCATTGGTAGTCGGGTGGGTCGAGTTGATCAGGTAGCAGGGCCGACCTGACTACAAGGCGTGAAGTTTAGTCAAATATCTCTTTTCAAAATTCATCATCAGTCTTTTAACATCCGTCGTTGGACATACACCTTCCCCAGGATTCACAACACTTCTCTGCCGTGGGCGTCGCGGAGCCAGTATTTTCTGAATTTGTCTAGTTCATCTCTCCATCTTGTGTTCTCTCTGCCTCGGTTTAGCAAGTGATCTCTGGGAATCTATGTTGTGAGTCGTGATGTCCATTGGTTGCCTGTCATTCACGCAACATGACCAGCCCATTGCCATTTGAGTTTTCTAATAGATTCTATGATGTCTCGGACCCCTGTTTTCTTCCTTATGTACTGTGGCGTCTTGTGGTCTCTCATGTGCATACTGCATGCTTCTCAGTTTGTGGGTCTGTCTCTTAGTTAGGTTCCATGTTTCAGCTCCATAAGAGACTATTGGGAGAATGCATTGGTTGTATACTCTTCGTTTTAGGATTATTGGTATCGAATTGTTTTTGTAGGTTGAGCTTGCTCTGCCAAAGGCTTGCCATCCTCGGGTCATTCTCCACTTGATTTCTTCTTTTGTGGGTTTCATAGAGATTCGTTGTCCCAAGTAGAAGTAGTGATCTACTTTCCCCAGTTTTGCATCTTCGATTTCGACAGTTATGTAACCAGCCAGAAAATTAACAATTAATAATTAAAAAGAGACAATAAAGAAAACATTTTTTTCCTTGAGGTTCGGCTTCCATAAATTAATTATTTTTAGTTGTTTTCTTTCGTTAAAAAAAAAAATCGTGAATTCAAGACAATATTTTTCAAAAATGGGAAAATTCTCGAAATTAATTTTATACTCATTCAAAACGTGCAAAAAATAAATGCACAATTCTCAATTTTTTTGTTAATCGTTCGGTGTGTAATTTTTTTTTTTTCTGGTTTTTATTGAATTTTTACATTGATTGTAATTATTTCTTATTCGTTTAATAATCTGCAAAAGTCGGACCCGTAATGATATCAAGAATTTTTTGTTTTGTTTTTTCTACGTAGTACTCGCGATATAAATTAAGTAAAAACAATTGAACAGGTATCTATATAAAAAAAGAAAGAAAAGGTTTTCATTCCTTTTTAATCAAAAATAGTTACCTGAGTCTGTTTCGCAACCACTTGGCCTCTGCTGCAGCATCTTTATCCGTTGGGATAATCACATAATGGACATTTGGTGTTGTGTCCGAAATAAAAGGTTTCAAGGCTTCGTCGGAATTCCAGAGAGTTTCCAAAAATCCGGACTGTTTATTAAAAACCATAAACAACACGGAAGTGTTTTTTAAAGGAGGAGAAGGAAACTCGATTTTACCCCTGAGGGTGTATAAAACAAAAGGGGTAGCAAAGTCACCCGGTTTATAATTGATAATTTCCCCATCAGTCACTGATGAGACAGATTGATGTTGGGGATGAGTAATAAAAGCTAAATTCTTTTCGGCTACCCGACGTCTCCAAGGCGACACCCTGAATTGTTGTTTTTGAAATTTATTACCATCGCTTGGTTTAGGTCGCATTACAGATGCATATTTGCGTAAATATTCCTGATATTTGTCGGATATTGGAAGGATTTCGTTGTTTTCTTTGCTTGTGGGGTTCTGGTGCAGCCAGAGATCACCAGAAACGAGAGAATTGATTAAGATACATAGAATATAAACAGAGAAACGTGCTCGCTTCGTACGCGCGGCCATGATTAACTGTAATGGTCATGTGATCGCATTACGGGTCACATGATCAGGGGAGAATCAAAGTACGGGAAATATTTTCAGGGGTGGATCCAAGATTCTGAGCAGGACCTGGGGGGGGGGCAAGTCGAGAAGTAGACTTTGAGCGGAGTTGGGGCGTCCGGATGTGAGAAAAAGATTTATTAATATGGAAAGAGAAGAAAAATTGAAAACAAGACAGTAATATGTAAACCGGCATTTTTCACTTGAATCTGTTCAAGTCATTTCTCAATGAAAGGAGTAAAAAAATCGAAAAAAATTTTTAAAAAGATGTAAAGTAATAAATCAATCAAAGAAATTTACCACAGAACCGTTAATATTTTTTAAAAGAAAAAGCTATAAAGAATACGAGAAAAGACATCTTACTTAGGTTAAATGAAAAAAATAAAACAATAAATTTTGTTTCTGAAGTTAACTTATGATTACTTGGGATTATTTCTGATTTCTCTTCATACGATTTCTCTATCTAGGGAATTGAAAGGATTCTTCAATGTGTTTAGCTAGAGCCAGGGGTGGGTTGGATCCACACCAGATTATTTTTCTTTTAATTTTCTCACCCTCTTGGAGTAAAATCTCTAGTGATTTCAAAGATGCCTCAGTAACAAACGAATTTAAGCAAAGACACAAAATTAACTGTCAAAAACAAATACCTAGAGCCTTCCCCACCCCTTCAATCACCTCTCTCTTACAATATGGTTCACCCATTCACAAAATTTAATGATGGAAAATCGACACAATTTTTCTTTTTGATTTTGCAGAGTAAGACAAAAAACAATCTATATAAGAGAACGAAACTCTCAAGAAATTTTAACGTCAGAATCTGGTGACTGTAATGGACTGGTGCTTGGTCCATAAGTAAACTAACTATATTTAAAATTTGAAGTTGGCTTTATGTTCATGAATATTACTGCTACTAATCCCCAATCAACAGGAGTCAGGTGTTTTCTAACCTACCGCATAATTTGTAAGAGAAATGTTGAAGACGATTTTTTGGTTCTACTCACCACATAGTAATAATGAAAAAAAACATTAGAACAATCTTCCAGAATTAACAAGAAAAGGATAAGACAAAATGCTGATTGCTTGGTAACAAAGATTTATACACTTAATAGGCAGCAAAATTATTAGCATAAGAATAAAAAGTTATACACTCAGATTAGTTATGTTGTTGCACATTTTTTACAAGAAAAATCTTCAATGATATTTCAATGTACATGATTACAATTTAGATATGTAAAAAACAATTTTGATTAAGAAAGGAAGATATCTTCACAGATATGATTTCACGCAGCAGCTAATAATAATTTCTTTTTAATTTTTGTAACAGCCACACAAGCATGTACAAATTGTTTCATTATCGAGGTGTGAGCAAATGCAGACCCAACACTGTCATGATTAAGTTGTAAATTGCTTTATTTTTCAAGTTAGAGCATTTTAATGGTATTGGGCAGACAAAAATATTGCAACGATGTAACGTTTTTACTGTATTACAGTAACAAACCAACAAGCAGAAATCGAATCAAAATAATATAAATGGTTTACAATGTAATTTTATAATCATAACCCTCTATCTATCAGATCTTTATACTAAATGACTCAGATAATTAACAACTACTAATAGGAGAAGGCAGTTCAATGTCAAAACCCTTGAATCTAAAAGGAGAGTTCAGTTGGTGCAACACCTTGGCTAGATGTAACTCTAGTCATGACATAATTCATTGGACCACTCATTCAGAAATGTACAAATCCTTCAAACAACTGAGAGTGATGTAATATTATTCACATAAATTTTGTGGACAGGTGAGCCATATTGTGAGAGAGAGGTGATGTGAAATTATATTTCTTAGATGAAGCATTGACAATTATTCATTTTTGACAAGTATTTTGTTCATCTTAATTTCAATTGCTTTTCATCACAATTCCCAGACTGTCATCCTACAATTTTTAGCAAGCAGCCTGGATAAGAAAAGAAGAATCTTAGTAGGCAAATGGTTTCTCTCTCATACTTCCTTCAACAGTGGCATGGGATGTTGTATACACAGTTTTCAGTCATTTTTGCCTTACATAGAAGTCTTACTTTTGTGAAGAGGTTGAATAATGTAGCTTTGCTACTGAAAACTGCCTGGATACTATACCAACCAATGGCCAATTTTAAACCTAAAGTATCACCTTGAACCAATTATGAATTTTCTAACAAAGTGTCAGTGGCCAAGCTGTTTGCTTAACAATTCCATTTTCAGTGCTGCTCAGTTCTAACTTTAACTAAGACTATCTGCCTTCACTTCACTAACCTCAAAGTCTTGCCAAGACAGAGGAGTGTAGAGAAAACTTATGATATGTGATACCCGGACTAAGACGGCTCATCATAAGGGCCTTATTTATTAGAAACCGTCAACTGTCAACATAGGTTTCTTCAGTTTTCAAGTTAGGCTGGCTAGCAACGGATGTAAGTATGTATCATGTACACAGGCCTCACCAATGGAGGTGGAGGGCTGAAAATGCTGGTATTTACTCATGTAGAAAAGAGAAAAAAAAACTTGAAAATTCCCACAACCGGACAGGTTTTTAGTGAGGGGTCCAATTTCCAACGTAAGTTTATGCTAAATTGATCCCTTATTTTGCGTCCAGCAGCATTCATGCTCATTTTTTTTTTAAATTCAGTTTTTTTTTAGTAATCACAACTCAAGACAATGTGAGAGAAATAACTTTTTCAAGTTCGTTTAATTGATCACTCCCAACACGGAATGCTGCCAAAAGATGTTGGTTTCTATTGAGTGACTAATCAGACCTGTTATTAAATTCTCTGAATCTTTTTACGCTTCCACTCCTATGTACGATAAAGTCACCATTATGTTATGATTAGTTTTCTCCTTTATTAGCAAATCCAGAAGTTCTGTCGGTTGTTGGACAGTTATTATTGAGCTAAACAGCCATTGGTAATGCAGAGGCCCAAATATCTGTCTCAACACCAAATTCCTATCTTACTTATTCATGGTCTATATTTGCTCTCTTTGTTTCTTCTAACGCATCATCATCAGTCTTCCAACGTCCATCATTGGACATAGACCTTCCCCAGGATTCACCACACTTCTCTATCGTGGGCATGACGGAGCCAGTACTTTCTGAATTTGTCGTCTCTCCATCTAATACTCTGCCGGCCGCAGTTGCGCATATGATCTCAGGGGATCTATGTCATGAGTTGCAATGTCCATCAGTTGTCAGGCATTCCTGCAACATGGCCAGCCCACTGCCACTTGAGATTATTATTGGATTTTATGATGTCCCTGATTCTTGTCTTTTCTTGGATGTACTGAGCTGTCTTGTAATCTCTCCATGTGAAGCCCAGCATTATTCTTTCATGTGCATGTTGCATGGTTCTCAATTTGCGGATCTATCTCTTGGTTAGGTTCCATGTTTCAGCTCCATAAGTGACTATTGAGAGGATGCATTGCTTATACACCCTTCTCTTTAGGATTAATGGGATCTTTTTATTTTTGAAGGTTGAGCTAGTTCTACCAAAGGCTTGCCATCCTAGTGTGATTCTTCACTTGATTTCTTCTTCTTTTGAGGATCTCATGGAGATTCGTTATCCTAAGTAGATGTAGTGACCTACTTCCTCCAGTTCTGTTACTTCGATTTAGATCTTAGTGTTTTTATCTCCAATGTGGTTGTTGCACATGATCTTCGTTTTGCTGAAGTTCATGTGTAGGCTGACTTTCTTGCTCTCTTCATTTAGTTCATCTATCATTAGTTGGGAGTCGTGTAGGTTCTCTGCGAAATTAAGAAATGGATTCATGATCCAAAGGAATATATAAAAAAAAAAACATTGTACAAATTTCAGTGAATACTTAAGTCAAGAGTGGAAAATATTAAATTTTATTTTTCATTTGATACAATAATTTATATTTATCGAGCAAAAAAAAAAATTCATTTCTTGCTGTTATATCTTTTCATCCATTAATTTCAATTTTATTTGAAAACATCGCTGATGTGAAGAAAAAGTTCTTTGAAAATCATTTGTCTCTCAACTAGACGATGGACTGAAAACATACATGACAGATTTATTGATCACATCACTTTTTTTCCAATCATGCTGTCATAACTTCATAGAATCTCAAACTACAGTCTATACCAGTTGTACTCAAATAGTGCACCACAATCATCTCGAAAGTGTGCCACATAAATTTTCCTAAATACTCAAATATGTATTTCATGCTTTGTAAATGTCCAATAGTGATGCCAAGTATGGTTTGTTATTTAGAGCTGAAACTGTCTTTGAAAACGTTTAAAGGTTTTCATTTCCAGCTAACTTTATAGCTAAAAATGCATACTCTCATTTGAATTCCAACAATAAAATAGCTATGACTCCAGAACAAATTATGAGAATAAAACAATTACTTTTATTAAACTTATTATTTTTTTTAAATTGGCCATATTTCCAGGTAGAAAAACAAAAAAAAACCAGCCAGATCTAGCAAGAGAATGGTTAATTTGGCAACCCTAGGTGCTCTACAATGGAACACATCTTTTCAATCAGGTCCATCCAAGAATATTTTGTCAGTAGTTTTCAGTTGGAGGTCAAAAAATGAAATTGATGACAAGTTTGTTTCATAACACCAGGGAATGAATTTGACAAAACTCAGATGTTTGCTACTCTACATATTAAAGTAATAAAAAAAAAATGAAAAAATTTATGTATATATGAAATGGAAAAATAAATTTGAAAAAAAAAAAACCAGCACTAGCAGTCTTCCTAGTATAGTCAAAATGAGGGGATTATTTATGTATGAATCTATTATATAGCTAATTATACCTTGTTGACCTGTCAAATTGAAGGTAGTGTTTTTCTTTGTTTTGTTTTCTGATGAGAAGTTCAATTGAAATGTGTTCATTGCCTTTAACACGTTAAAAATCAAACAGATTATTATTGGCTAAATTGGGAAAAATATTAGCTAGACGTAGCTGAAAAATTACTTATTTGACAATTCTGCGTTATCAAATTCTATTCTTTTTCCTATGCACTAAATCTGAAGAGAATAAAGTAGCTGCTTCACCTGATAAAATTTCAAAATTTAGCAGATCAGGTTGACAAACTAACCAAAAAATGTGATCCAAATCCTCATCTTTCAGACTTAAAGAAGCAAATCACAGAGGAAATCAAATAACAAGTGAGCACAGAGTTCCTAAAAGTGTTCAACAAGTTCCTCACTTGCAACAAGTAATAATGTTCATCTTGAATTGTGCATTAATGAAGAAATCTATAGACAAAACCAACGTGTGAAGCAAGTCTGATAGAGTGAGTGATTTTAAATTGCATGAATAGTGTGATATAAGATGCACCCACAGAAGACACCCTAAGGTTACCGTTAATGGTGACCAAACATCCGGACATAGTAAAATCTATATGGGAGACATGTATACCAACTAAGGTGACATCAGAAGAACAATATGCTACCAAATTCTGAAACAATCTTGGACATTTTTCTCAACCAATTGAAAATACTTTATTTTTTTCTAAAAGAGAAAGACATCTTCATCAAAATGTCAAGTTCATTCTTACAAAATTTTGTTTGAAGATTACATCGCAGACAAAACAGAACACACCCACAGCTCTCCATCTCTCTCATACATATAAGAGTTGTGGACTCACTACACAAACAAGTTTATGTTTCTGCCCTCTCTGGGCATTATCACGCCTGATGAGGCCCAGAGAAGGCAGAAACATAAACTAATTTGTGTAGCGAATCCACATCTTGTTATATATTTCCAGCTCTACTCTAAAACAACTTGACTTACGAAGTATAAAGTCAAATTTATTGAGCACTCTATGAAATAAATCCATTATACATCAGACGTTGCTTTATATTATGCTATATTGCTAACCTAATCTGTACCAAATGTATTTGAATATATATACATATATATATACATATATACATATATATATATATATATATATATATATATATATATATGTATTCAAAGTAGATTTCATCCATGTCAATATATTATTCACACCAAGCTTATTCATTTGTGAAAGACTTTTTTGTGCAGCTTGCACTGTTTCAAGGGCAAATCCCTCAAATTCGCTGTCACTATAAACACTATATTTCATCACATTTATACCCCAAAATTAGATAAATCAAACCAATATTCTCACGTCGCTGACACCTTGGACAGGAAAGGTCAGACACAATCAGACCACCCATGTAAGGCAGATGAGGGAGATGATCCTCCAAAATATTATATCAAGATACATTCCCCCACAGGGAAGTGTCCATAGATGAAGCCATGATCTCCTATAAGGGTCACTTGGGCTTCACACTGTGTATTTCCCCGAAACCAACTAGACAAGGAATTAAAGTCTGGATGCAAGCAAATTCACATAATGGATACATGAATGATTTCCAAGTCTATACCAGCAAGTGGGGGAATGTTCTAGAGAGGGGTCTTGGGGGAATAAGTTGTGAAGAACTTGACATGGGACATATAGGGAAAACACCACTACATATACTGCGACAATTATCTCAACTTGGTACAACTTTTTCAGGACTTGTTTTCTAACGGCATTGTGGGACTATCTGGACCAACCATGATGGTATTCCACATACTGTTAGTAAAACTAAACTCGTAAAACACAGCAATGTTGTGCAGTGACAGAGATGTGACATGGGTGCATCCTTGGGCTTCTGATTTTACCTATTGCAGGTGCATCTCAAAAAATAAAAATTAAAGAAGAGTTCAATATTTTTTGTCAGTTATTCCAGAAAATGAAAATATTTCCTAGACTCAAATGTAAACTAAAATGTTTCAAGCTTTTTTATATTTTAATTTTGATCATTACAGACAACAGCTCAAAAAAATAGAAAAAGCAGAACTGAAAATATTAGGATATACGATTTTGAGTTTAAGTAAATCACTATTTATACAGTTTAAATACCATGAATGTCACAATCACAATCACAGGGAAGACTGCCAACTTGAAAGTTGTCCAGAAGACACTCATTGACACTTTCTGCATGGAGGGTAAGCTCATCTTTGAAGGCCAACTCTCTGACAAAGAGGAAGCAAAGAAAGACAAGATGATGTTCCGCTGGATTGGTGATAAGGGTTTGGAAATTTACAACACAATCACTTTTAACAACGACAGAGACAAACTAAGGATCAACCCAGTATTTGAGAAGCTTGAAACCTATCCCAAAAAAGGCTCTTTTACAGACTAGAGCTGCAGGAGATCGTCAAAACTTTTGACATGGGGAAAACTGACTATCAACAGACGATGACAGCATTCAACAGATATTCATGAATACGGAAAGATTATCCCTTTGAGATGAATGTGTTTGGACAGATGAGTCCAATAGAGACAGCTCAGTTTGCTTGTTGCCGAAGACGTGTTACAAAGTACCACAATTATGGAGCAGCATCAGGAGAGAACATCAGGGACCAGGTGATAGAAAAGAGTAGAGATAAAAGCCTAAAAGCTGAACTGCTGCAAAACAGTGGGCTGACATTGGAAACATGGCTGCAAAGAGCTCATTAGAGACAGCATGTAAATTACCAACTCAGTTGGAGATGGAGGATTCAAATTCCACCAAAACCAGGAACCTGAACGCCAATGAACTTGCAGGGATGGTCTCCAAAATAAAAAAAATTAAAAAAAAAAAACAAACCTAGACAAGACTTAACTGATTGATGACGGAGTATAAGCTGCAGAAATCAAGGAGACAATGAGGGACACCTTTGTGATTGGCCTCGATTGTGACCAAGACCAAGACCACGGAGATGCTGTCGAACTTGGTAATGGACTCACTTTCAAACATATCTACAATATCCACCTAGGAGAAGAATTTGTCGACTTTTGACATTTTCTGATTTGATTCAGCTTCTTGAGAAACAAACAAAAAGAGAATGAATCTCAATTCAAAGAGGTAGAGAATGAAACAATCAAGTTACTTGATTCTAACCAAGTCCACAGAGATGCCACCAAAGTTGGTAATGGCCTCACTTTCAAACATATCAATAACCTACCCAAAATACAGGAAAGGACAAGAATACAAACGGAAAAGATCACGAAGGATAATAGTGAGGAATTGATTGTCCATTCAGTGAGAAGCAGTAGATTGTCACACTTTAAAACCTCTGCTAAGAATGGCCTCTCCATACATATATTTTCTTATATGAATGTGTTAAATGAGATCAATTTGTACTGAACTCCATTACGAACACTTCTCCCTCTTCTGCTTGTCCTAACATTACATGATTTTGAAGAATATCTTGATAATCACTTTTTTTTCTCAACATTTACATCTGAATATGTGTTAAATGATATCTACTTGTACTGGACTCCAATACGAACACTTCCTCCTCCTATGCTTTATGTTAACTATTTATTTTCTCACACGAATAAGTGTTAAATGATATCTACATATAGTAGACTCCACCAATACGATATCTTCCACCTCTTCTTGTCCAAATATCAGATGATTTATTAGAATATCACAGTAAATTTTTTTTAAAACTATTTTTAAGCTTGTATGTTGCTGAAGTTCTATAATTTCTACCTGGTATCCACAAAGACACCAGAAAACACTTCAATGTTATCATGGGAGACTTCAACGCACAGGTAGGACAAGGAAATGAAGATTGCGTCGGCAAATTTGGATACAAAGTACATACCGAGAGAGGAGAAGATCTTGTAAACTATGCAACGGCTAATGGATTCAAAATCATGAACACCTTCTTCAAGAAGGGACCTAATAGGAAATGGACTTGGAAGAGCCCCAATCACGAAACAAAGAACGAAATAGACTACATCCTAACGGACAAAAACGATATCATCAAAGACATCCAAGTCCTAAATCAAGTCAATGTAGGCAGCGACCACAGAATGGTACAATGTAAAGTACAAATAAACACCAATAAAGAACGCAGGAAAACGTTCCATACAAAACCGCAGCCCCTAAACATACCAAAAGAGCACGTTCAATCTTTCAAGCTTGAATTGAAAAACAGATTCAGAATTCTTACTGAACAAGACAACACCAACATCAACGAACTAAGCAACAAAATGACAGCGTCAATAATTGAAATAGCCTCTACATTCAAGCCAATGAGCAAACAACCCATTAGCAAAATCTCAGATGAAACTAAAAATCTCATGGAAAAATGCAGAAACCTCAAGCCATCGACAACAATGAGAGAGAAAATTGAAGAGGCTGAACTAAACAAATTGATCAAGAAAAAACGAAGGGAAGATAGAAGGAGATACATGATGACAGTCATCGAATCAACTCTCGAAAAAGGTCGAGGCTTCAAAGCTATAAACAAACTCCTCAACTTGGGACGAAGGCAAATAACTAGCATACTCGAGGAAAATGGAAACCTAACAACAGAGACAGGATTGTCGAATGTGCCAAAGAATTCTACCAAAAACTTTATTCGTCCAAACAAGGACTGCAAAACATGAGCAAGGAAGACATAGCCCTTTTCGCAGAGAACCTACACGACTCCCAACTAATGATAGATGAACTAAATGAAGAGAGCAAGGAAGTCAGCCTACACATGAACTTCAGCAAAACGAAGATCATGTGCAACAATCACATCGGAGATAAAAACACTAAGATCTAAATCGAAGTAACAGAACTGGAGAAAGTAGATCACTTCATCTACCTAGGAAAACGAATCTCCATGAGACCCTCAAAAGGAGAAGAAATCAAGCGAAGAATCACACTAGGATGGCAACCCTTCAGCAGAGCTAGCTCAACCTTCAAAAATAAGAAGATCCCATTAATCCTAAAGAGAAGGGTGTATAAGCAATGCATCCTCTCAATAGTCACTTATGGAGCTGAAACATGGAACTTAACCAAGAGACAGACTATTCAAACTACGGGATCAGTTTATCATAAACTTACATTGCAAACTGAACACACAAAACTGATCAGAAAAACTCATGTGGAGGATATCTTTTTTGAATAAAAAAATATGTTTCTGTCGACTTAAGTAAATATTAAGCCAGTAACACCAACTTGAAAACTGAAGAAATCTATGTTGACAGTTTTGACTGACGGGCTTAAATTTTACTTTTATTACACTGACAGTCATAAGTGTACGTTTAATTATTAACCAAGAGACAGACCCGTAAATTGAGAACCATGCAACGTGCACATGAAAGAATTATGCTGGGCCTCACATGGAGAGACCACAAAACAGCACAGTACATCCGAGAAAAGACAAAAGTTAGAGACATCATAGAATCCATTAAAATTCCCAAATGGCGGTGGGCTGGCCATGTTGCAAGAATGGCAGACAACCGATGGACATCACGACTCATGACATGGATCCCCCAATACCACATGCGCAACCGAGACTGGCAGAATATTATATGGCGAGACGAGCTAGACAAGTTCAGAAAGTACTGGCTCTGCGACGCTCATGATAGAGAAGTGTGGCAAATCCTGGGGAAGGTCTATGTCCAACGACAGACGCTAAAAGAGTCATGATGATGATGATGATGATGATCCACAAAGATCTATAGTCACAAAACCTGGCAACATAAGATCACCCAGAAGAAATTGGTCGACATTGACATTAAATGGTTTCTCATTTGATTAACCTCTTTGAAAAAGTTTTGAAAAACAAATGAAATGACTATGAATCTCAATTTAAAGAGAGAATGGAACAATCAACTTGACTCAATTCTAACCAAGTCCAAAGAGATGCCACTAAAGTTGATAATGGCCTCACTTTTGAACATATCTACAACCTACCCACAATACAGGGAAGCAAAAGAATACAAATCGAGAAAATAATGACCATTCAATGAGAAAAAACAAGTGTTCACACTTCAAAACCTCTGCTAAGAATGGATTCCAGAATGGAAAGGCCACACATGGATAAGTGTTAAATGATATATATTTGTACTGGATTCCATCAATACATAGACTTGTTAAGGCACTATAATTCGTATGTGGTATCCGTAGTGATCTATGGCCATGAAACCAGGCAACATAAGACCACCCGGGAGAAGAAATTGGTTGGCATTAAATGGCTTCTGATTTGATTTTGCATTTTTAAAAAATGAAACAAGATGAGAATGAATTTCAATTCAAAGGGATAGAGAATGAAAATCAAGTTTGCTCAAAAATGTGAAATTAATACATAATACATGCAGCACAGAGAACATAAGAAATCTATACTTGAATCATACTTTGAATTCTCTTGTAAAGAGAGCAGGAAAAAGATTTGAGTATTTCGAAAATGTGGCTTCCATATTTAGTGCTTTAAATCCAAAGCGTTTGACATCATACATAATGTGAAGAAATTAGAAGTTTTAATGAGCACGTACTCAGTTTCATGATTAAAATACAATATAGATTTATGAGCTTACTGTTGAATTTATTAACCGCAGAACCTGGCTGATAATTGACTTTTTAAAAGGTAGCACTCACCAATGCATTGCTGGTTGATTTGCATATCAATTGTAGTGCTGGGATGTTAGCCAATCATGGCTTACCTTCAGTTGTCCCCCCCCCTCCTCAGGGAGATGAGGTTCCCAGTGTATAAGGGAAGGAGGAATTTTTGCCCTGGAGTGGAGCATATGTAGGAACTACTACAAAGAATTTCTTTAACAACTGGCAGCAGAATGTCCATAATGTCTTTAAAATGTACCATGAAATTTCTCAGGAATTCAATGAAAACCAAATGAGTATGAAAGTTAGAAAAAAGACAATCAACCGTGGACCCTCAACAGACATCAGCCAAAAGAAAAATGCTCCACCATTGAACTTGACTGGCAGAGCAAGACAGACATCATCCGAGTTGTCTCAGAAATTAGCATAGATAATGGATATAATTTGCTAATAGAGAGGTTCGACCCTGTTTTCTTGCAAGACGATAAGTAGCACTGTTTTAATACCTATTTAGTATTCAATCACATGAGCTTCAGTATGGCAGAAAATGAAAACCTATTCTGCCAACTGCCGAGGAAGCCCTGCAATCACAACACCCTGAAAATGAGATCTCTCAAGAAGCTAACAGTACTCATCAAGACAATCAGAGGTATTTCTACAATACACATTCTGGTCCCAACAAAGAACTCCCAAACAACCTGGATCCAATATATGTAAGAAACGTGCTCCAAAACATCTGGGAGCCAGGTACAATCTTCAATAAAGCCTAAGCCCATTGGAGAATAAAGAACATACTTGGTCAACATCAGAGGAAAAATCAAAGAACAAGGGAACGCCTCAAACCAAGATCCACCAACATACTAACTATTGCAAACCTATAACAAATCATACACAAGGATGATACTTCAACCACTCTACCTCTCACAGCCAGTACAACGGATGTGCAATCTATACCATTACCAAGAAAGGGTCCAGCCATCACCCAATCAAGGACTTCTTTAACCCAAACAGTGCAGAACGGATACCAGCAGCAGAACCAAACCACCAGATCAGAGAAAGCAACTAGAGTCCCAGCCAAGTTTAAAGACTGATTATAGAAGAAAATCCTCAACCAATTGATATGTTCGGTTAAAGATTTTCCTGTGACCTCAGACGGTAAGGGGATGATCCATAATATCATAATAAAGCTGAACTACTTGATCGATCCAAGGGAGATAACTTGAATAGGACTTCTATAATCTGTTTATTAAGGTAGAAAAAGGTCAGTTGATAAGAACTCCTCACACACATTGCTGTGTCATTTAATATCAATGCTCAGTGTAGCTCCTTAGAACCCAAGCCGTTTGCTAGTCAGGACTGCCATCTTCTGGATAGGGATTAACATGCCAGAAATATAAATCAAGTATCCCATCAGAAACACTGCTACAACCAAAGACCCCTTCCCACCTATTGGAGTATGTTAATACCTATATACTATACCAGTGTGGGCATAGTCCATTTGTACGACACCTTCATTCTGCCATACCTGTTGCAGTAATCAAAAAGATGAAATCAATATTTGTAGAGCGGAGTACCGGAAGTCGTCTACAGTGACAATGGCACAAGTCTGGAGAGTCTGCCCTGCTATTGCATCCATAGCAGAGAGGAGGAGAGATAGATTCATGCTTTTCCCAAGAGCACATTACAGTCGTTAGGAATTTGAAAATTTTATTGCTAGTACAACTTCATGCATATAATGTTGTCACCGAGAGGATAGGAACCGTATGTATGAAGCTACTTCTGAAAAAACAAGGAGCTGACACAGACTGTCATTTGGTTATGATGTCATCTGGGGACACATTTTTTTCAGCTAATTCCAAATCACTAGTTAAATTGCTCCAAGACAAAGAAATGTTATGATTAAGGGAATAATTACCAAACTTGAGGTATTCATATATAGACTGGTTGCTTCCCAAGGCTAGAGAACCCAGTCAGCCCTGCTTTAATATCTGTAGCTGGGAAGAGAAGAGATGGATTCATGCTTATCCCAAAAGCATTAGAGTGAAGTGAATGAACAGCATCAGCCTAAGCTTGAACTCTGTTCATAAATTCCATTGTCCAGGTCATTAACTGTTATGGCACTCTCAGCTCCACTGAAGAATCCACAATCTCAAATTTGATGCTCTTACCATGATTAATATTTGCTTAATGATATCCGATGAGATAATATTGATAGTTTACAATGTGGAATGAAACAACAACCATTAGTCAACATAACAATTAACATACATGAAGACAATAGAGTTGATTCTCCAAAGACCAGGCCTTTATTTATGTACCTCCCTCAGTTGGATTTTAAAATTATATACAAATTTTTTTTTTCAGACATATTCAAATCTTTTCAAATATTGACGTACAGTGTTTGTTTTGCAGCGATAACATAAAAACACATTAACTTCCAAAACTGTTTAGATTTGTATTTTTGTCTTGTTCTGAAGAAGCTGTAACCAGTGAAACATGTTAATAATTTGTTGATCTTTACAAACAATTTGTGCTTCTTTCCACATTGTTGACTATTAATACCATCTAACCATTATGTTGTGCTAGATACAGTCAATGACAATGAGAAAGAAATTGGGTAATGAAATAAATAAATGGTAATTCACATTGTATATATTAGTAGACATTATTATGAAATGTTGATTATATTTTTTTGTCGGGATGAGGAGATAAGTATTATCAAATTCTGCCAGCAACATATCCAATTTCAACATTGAAAGACTTGATTCTTTTGGTTTTTGCAGTATTCCATTTGCAAAGACTTCCTCAAGAATCAATCAAAACTGGAAAGTGTCTGCCATTGTGATGCAAAAATCCTCGAAGAGTTCGGTAAAGGAAAATTTTCTCTCTGAAACAAAAAAAAAATCTTCTGAATATAGGAATTCTTAAATCTTTTGCCAAAAAGGTTTATTTAAATTTAATGAAACGATTCAAATACTCAAAAGTAAAAAGTTAAGAATCTTCTTCAGTAATGAATGGGACTAGTTTTACTCATGAAAGAATTGGTGGATATATTTGAACTTGTGAGATGATGTTTTTAGAAATGAAGCTAAATATATGGAGGCCTTGATGCATTTGATAGAGATATCAACCAGTATTTCTGTGGAGTTGGAATTTTTTCTTCACATTATCTTACCTCAAGTCTTAACAGTTCACTAATTCAAAGCTGTTAATAGTATAAGTAGATGTTTAGATCTTATCAATTCCATCTCGGGTTTTATTAAAATAGTATCTGAATAATTCAAGCGGATGAACCTACTGTTTCATATTTTGGATAGGAGATATTTTTCTATCATCAGAATATGAATTTAATCAAATTTTTATAATGTATTAGAAACAGAGAAAGTCACCCCATTCATTATATAGAGTGATAAAAGGTCATTTATAATAAGGATGATGGATTCTACTGTCCACCTTTCATGCCCCCTCCCCACCCACTGGCCACGCCTTAGGCACAGTTTCAACTTTAATGTCTTTCACATCAATAGGTTGTTGTTCAGATTATTATTTGTTGTTTGTTCTTGTAGATCAGGGGTTAGCAAACTACAACCCACACGTCAAATCCAGCCCATGGCCTCATTTCATCCAACCTGCCAACTTCACTGAATCTGTGACATTACATACAAAAAATTCTTTCCTCATCTCCTTTTTGATAGCGAACAATAAAATTTAGTTTTTGAGAATCAGCAGAAGTCTCATTTTTGCAGTCACAAACGAAATAATGTTTTATAGATAAAAATGTTCTATCACTATATATTCCCTGAAGTTCTGTTAATATACACAAAATTTGAGCCACAACTAAATAATATTTTTTCCCCAAAAAGGATTTTATATTGTCTCTGTGGTATTTGGTATATGTTATAATTCTCATTGAACTAAAATCCGCACGTAGTTAGCGATGTGTGCTTGCACTCTGTCATGCTAAGGGATGCAAGAGATGTAATAAAATAAAATTTCATGTCCTGATGATGAAATAAAAATGATAAATAAAAGAATAGTAGATTGAATTTTCTTTTAAAGTAACAATAAATTTTGAAAAATCTGTGCTCAACAGAATGCTATTCTCCACTGCAATGCAAATCTCTATAATCCACATATAAGCAATATGTACATGCTTATATTTCATATACGCCATCATTTTTCTATGGCATGGGTAAATTAGTTAATTATAATGCACAGGTATTCATTTTCATGATGTTAAAAGTAGAAAGATTAAATATTTCCAAGGAATTAATTACCTTTGCTGTAGATGTTGTGATTTCAAAAGAGGCAAAAGACATTCAAAAACAATTTTCAATAAATGTTGTGAAAGCAGACATTCTTGAAGTTCATGTTGCTTGTTCCAATATTCATTCAGTTCTTCAAGACTGGAATAATGCAGCTCTCTAAAAGAAGATTCTTTCAGATTTTGATAAAAAGGGCCTGAAAGGCAAAAATACTAAAACATTAAAATTAGACAAAAAAATAAGAAAAGAACACTAACAGCAGTAAATTAACTCAAGAATTCTTCAGGAAAACTTTAATGCAGTTTTGAGTGTTAGTATTTAACATGCTATAATCTTCTATAGAATCAACGTAGCCCTACGACCAACCAGCCAAATGGGTTACAGATTCTTCTCTTTGCTTGTCTGTGTCTCTGTGTGTCTGGCCACTTCTGGTCACATTTTAGGGTCAACGAACTTGTAAATTTACATGAGAGCACGAATAGGCACCAACTAAAAATGTTTTTGTTCCTTCAAAAAAGTCTTTTTTGAGTCCCTATGGTCATTTTGGACCAACAATGCCAAAATCTTGTGCTAATATTTTTTTTCTATAATTCTAGCTCTAAAATTATAAATGATTTCTTAGATAATTACTTCTGGTACACATGTAGGCTACAGTGATTCAATAATGCTTTGTATGGATATTTTTCTGTTTTTTTGACTATCCTCAAATTTATTGTCTCGGCAAGTCCTGCTGATCATGATCCATGCCTATACCACTTTAGTTCGGAACATCTCTAGTGATCAGATCTCTCCATACCACCCAATGGTTTACCTGATTTTGTTCCTAAATTTTTTGTCATGAGAATGATGGCGTGAATCATGGTGTGAACCGCCCGTGTATGTCAGGGTATTGCAACGTATATCCTATCGAAGCAGTTCCTTTAATAGGCTACATAAAGACTCAAGCTCTTTTAGCTCAAAAAAAAGGGTTAGACAAGGTGACACCAGATCACACAAATTCTTTACAGCCTGTCTCAAGATGATCTTCTGAAACTTAGACTGAGAAAATAAAGGAATCAGAACAGACACTAAAAAACTAAACAACCTCAGTTTTGCAGATGAGGTCAGCCTTTTGGCTGAAAACCTCCATGATCTCCAACAAATGCTAGATGAACTGAATGAAGAAATCGAAAAATTTGCTCTTCACATGAACTTCAGCAAAACAAAGGTATTGTACAACAATCACTTCAGAAATAAACATACAATGATCAAAATCAAAAAAAGGGAGCAAGAGAAAGTAGATCACTATATCTATTTAGGACATCAAATCACAATGAAATTCTCAAAAGAAGAAGAAATCAAACAAAGAATCACTCTAGGATGGCAAGCCTTCAGAAGAGCAAGCTCAACCTTCAAAAACAAGAAAATCCCATTAATCCTAAAAAGAAGGGTATAGCACCAATGCATCCTCCTGATAGTCACCTATGGAGCTGGAACATGCAACATGCATATGAACTCAACATCACATGGAGAGATCATAAAACAGCACAGTATATTAGAAAAAAGATAGGCGTCTGAGACATCATAGAATCCATTATAAAACTCATATGGCAATGGGCTGGTCACGTTGCAAGAATGTCAGACAACCACTGGACATCACAACTCACAGTTCACAACATGGATCCCCAGAGATCACATGCAAAATCAAGGTTGGCAGAATATAAGATGGCAAGTCAAACTAAACAAGTGTAGAAAGTATTGGCTTCACAATGCCCATGATAGACCTTCGCCAGGATTCACCAAACCAGTCTATGTCCAACAACAGATGTTAAAAGACTGAGGATGATAATGATGATGATTGGGTTTTTAAATCAAATATGTAATTTTGAAAAACAAGTCATCACCCTACCCCATCCTACCCACCACTATCTCTAAGAAATGTCGCCATGCAATCATAATCCTAATTTAACCCCCTCTCCAACAAAAAATGTCCAGAAATTAGGGTTCATAATATCTTTATAGTGAGCAATATTTTTATCACAACTCACAACATAGATCTGTAGAGTTCACATGCAAAATCATTGCTGAAAGAATATAAGATAATGAAATGAACTAGACAAGTTCAGAAAATATTGGCTCCACGACGCCCATGATAGAGAGATCTAGCGAATCTTGGAGAAAGTCTATGTCCAACAACGGACGCTAAAAGACTAATGATGATGTTCCATGAAATAAAAATTCACGGTAATATTACAAGTAAAAGAACTAGTATGAATAAACAAAGCAGTAACATTAGATATGGTGGTGGTATGTGACCAAGGGGGAAAGGCGGAAAAATAGGGAGTAAATATATATGTTTAGATTTGATCTTCTACTGTTATAGCTCAACCAGTGAGTGCACCTATCACAGTAAGATAGGCTTTCCAAGGCAAACAGAATGAAAGCTCAAGTTCTGCCAAAGGCTTATTCTTTATTTTCATAACAGACTGTTTACAAATGGTAGTAGCATGACTGAGTAATTGCAATGAAAAGCAACTAAAATTAAAATGGACGAAATACAAGTAAAAAATCAATAATGATCGACAATGTTTCATCTAATAATAATAGGATCAAGGCTAGAAAATTCTGGATTATGTCCCCTTGTTCAATGCACGAAAAAAAAAAAAAAATGAAGAATTTGACTTACTGTTCAAGAGGTCAGGAGGGAGCCATATTTCTTTGGGAACAATTTGGGGAACAGGATCCATTTGAGGAGTAACAGCAGCAATTGACTTCGATTTCGCTTTAAGGAAGTGAAAAATATGACATCCTTAGAGTTTATCAATTGAAATGTATATAAGGAATGTTAGCGATCTCAAAGCTGTATCTAAAATTTAAGGACATTGCAATTTGGCCAAAAAAAAAACTGAGTTATAGAGAATAAACATAAAAAGCACATTTTCAAAATATTTTTTTTAAAGAAATTTGAACTGCTTATTATCATGATAATAGTTGTTTAATAACATTTTGGAGGTATCTGATGAAACTTCATGAAACATCTTTAGTATTTTTAATAGTTGTATCCCTAAATGCTCAACGTGGATTTTATGACCTCTCCAGCCACTAAGTTTACTGTAACTTCTCAACTAAATATCAAACCACACAGATGTCATATGTGAAAATCATACATTGATAAAAAAAAAAACAAATCAGTAAGATGTGGGTTGTGGGCAGGCCTCCAGACCACCTTTTTTCACTACCGTCCCAGAAAACGATTTTAGTCATCCTGAAGAAAATGTAAACCAACCCTAAATCAAAATGTTTCTTTCGTATTTTCAGCTATAGTTATAAGATATTAGTAACATGATAGAAACTCCATTAAAATGTTGAGGAAATAAATGATTATATCAGTGGCAGCTCTAAGTCCATCTAAGCCTCCCTGAAAAAGTTTTTAAAAAAGGGCTGATAAGTAAGTTGGGAAAAGCAGTGGAAACCATGGCAACAAACTAGAAGGCACTTGAAGAGTGCACATCTAATAAATTGCTGGATCCAAATATACTCACTTATCCCTCACCCCATGACATTCGGGAGAAAGGTGGATTTTTTGGAGATAACTTGGGGATAGAGAGATAGAAAGATATGGGGGAGGGTGTTATAACAAAGATCCACATTAAATGACCTGCCAAAGCAGCCAAAGGGACATAAAACAGTAATATCTGCCATTTACAAGCAGTCCTGCTGCCAGCCAAAACAGGTCACATACTGCAATGGTCTTGAAATAGAGATGCATGACAAGCTGTCAGTGTTGCCAACTCGACAAAATTTTTCATGCTGAAATCAACCTCGAAAAGTTTTTTAAAAATGCCAAAATGTGTTCAGGGGGTGCATATTTTACAGCTATTTTTAATAGTTGAAGATGGCCAAATTTACCTGGAATGGCTAAGAAATAACCAAAAATTGGCTATAAATAGCGCTAAATATTGAAGTGTCCCCAGCACTGAAAATCTTTTAAAAAAACAATTAAGTATTTAGGGGCATTATAATTTCAAGAGGACTGTAAGACAATATAATAAAAGAGAAAGAGATTCAAAAGAAGTACCAAGTTTGATTTCCTCAAATTCCACACTTTCTGGGGTTTTTTTTTCAGTTGTTACTGAATATATAGGTCATGACAGTGGATACAACTCTAGATACATACTCCTTAATAAAATCTAGATATGTTTTTGAAATTCAAAAATAAAAAGAATTAAAAAATAATTTGTGACACCTCACCAGAAAATCATTTTTTGACAAATATTCAGATACATATGTTGCTAAGTGGTAGCGAAGAAAAGAAAAAACAGAAGAAGAAGGGGATCACAAAAAAACAAAGTCAAAAGAATGATTTATAACAATAAGCAAGCAGATTAGCCAGATCAAAGTGTGAGTTGTGTTTTTTTAACATTATGTGGTTTAGCATGACAACTGAGATATTCTGCTTCTGATGAGTTTATTCCCCATATGAACAAGAGATATGAATTTAATCAAAGGAAAGGTATCTAAGTTTGAATGGAAGCCCGCACTTTATGAGTGTAAGCAATAAAAATTAACTCAGTTTTATCGAAATAAAATGCTGTCTTCATTTTAATTCAATTAAAGATAAATGGATACATTACTAAGGTTTCTGCTAATTTATGACTCATTCTAGCTCATTAAATTTTGCTGATCAACTTGGGTATGACATCATGAAAATTTATAGGGAAGGGGTTTTTTTTGACCATACAAGTGGTTGTTTGTAAGATAATTTTGCTGGTTGCTGGTCAAATTTGGCAGGTGGTCATTTAAACAAGTCACTTAATATTACTGTGGAAAAGTCCATACATCCAGAAATGGGTTATTAGGACTAGGTAGTCGGAAAATGTAGAATTGGGTATCACAGTTACTACTGTATTAAATCATTACATTTGAAATGCTGTTTTTTTGTTAAATATTAAGATAAAGAATAATACAGATATACCTTGATTATTGCTGTTAATCTGCTCCATAATTTTGTCATCAACAAACTATTTTAAAATCTATTTACTGGTTTTAATCCTATCACAAAAGTAACACCCTTTTTACTAAACCTTTGATGTGAAAAGTGGCCTAAAGTAATGGGAAAACATTTGCTGTATTGTTCAAAACCCGTGTTGTTCAAATTCTCATTATAATTCAACGTGATTTTTTTTAACTAATACTTAGTTACATTGATTAGTACAGTAATACCTTAACCATCATACATCAAAACAGATGCTGTATAAGCAACAAAAATATCACTTAAAAAAGGCTAAAGATCATAAAACATAGTAAAAATAATCCCTACATTCATTAATTGAAAACTCTCGACTTAGAAGCAAAGGTTCCAGAGTTATGATCCTACTTTGTCTAAAAATTGTCAGATGATGTAAACATACCTTCTCTTAAAAGAGTCTCGGTTTGTTGATTTAAATCATACATTGAAGTCAGAATGTATTCCATAGAAATCTTAGCTTCCAGAATTTCTTGAGGAGACGAGGAATCTGGAATGAGAAAACAAAGCAAATAAAAGATCTTTATATGCTTTTCAGAAAAAAAAAAAAATGTTCAGTGAATGAAAAATTATATCACTGAAAATACTGACAATAGAAATCAACTCTAGGGATTTATTGCCAATTTTTTTAAATAAAGACAATACTATGGAATCCATGATTGTGCATCCACTGTTTCTTTAAAGAAATTGCAGATAATTCAGTTCCACAGAAAAGTAGTAGTTTTATCATTCAATCCTCTTGACTTATACATCCCAAGGATTCCATGACTGCTGGGATATATATGTCCCATAGATCTCTCTTAGAAGTCTACTGGGACATATGTGTCACAAAAATGAAGGAAATGAGATTTTCCTCAGATCTTACAAAGATTTTATCAGCGTATGGACCCCCCCCCCCAATTTGTTCAAACTACATAACTGAACAGGAAAGACTTATAGGCAAAATGATGTGCTAATTTTGTGTTCATCATCTCTAATGGGATACATATATCCCATCATTATTTTGGTTCTTCAAAATACAGAAAAAAATTTTTTTAATAAGATAAGTTTTCTTCAACCATCAAATAAAAAATTGACACATTTTTTTTAAATTTTGCATGAGTGCTCTAAACATAATGAGAATAAAGACCAAAATATTGACAAAATCCAAGCAAATTTTTCTCCCAAGCATTTTTTTCATTATGGTCATATGGTTCATTAAGAAAATTGTCAAAGGAACTTGATTTTTTGTTAAATTTTCAGTTTAATAGCAAACCAAAAATTATCAATAACTTTAAGAAGAGACATTAACATTTCAACTTTTGTTCAGATAACTGAATCTTATCTTGATTTTGTCGACACAATGTTTCACCTGATCCATTCTTCAGCCTTTATCAGAGGTAGAATCCAAGAAAAGAGGCAAACCTTTTTTTTTTCTCGAAAAGGCTTGACTCTTTCCTCAGAATAAAGGGCTGAAGAATGGATTGCCTAAATGCATTGTTGACAACATCAAAGAACACATTCAATTGTCTGAATAAAACTTGGAAATCAAGAATTTACCTGATAGGTGAGGAAGTTTCAAACTTTGCAACAACGTGAAAAGGTTTTCATATTTTTGGGTAAGTAACTTGGCTTCATAATTTGGAGTTTTTATCATCTACGAAAAAATCAAAACATGACCCAAATGATAAACAGATTTAAACATTAATGTAACAATTCAAAAGGATTCAAGAATGAACAAAGTATGTCACACGGTGAGTCAGAGCAAAATGTAACAAATGTAGGAGGCTCAGACTGTAGCATCTAGAAGTTTGCAAAGATTCATTGGAACAATTTGTTAATGTTTGCATAGTATGCCCACCATGCAATATTATTTCTCATTAATTCAAAGTTCAAAGCATAAGATCCAGGTGAACAACCCAAGTGTCGAATGAACATTTTATCACATCAGATACAGTCATAATGAAGTATTTTAATTCAAATTCTACAGATAGAAATTTTTGAATCTGATGCCAATGCCTGAATCTGACTCTCTAAGACAGCCATTATAAACTGGGGCCATATGCCCCTCTTGAGGGCTCAGACACATTTGAAGAGGGTCATATACAGAGATGATAATAAATGAATTTCTGTCTGTGTTATATCAGGGGGCCCTGAAACCCAAGAAGAGATCTTGAGAGGACCGCAGGCCAAAAACAGGTTGAGAATGGTTGCTCTAAGATGTCTTGAGAATGCAAGAAAATAATGAAGATAGGAAATACTACAAAAGCTGGGCTTACCTTTGATTCCCAAAGATCTAAAAAAGATTCTGCACTTTTAGGATGCACCTCCATCTTCCCAATCTTTCTCCTCAAAGAATAATTTTGTTGGTACAAGCGTTTAATCGAGGGTGGAATCACATACAAAGGGTCACTGGAATAAATATTCAGAGTGACAAAATTCTGTAATCACTGAGCAACATTGATTTGATTTTACTTAATTGATATTTCTTAATGAATAGATTATTTCTCTTTCTCTATAATTAGACTTTCTGTTCTGTTGATTGATAGATAATATAAATCAGGGATCAACAAATCTTTTTGGAGGGGGGGGCACTG
Organism: Thysanoteuthis rhombus; assembly: GCA_963457665.1. NCBI lineage: Eukaryota > Metazoa > Mollusca > Cephalopoda > Oegopsida > Thysanoteuthidae > Thysanoteuthis > Thysanoteuthis major. The sequence goes on from OY735231.1 coordinate 3,350,429, forward strand.
GATTAGAAATGTTTTTGGGTCTTGCAGCCGAGGCAAATGAAAAAAAATATGAAACAATGATAATACAAAACTAAGGAAACAACTGTTGTAGTGTAGATATTTTTAACTATTGTAACAAACGCAACTTCAGCCCCTTCTTCCTTCCTTTGACCAGCCAAGCAGGCAACTACAGCCAATCTATCCACTGCTGATAACTCTTACATTTCCTTTGCTCTGGAGGCGGCTAAATTCTGCTAATGTTTAGAGCTACCTTACGTCAGCAGCTGGCAAGTTGGTAAATATGAACAAAAACGAGGGAGAGCAGAAGCACCATTTGAATATCATTTCTGGGTATATAAGAGTGAAATGAGAAAAAAGCAAATAACAAGATTCAGGTGTTGTGGTAGTTTAATACAAGAGAAGTTTATGGGTAGAATGAAGAGAGTGACACAAGATAAAAGGGTGTAACAGTTCAACACAATGGGGGGGGGGGTCATATCTAAGGACAACAACAAACGTTTCACCATAACAAAACAGTTCAGTTCTTCAACTTGATAGAGGTAGAGAGTCTGTTCTGAAGAGAATAGTTCAATAAAACGCACAGAAATAACGGGTCCTCTTTCTATACATCCATTTCATAATCAGTTAAAGGAGAAAACCACGAAACCCTCACAACACAATCTCTTTCGGGTTTTCTACTAGTCCCGGCTCTCTCTTTTAGGCACTCTTAGTTATCTTATCTCCACATGGACCAGCATAACAATCCTCTCTTATCAAATCTAAAACAATTATGCCTCTCTTGATTCAATTTTTAATGCAAGCATCTTCATAATTCAATTTCAAGTGTCTAATATTGAACGTCTTTTGTCACTCATACGTTACACTAGATAATATTGATTCATTTGATGGCACTGCAATAGTGAAACTTTTGCTCTATTTTTTTATTGTACGCTCATCAAAGACGGGTAAGGAAAACAAAAAATTTTCATATGCATCATCATATTTATTAAAGTCTGCAGGCTGGAAAAAAAAAAACTTAAAAGACAAGCATCAGTAAGAGAATCCAACTGTAAAGATAGGTGCTTCACATTATGTAAGATACAAAATCTCTACCAGTAGTATCCAACCATTTATTTTCTATTAAAAAGCTTACGTAGGGGTAATATTACCTCAGTCATCTTCAACGTACTCCCCTTGAGACTTTCAGACAGCATCCCTTCTATCTTTTAAGATAACCCGCAAAGTCCACTTTTGGGATCACCATTAGCTGCCTCATTACATGCTCCTTAATCTCATCCACACTCTCTCTTTCAAACGGCAGAAGATACTAAATACCAAATCTGAACTGTGAGGCGGGTGTGCTGACAGACCTAGGTCATGCAATGTTTTGCCAAAAAATAAAAATATCCTGCATGAAATGCAACCTAGTCTATCACCTTGGGTGCAATGGTTATATGGACGGATACTATTCTAATCTGAAAAAAAAAAAAATAGTTGAACACACCACAGATGAACCTTGTGAATGATAGCAAGAACAATTTATAGGATGAGCCAAAGAAACAAACAATAAAAATGACTATCAAAGTAGGCATTGATAATCTGATATGAATAAAATATAATTACCAAAAATATATAAATTCAAAGTTGAAGAAATAATCTCACCTGTTTTTATTTGTATTTGCACCTGAGCCCAATTTAAATTCTGTCTTTTTTTCATTCTCTTTTGATTCTGCTATTTTAAAATCATTGTGTGTTTTATCTTTAGAGGAACCTGAAGAGTTGTTTGTTTTCAAAGATGTCACCGCAGAATGAGTCTTGAGGTCTTTGGAAAGGTTAGAATTTGTGTGCAAAGACTTTGCAATGGAATGAGATTTACCATCTTTTGAATGTTTTGAATTCCTCAAAGCAGAATGCCTTGAGTGACTCGTTCCTTGGGAGAATGATTTTTGTTGAGTTTTATTCATCTGAGAAGAATGTGGTATTTTCTTTCGTTCACAGTCTAATGTCTTGTAAGGAGCTTTTTTATAAGCAGCTTTCATTCGAGAGACCCGAACATTTGATAAGGCTTTTGTTAATTCCTTCTCTGAGATATAGCCTATTTCGGTATCATCAGTGATATCTTTGGTGATGCCAAGACCTTTAGAATTGGATCCTAATTCTGCTTCACCTTGGTCTTTTACTCGATCTTCAGGAGTTACTTCACAACTGGAACTGTCTTCAGTAGAGTGCTGATGCTGAAAAAAGAATAAATAAAATGAAATTTTCAAAAAAAGATCAATATTTTGGTTTTGGTTTTTATATATATATATATATATATAAAAACCAATGTCACTTTTTTATTTGTTGATTCCTGTCATACTGAAGCAAACAGAAAGAGAGGAAGGGTGAAAAGTAAAACTTGTGTCTGTAAGTTCACAAGCACTTAAGCAAGCAGCTTTTGTTTGCATCAACATAACCACCACTACTGCTGCTGCTGCTATTGACAGTAGGACAGAAAACAAATATAGGCATCTCTGATATTTCATGAAAACTGATGTTTTTCTCATATTAGAAAGGAAATTTTTTTTTACCCAATTCTGTTGCTTTATTGTTTAAAAATCTTTAAAAATCAGAAAATATAGTGTTGTAAAAATATGAAAGAAAAATAAATGTCATTCATGTGCTTTTGGGTACATTATTACTAAAACATATTAGTATAATTTGTGGTACTACAAATAAGATTTTACAAACCAGCGAGAAATTACATCAATACAAAAACATTATCAGGATTTAGTCAACATCAAATCTTGCAAAAACTAAAAATAGTCTTTTTCCTAAAAGTAGAAGTTCCAGATTAGTAATTTCAGAATTGCAGTTTTGGCAAAACCAAAGAGAAATGTTTTCAAGAAAACCAGGCTAACATTGATGGATCTTAGTAGCCCTTATCAATGCCACTTCACACCAACATTCAGTCCCAGAAATCCAGAATCCAACGCTCTCCAATTCAAGGGCACAAGACAAGGAACTGTTATTGATTGCTATTATAACTCCAATTAATAAAGTCAGAATGGACACGCCTTCTTACCTATGTAATAAAATGGTGTGAATTTGATAACTAAAGATAGGACACAGTAAATGGCCTAACCAGGGTATTCCAGCCCCTCTGAGGAAGTCTGCCCATCAAAAATTTATCAATGGTGGAAAACAGCCTACCAAAACAATTTTCTCATTTTTGATTAAAAAAAATATTTGTTTTGGGTTTTTTCACACGCCTGGAATTCAATGAGGGAGAAATAGAAATAGTACCCATTTTATGAGGTTTTAATGAAAAATTTCTAACACAAGTTAGCCAGAGTGGTCCCCATTAGATTTCTGAGTGTGAAATAAGAAATAAGCAAGGCAAAACATTTTATACGAAGCAATAATACAATGATTGTCTGTCATGAATTCTCTAATTTCTTTTCCTTTTTAACTCATAAAAATAATAATCCAACAAATAAAAATTTGTTATGGGTTCTAAGAAATGTTATGCACTGGGCCCATCAATGTAAAATTTCAAGTATTTTGAGCTTTGAACATGTCCTGTATATTATCCCACTTCCACCACAGAGTGACCTATCTAATTGTTATATCCTTACATTTTGTTTGATCTCAATCTTTTAGCCCGAGATGAAAGGGAAAAGGAGCGATGAGTTTCATTCAACCAGTGAAATGTTCATTTCCTAGACCAATACACTTGACTCATTTTTTTTTCTCATTTCCCCCTTTCTCATTTGTTGGCCCTTTGTGGAAACTTACTACAAATGTATCTGCTTTGTCGGAATGTAACCATCTGGTGAGGTGCCACAATTTAAAAGAATTCAATATTTGTTTTGTCTCCTAGCCAGAAAAGCTTACCCCCACCCAGTTTCTCTCCATTTCTGTGAATTATGAGAGGTGGTCTTGAAGATGTTGGGGTGGGGGTCTGGACTCCCCAGTCCTACCTTTGCCAATGTATGTTACTTATTTATAGTAAATGATAATAATAGATGACAGACTTCACACCTATTTTCACTCAACATCACATAATGGCACCTGGCATTCTTCATGGAAACTTGCATCAAGGTTTGAAAAAAATGGAAAATTTGCTTCACACCAACTCACTTATAATGCGGTGGAAAATTATGGACCCAGACTTCTGCATCATAACTGGTCTACAGTATATATATTCATATGTAATAGATATAAGACAGGGGGGTGTATCACACTGATACACACACACACACACACACACACATATTAGCAGTCATATTTTTACCCATCAAAAATGACAAGTATTTATGTATGGACCAACACTCCTGCTTAGAATTAAAGTTTTGCTCCTTGGTTCTCTGCCACACTTATGAAAAAGTGCTACATTCTTCAAATTGAAATATTTTAATGCAAGAGCAGCTTTAATATAATATAAATTTATTGAATTATGATACAAAACATGTTAGTGAAATTCGCAAAAACTTAAAAGTAATCATCCAGCTTTAGTTTTGAACAGCTGAAAATGTTCACAAGAGAAATTTCATTTAACTTCAATTACTGTGCCAAATTCAAGTCTGCACACTTTTGTCAAAATGACATCAACCGATACAGAAGTTCGAGTCGTAAGGATTGTGAAATTATTTTATGAATTGAAGTAAACATTCAGAAATCGCCTAAAGGATGCCTAAAGTCAAAACATAGGCAAAAGAAATTTTTTTTTAAACCTAGTTGTTCAAGAAATTTTTTTTTAGTTATCCAAAATTGAAGCAAAAAATATCCAAAAATATCTAGATGTTCCAGAAAATTATCTAAAAATACACAGCATATTAGGACTTCATTCGCTACATTCTATATCAAAATATAAAAAAATAAAAAATTTAAGGATTGTAAAATGAAAATATGAGAATTTTTGTTTTACTTTTGATATTTTGAATGATAAAACCTTTTCATCGGGAAATTTTTCATTTTTGAGAAATATCAAGTTCTGGATTTATGCCATAATACAGTTATTTAGAAAAAATGAAAAATAAAATAGAAAATCAAGATAATTCATGTAAGCCAAACCTCCATAAAAATGGCAGAAAATAAGTGCCCAGTTTAGCCTTGTTTTAATCACATTGTAGATAGACCAAACCCTCATAAAACTTTTAGAACTAACAAACTTCCAGGGAATTCTAAAGTAATTGAATTAAATGAATTAAAAACACCTACAACAACTGTGACTACAAGATTCAAAGTAAGAAACAAATTTTGACCAAGAAATTTTATTAGTAAATATACTTATAGAGTAACTAATAAAATTAGGTGTGAGAAATTAAAGTAAATCTTTTTCAAGTTGCTTACGTAATATTATTCCTGTGTGTAACCCACTACATTTGGTATAGATTTAAAATAGTAAAACAAATGGAAAAATTTGAAGTGTTTTTGAACAAAATTCGTTAAATGGGAAACAATATTTGCTATGAAATAAATATTCTACAGACACTTAAAAGTTTCCAGGTTCTGAGCTCAGATACTCTGAAGAATGTTATGTAGACCAAATTATTATAATTTATTACACATATATTTATTAGTTAGTCACAAAGTATATTTGTATGTTAGTCGATAAAAGACATTTTCCTCTCCCTATTTTACTCATAAGTTGTTGAAAGTAGGGAAGTAAACAAGCGATTGCCACCCTGGGGATTTGGAAAAATTTTGATATTTTGGATGATTGATAAAAAGCCCACGGCCTGAACTTCATCAAATATTTTTTAAAAAACAACAAAAAAAACATCTAAATATATTCAGATTTTGCAAAAACAAAAATCTAAAAATATCAGTCTCATCAAAAAAATATCTAAACTGATATTCAATATCTAAAAGCAATTATCTAAACGCAACAAAAATATCTAAATTTAGATGTAAAATATCCAAGTTGGCAATGCAGAAAGCAAATTTTTTTATGCACAAGTGCAATCAAAGGATCCACTAAAATTGAAAAATGTTATACCGGGGTCTGTTAAACTGAGGGTTTACTATATCTACACATGCACACATATGCACATACACAGACAGACACACACATTATTTATCCATATGAAAATGATATATGCAAATTAGTATGTTAATTTCTTTATTGCCTGCTGTGTACAAATCATGTTATAAGATAAAGGTCACAATGGATTTTTTATTTTTTTGTGAAAAAGATTGACAGAGCTAGAAATCTCAAAGGGTTGTAGAATGTAGTCATCTTGTCATAACAAAGATCACATGGAAGTGTGTCAAAGAAACACTGTGTAAGTGACTGAAAGAAAAGTAATTGAGGGAGTTGAACAATGATTTATCAAATGAGTGAGAGTCTCTTTCTTCTAACTAATTTTATGAAAATATCACTGCCAGACAGGAAGAGGAACGCACACTTGCTATATACTTGCAGATGTTTCTGGCCAGAAACTCCCTTAAAACATTGTCATACTGCCAGAACATACAATATTACTTCTATGAAGTCCAAACGGCTCAACATTTAAATATGACAAAAATCAAAATTTTTTGGCCAGATGCTCTTTAAAGAGTCCAGCTTTGTCAAACTTTTTCTTTAATTTTTTATTAAAATGATATTCAACTTCTGCAATGAAATAAGTTTCTTCAAATGACTTTTACTCGTACCACACGATATCAGTGGTGACTTTTCTTACATGACATTTTGTCTTAAGAACTTATGTCTGATCACTCATCAGAAAGAGCTTGAGTCAAGTTTAGACTTTAGAATAAATTCAAAATAAGAATAATTGAATCAAGAAAAAAATTTATGTAATAAAATAGCTTTAGGCTCCTTACTGACAATCCATATGTAAATAATCCTGTCATTTTTGTGGGTATATGCTAGTGTACATATATATATTTGACAACTTCAAACACTAAATATATTAAAGAATGTTTCAAAAATTAATTCAGTCCATTTTACAATATCTGTTTATTCAGGTTTTTCAGTGGTTTTATGTTTTATACAGAGTTAGATATAATGGTACTATGCGCAAATTTTTCTTATTAGTATCATCAGTTGTTTACCATGTAACCGTTTTGTGGATTTAAGGACAAAAGTTATATCAACATGGCTCCCTAGCTATGTTGATCAAACACCACCTCCCCTTTAGTTATGATTTTAATATTTAGCATCATTTTGTTACTTTGGGGGCCATTTCATAACACATGTAGTTTGTTATTGTACATGGGTGTTATTTTACAGTACACTTCCTTTGATCTTTTTAAACAAAGGGCTCACTTACTTACCTACGTTACCCTAAAAATGTATTAGACGATAAGGGACCAATAAATGTAACAACAGATGTGACTCATTGTTTGCGTCACTTCTAATATATATATATATATATATAAATTTGACATAAGCATATTTGAGAATAAGAATAATTGATTAGGACACTTGGATTTTAAAATCCATTTTCCTATGAAGAAAATAGCCACGTCCTTTGAAATGCTATCTGCCAACCTCATCTACCTTGCTTGGTAAGAGAACAGCTGTTACCAGCCCTAGAGTCATAGATTCACACGACTGGACACTCAGCATCAACCTCGACCCACCAATACAATTTAAACTGGCACAACAAAGACTGACTGGACACAGAAACAAGTACAATGTACGTATTTCTAGTTTGTCTCCTTTCATCTGCTTTCCTGCCCCCCTTCTATCATCTCTCAGATTAGATTTAGTGGCTTCTGTCAAGGTTGTAAATGGGAAAAACAGCTAACATCGCTTTGACAGGGAATTCTATTAAAATGGACTATCCACGTACTTATTTCACCGATTTGTAGAAAATAATGCAGCATAGTTGAAGTGTAGAGAAGTCTAACAGCTACTAGCACGGAAAATAGAATCAGCAAACCATGTTCGAGGCTACTTACATTTGCTTAACACTCACCCCCAAGGGAAAGGCATGAATCCACCCCTCCCCAGCTATGGGTGGAATAAAATGGCAGTCGGAGCCCTCCAGTGCTATAAAGCAGTTCATGTAAAAGAAGCTCACACTGATAGAAAAAAACCTACAGCTTGGATGAGGAGCTAGCAACTCCGCCCCACAAAAAATCAACTTGCTATTGAAATCTCTATGTGGCCCTATGCTCCACAAAAAGTTTACAGGGATAAATGAAAACAATGGAGTATTGTCAAAATGATGAATGATGGAATGCGGGGAAAGTAAGATTCATGGCTTTACCTTTAAAGTGAAAATAACAAGCACAGTAAACCCTTGGTATAAACAAACCAATTGTGGAGAAGGGGTTGTCACTTGAGCTGAAAATCCGTTATACCCGATGGCTGTCCATCATTCACTAATCCAGAGGCAGTTTGGTTGCCCCTCGTTATATCTTACTTTATATCATTTGGTAAATAAGAAAAAGAAAGTTTCAAACGTAATAATTTTCAAATTTTTTTAACTACCACTTATCTTTGTCTTAATTTTATTAGTTGCTTTATTTTTTAATTGTTTTTTTCATGAATTTCAATTTAATTTGAAATCTTTTTTTCAAAAGTCGCCAACAAAAGTTTCATTTTGATTGTATTTTGTTTCTTTGAATTTTATGAAAATAATGATACACATACGAAACAATTATAAAAAAAACAAAACAATGATCTATTCTCATACAAAATTAATAATAAGTAAAAGATAAGTTAATAAGTATTCATGATGAGTTAAAATGATTTAGTGAAATCAAATGACTTGTTTTTTTCCAGTGAAGATTCATAAGTTGTTTTTGTCGATTAAAAAATAAAAAAAATAAAAAAAACAATCAAAATACAACTATAACTACAATAAAAATTGGAAACGGAGAGTCAATGCTATGCTTTGTTGATATTAGAAGAACAGACACTACACTTTAATCTTGATCTAAAGACCACAAAAGGCTGGATTACAAAACTTCATATGATAAATCCAAAGCAAGTTTGGATGGTTCCACAAGTTCATTGAAGCCAAAATAAGTTATATCACAGTTCGTTAAAACAAGGGTTTACTCTATTTGCAACTGTAATTCAAACTCTATTTGCAAATTCCATTTTCCAAGTCCCTAAGCATCAAGTCAACATATTAAATGAGATGCATAGAAACCAAAATAATTGAATGTAAATGCACAATCAATATGTGTGTGAGTGCCTACATTTTGGAGGGGGGGGAGAGGACATAGAAGTATCATTCTAGATTCATAGATTGATGTGTGTGTTTGTAAAATGTGAGCCATTCATGTGTAAGCCAACCTTCTGCATAAAAAAGGAAACACACGTGGCTAACTAAACAGAGAATGAGTTTTTCTCCGTCTGTATTTCTTATTAATTTTCAGTCTATCAGCTGATCAACAAGGAGTGAGGTTGGGAGGGAGCAGCTGATTGTGGTCACAATCACATTCAAGACGAACACAATCCTGAAATTAATTCAGTTCAAACGCAGCGATAACCAAAAGAGGATAACAGACTTTCTTCTCGAAATGGTGAGTACTCGATACTTCTTAAACAACTAGCTATTGAAAAAAAAAAGATGTAAACAGCAATAATCATGGTTGACTTTAAAAAGGCAAAAATCAAAAATAGTATTCAGTGTTTGTTCTGCATCGAGCTGTTATAGAGTCAGCATGCACCATATTCCTTTCCAACACCCCAGTCTCTTGTAGATCCCAGCAACTCAGCCTAACATACCATTATCACTGTGTGTGTATGAGGTGACCCTAAGTAATACTGGCACGTTCAGTGTGAGAGGCCTTCCCAAACTTTTTGAATCATAACCCATTTTTGATGAAGAAAATTTCATTGCAATCACCACCCATTTGGTTAAATGAATTTGTTGCAGCCCTCAAATTTTTTTATAAAAAAATAAAAAAATATATACAATTCCAAGGTTTAATCTTTTTACAGAGAAAATTGCAATAACCAGCAAACGATCATTTTCGTAAAAAAACGTTTTCGTTTCACCCTGTATCAGAGCTCATTAAAGCAACAAATTTTTCTCTACATAAATTGATAAATACATCTTCATTATATTTAAATAGTAATGTTAGTATGTATGTTTGTACCCTAATAACTTGAAAAATACGCTTCATGTATAAAAAATAGAATCATAATTGAATTTGGCGTGTCTCAATCTACATTCAGAACATTTTTAGGTTGCTTTTAGAAGAAAAAAAATTAATTTCAGCAGAATTTTTTCACATTTTTGGGCATCTGAAATTTATCCTGCAAACAGCCTGTATGCAGCAGTCAGTCAGTGTTTTAAAAGACCAACTTTTTTCTCCAGGGGTTGAGGTGGCCATTTACAAATACTATCCAGCCCATGGAGGTTGGATGAGTTTTTATGAGTAGCAGTTCTCCAAATACGATGGTAAACCATTCCTCTTATAGTCTGGCATATACAGTACATAGATTTTCAACAAAGAATTAAATCTCAAGTCCTCTGACCTGTAATCCAATACACTAACAATTCAGCTACTTCTGACTGTATTCAAAATCCAACATTGGCACTCAGAAAATGTCTGGGCATTTCTATTCAAATGACATCTGTTGGCATTGTTTAGACAAATCTTTATTTCCTTTTTTTTTTGAATTACAGAAGTAAATTGTGATTATCTAAATGAAAAGAAACCAGATGCACAGATGTGTATACAGTAGACAAATCAGCCGAAGAGGTTTATAATAGCTTAGTCTAGTACAAGGCCAGTAGCAAGGAGCATCTAATGAAGATTGAACACTCTACTTTATTAATAGACAGCAGGATTAGCTTGTTAACCACTGCTTCACAGTAAGACACTTCAAGAGATTAGAGATTTATAATTATTTTCATATTAGAAAATGACAACCAAAACTGTCAACATAGGTTTCTTCAGTTTTTAAGTTGATCCAGGTGGCTGGCTATGTATATATTATCATGCAGACAGGCCACACCAATGAAGCTAAAGGGCTGGAAAATTCACATACAGTACACTAATATCTAGTTCTGCATGAAACAAAAACCACTGAAAAACTTTCATAAATTACATTAAGAGATATTGGGAAATGATTGACTGAAATGGCATATATCATGGAAAAAATTTTTTCTTTACATATTCAGTGTTCAAGGCTGTAAAACTTTCCATAACATTATATATATATTATATATATATATATATATATATATATATCCATAAAAAAATGACAGGTTTATTTACGTAGTTATTGGCACTAAAAAGCCTAAAGCTATTTCATTTTTTAAAATTCAAGTATTCTTATTCTAAATCTATTTTAAAGTCTAAACTCAACTTGAGCAATTTTAAAGGATAATTGGACAAAGTATCACAACAAAATGTTGTTTAAGGCATAATCTTCCAATTCAAATTGTTATCATTCAAGTGGACTGTTGATTTGTAAAGCTGTGTATGTTCACTGTCAGTGAAGTGTAAATCAGAGTTATATTTCAAGATGAATGGGACTGAAAAGAAATATGCACTTGCCCAGAAAGGAGAGCATAGTTTAGAAGAAAAAGAACTTGGAAAGGTATGTATGTAAATGATACATAGAGGATTACAACAAGAGAAAGTCAATTACAATGAAGGAATTAAGAAGCACACCAAAAAGGTTTCTCACAAAGGGTTACACTTGGACATTTTTCTTTCTAGCAAAAAAATAAATTCTTGTATTCACAACTTTCAGAAGACTTTCTTTGAAATGAATAACAAATTTACTATCATTAAATTTCACATTAATTTTTTCATGATATAAAGTCGTTTTATAACAATGCATGAACGCTGTTCCAACTGAATCATTGTAGCTACGTTCACCAAACAAAATCGGCTAGAAGTGTTCTTCCTTTTTCACTTATCAATCCATCCTGGTCACATTTTTGGCCATAGAGCCTTGGAAATTTCCAGGGGTCGTCCAGTAACTACCTTTTAAAAACAGCTTTTTCATTATTCTTCATCTAAATCTGTCTTCTTTCAATTGTTTTTAGGGGGTGATAGATTTGCAGTAATAATCCATTGTAAAATAGACACTTTCATACTGCTACAGCCATGGCAGAGTATTCATGACGTTAGGCGTAGTGGGAGATGGAGTGTGAGAGAGAGTGAAAAGGAGAGTATGAGACAGAAAGAGAAAGCTTAAATTTCCATTTCTTTAGTCCTCCTTTGTCCTACTAGTTTTGTTTCACTTATTCCCATAAAACTGACAAAAACAATCAACACAATTCTGGTATTGCTCTATTGAACCTTGTATCAATGTCTGAAGAGTTGGGATTGGGTAGATTGTTTAATCTTTGGTGAGAGAGAGAGATAAAAACTTACAGAGAAGGGGTATTGTAAGAAAAATGAAGCCACTTGGCTACAGTGATTCATTTTTAGGCAGAGGAGGTAATATTTTTGTATCCTTTGCTTAATGTTATCAGCCGGTTATTCTTATCTAAAGGACCCTGTCCAAAAGTGATCCCAATAAGTAGCTCCCACTGTATATGTGTAGTTAAACTGGTAGAGACCTATTCACTATTGTCCATGCCTCTCTAAGTTATATTTAAGCACAATTTTCCTATGAAATAAAGAAATGTTTAATTCCCAAAAAGCTGAGAGGAATCAAGTTCAAATCCTAATAGTATTAAACATGCATAGCTACTATATATCATCATCATCAGTCTGTTAGCATCCTCTGTTGGACATAGATATTCCCAAAGATTCACCAGACCTCTCTATCATGAGCATTGCGGTGCTAGTACTTCCTGAATTTATCTAGCTCGTCACACCATCTCACTTTCTATTGTCCACAGCCTTGCACCTGATCTCAGGGGATCCATGCAGTGAGACACAATGTCCAACGGTTGTCTAACATTCTCGCAGCATGTCCAGCCCATTGCCATTTGAGTTTTCTAACAGTTTCTATGATGTCTTAGACTCTTGTCTTTTCTCTGATATACTGTGATGTCTTGTGATCTCTCCATGTGAGGTTGAGCATGGTTCTCAGTTTGAAGGTCAATTTTTTGATTAGGCTCCATGTTTCAGCTCCGTATGTGACTATAGGTATGATAGATTGTATACCCTTTTAAGAACTCGAGGGATTTTCTTGATAGAAACTATATATAAATTGAATCAACACATGTGTCTATTAATTCTGTCTAATATACAGAAATTAATTAAGATTCAATATACATTGGGCAATAATTCTGAACATACTCCCTAATTAGTCACATGATCTAAAAGTTCATTAGTTTCAAATTAATTGTTCTTACACACTTAATGCCTATTCACGTAAGTACTTATCAAGAGATGAAGAAAAAAAATCACACCTTTAAACGTGTAATAATTTAATAAGTGTCACACTTATAAAATATCAATAAGTATCAGCAGCAACCATCATCCACTCCCCCCCAACCCTATTATTTAATGACCCAACTTTCTTTTCTCATCTTACCATGTCTGTTACACTCATAGTATCACTAGCTGCCATCACCAAAGCATATTGTTGAACACTTATAACCAGTAAGCAAAGTGATGCATCATATGCTCATGATTAATTATATCAACATATATTTGTGAATATTTCTCCAAAATAATTAAGTCTGTCAACATAATAGGAATGTGTCATGAAATTTTTTTTTTCTCCAGTTTGGGATGCTCTCATGACATTAATGGATTTTAGTTCAACTTCTCACACGTTAAAACATTTCATTTTTTTTCAAGAATTGAGGTTTTGTTTTTGCTTTTTTTTCAAATGCTTTTTTGTTAAGAAATTATTCTTTGAGAAAACAATATTGGGGAACCAATGATATTGGTATGATTTAGTTACATTATGTATTTGGTAAGTAATATACAGAGGAATCCACTTATTGTGATCAACTTTGGGACAGAGTATAACATTGACCACTTGATAATATTACGCAAGGGATACAACATTGGGGCAATTTACATTCATTCTTATAAACTGATTAGTTGGTCCTCGTGAAAAAAATTCATCCATATACAGGTTTCCGCTCCTATCAGGAAGTAGAGTATTCCTATAAAAGCCTTTCGTAACCAGAAGAAGCAATTGCCATTAATTCATATGGGGAAATTTTTTTGAGCTTTCCTTGACCTGAGGATAGTATGTTGTTCAAAATGGTGGGTAGGAGATATACCATGTCACTCTCAAAGTGTTGAACGATTTTTCAAGAAAGTTTCACATGCTTCTGCTTTTATATTTGGAACTGTGGGATTTTACAATTTTGGTACCAAAACTCAAAAATAAATCAAATCTGCAAGGAATGATATGAATTTTATTTTCTTACCTAAAACATTGATATCATTATCTTTTTACATATTTACTACAAATGCAGTTAGATGATTTACATTGGGGAAGGAAAAAAAAAAAAATGAATGAAAATCTCATTTGCACTTGGCTGTTTTTTCATTTTTCAGGAGAACCATTGACTTTTCTTTTCTTTATTCTGTTTTCAGCATTTAAAATGTACTCAATTGACCGTTTTGGAATTTGTTATTAAACCAGTGAAAACAGATTTTATTGTTCGTTGAATAAAGAAAACTGTTCTCTGTTTTTCCTTTTCTTCTGGCATCGTACTGGTTTGCAATAGGTGCAATATATGTTTGCAACAAACCTTATTGGATTTTATTTCAGCCTGCTACCTGACAAAACCTTAAAATAGACATTACAAAAGGATTACAAAAAAAAAAAATTATAGGACAATGAATGTCTATTTTTAAAACATCAGATTTCAACATTTTTTTTTTTTAAATGTTTTTGTCCTGAAAAGGTATGTTTGAAACCTAAATGAGCATTTTTAAAAATTCCTTTGGTTAAAATTGTACAGAAAAATGTGTTCATTTGATTCTGTATGTTGTGTACTCCAAAAGTTATGTGATTTTTCTATCTTTTTGGTGTATGGGTTCAGGATTGCACAAGGTGTAGCATACATGAATCAAAAGTGAGAAATACATCAAGGAAGACAATGACCACCATGTTTTTCAAGTTTACATAGGGCTTCATTGTTGCACCACCACCCCCATGTCAAAACCTCCTTCAGTTTTTCAATTAATGAAAATTTAAATTTGATAACCCAATTATATAAGTAGATTGTCTCTAATGATAAATTTAACGATTGCAAAAAATTGATATGAAATTTACTTTTTGAAAAAATTTTTCATTCATTTCAAATGAATTGCTTGCGACCAACTGATTTTGATAACAATAACCATTTGATAACCTCATCCATGATTATAATAAACATCTTCCTCTGAATTTGATTGTAGACCTCTCACCTTCAGAACTTCTCCATTCTTTGTACCTAGCAATATCCTAAAAGACAAAGTATGCTCCTTGGACCTCATCTAAATCAATGAAAAATAATTCATAAAATGAGGTCCAAGTAAATTTAGTTATATTCAGTCATTTAGATTACAATGAATTTATTTTAAAAACCTGTTCAATTTGCATCTTAAAGCATCTTAATGGTACAATGAATTAACAAAAGCACAAGTTTATAGGATGAACTCATCAGAAACACTTCACTTAAATTTAGCATCTAAAACTCAAATGTTTTACAAACCTTCTTCCAAGCTTTTTGTGCTTTTTCAAGGGCCTTATCAATCAGATTTAATTCAGCAAGTTCTTTTTCCGAAGGAGCTTCGTGACGAGCTGTAAAGTACCAAAAAATGTTTGGTTTTTTTTAAGTTTTAACGACAAAAAAAAAAAAAAATCTGATGCTATGCTACATGTCATTCAATGGCATCACTCACTTAGAACTCATCAAAATAAGATTTTCTCTAATGAAGACATTTTCTTTTGGCAGAATATACACAGGAAATAAATTTATCTAAATCTAATTTTAAAATAGGATTCTTGAAAATACTGTCTATAATCATGAAATTATTTTCAATAGATATTCACCCCCCCCCAAAAAAAACAACTCATTTTTTGTGTTGCTTTCATTCCTACAACAATCTACAACAATCTACTCAATTCACTCTCTGGGAAATCTACAATAACACATCAACTTCAAAACAAATCCTAAATTCATTAAAATGTATTCAATGTATATAAATACAAACATCTACAATTTAATTCAGAGATCATTCATGAAAATTTCATCCAGCAAATTCCAAGAATGTTCCTGTAAGCACATGCTCTTTCCATAATTTCTAAACTTATCTAAAGTATCTTTAAAACTCTCTACACTATTAATATTTTTTAAATGACTAGCCAACTTATCCCCAAAATGTATTACCCTATTACAAAGAGACAAAAAAAAAAAAATCCAAATATTTTGTAGATTTAATTTTTGAAATCTCGTCAATAGATTTCCAGTTCAAGGAGAGATATCAAAGAATGTTGCACCAAATTTAGAAATTCCATTAATTATTTTGAAAGGCTCAATTAAATCTCCCCCTCATTCTCCTCTCTAGGAAAGTTGTTAAACCCAAGATCCAGTATTCCATCAATTAATTTGGTTACATTTCATTGTACACTCTCAAGTTTCAAGCCAGAGTGCAGTTTGCTACGAGGTCTAATCAAGGCCTTGTATATTCTATCAATAAAACATGCATCCCTTGAGAGAATATTTCTAATCCTATAACCAATATTCTGATACTCTTTTGACACAAGTTATTCATTGTAAGTAAAGAGAAGATTCTGTTTATTACAGAAGAAAAGTTGGTAAACAGAAAAAAAATAATGACTGGGATGGCTTAATCCAATCAACTGAGAAACAGTATTATCTATCAGGTTTTCTTATTAATCCCCATCAAAAGCTCACATTCATAATTTTCAAGTGTAGAAGCCTAAAAAAAAAAAAAAAAAAAAAAAAAAAAAAGTCAAGTTGTATTTTTATTTTCTTATTGAAGAAGACCTAAAATTTTGAGTATTTCATAATTCCAATCATGAAAACTCCAACCGGAGTTGCTCCTGCGAGAATTTACAAAAATAACCTCAAAATACTATGCACGGAATTTTTTTATTCCAGACTTTTGATAGCATTAGCCTCTTCTTCGAGCAAAGCTGTAAAAATCTGACATTTTGACTGATATGGAACCCAACTAAAAAGATATACAAGATTCGCCATCGAGGTTGAAAGGCTTTGATTCCCCAAGTTGAAAATGCTGTCAAAATTTGACCCCAAACTAACACCACAAGTCGAGTTTCTAGTCGGCAAGAAAAAGAAAACTATATCATCATGGTGTTAGCCAAAGAAATTGCCAAGACAAACTCAGTGTTGCCAACACAAAAAATATTTTCGGACTAGTTTGACTTCCAAAAAGTGCAAAATTAATTTTTAAATAACGAAAACAGTAAATAAAAAAAAAAAAAAAAACACACCCCAAAAGATGCTAAAGATGGTCAAAAGATTAGAGCATTTCTGTGCTAATTTAGCAATTATTGCAGAGTCAAAGATGGAATTCCATCTGAAGATAGGTTTAACATCCATGAATTATTAATTTTTTATCTTTCAGGCTTCGATACTTTGAAATCATGGGCGTTAGCTTAAGGTAGAGACTTATAAGAAAGACTGAAATTCCTGATGATTTATATAAACTTTTGTTTCAACACTGACCTATTTTCACAACCTATTCCAATCTCCTTTCCAATCGTTCCTCTTCTATTTGACCCTGAACTTTGAAGCTTTCTACATAATTAAAAGTCGGCTGTCACAACACATTCTCCATAGTAACTGGGAACAGACAGAGTTGTCTACTATGAAAAAATAAAAAATCACACATTTTGCTCACAGGAAGTTGAAAGAAAGAATAGAGTCACAGTAATTTGAATGGAAAGTTTTTTTTGTTTTTTTTAGTTCATACACTAAACATTTATTTTCATTGTTTATTTTTTTCATTGTTTATATTTCTTCATTGTTTATATTTCTTCATTGTTTATATCTTTTCATGGTTTATTGGGTGTTTCCCTACCCCCGTTATTTATACATTTTTTATGATTTACTTTTTTTTTCATCGTCCATACATTCTTTTTCATTGTTTTTTTACAGTCAATAGTTTTTTTCATTGTTTATATAAATATTTTTTCCATTATTGTTTAAAAATATTTTTTACAGTATTTTTTTCATTGTTTAGAATCAGATCCATTTAAACTATCCTATATCAGATGTAAATGACGTAGTGTGACATAAAAAGGCATATTCCTCCTTCTCCACCCCCTACATCCAACCTTTCTACCTTTACCCGATGCTATGAACCAATTAAATAAGAGCATCTCTACTTACTCATTTCACATTTGTTCTCTCCTTCCTGGTCCGCTGCGATTTCATTCTCTTCTGATTTGCTTTCCTCATGTGACCGCTTGGACCTAAAAATGAAATTTTGAAATTCAGGACGATTATTCAGAATATTGTGACATGGTTATTTATCCCTCATGAAGAGATAAAGCACTAATTGAACTAGGTAAAAATTGAATAATATCTCCATCAAGAATAAAGTTTACCCTTTCACAAAATATAATTGAAATCCATCAAGTACTTTTGGAGATACCGCATATGTCCCCAACTGATTGCATATACCTCTCTAAATTGATTGGTAGAGGTAATTAGTGAAGAAGGGAAACAATTCTCCCCTGAAATAAGTTTGTAGAGAGGAAAGGTGGGGTCAATTTTTTATGTGTCCAGCAGGGTTCACACTTGTTTTTTTTTGTTTTGTTTTTTTTCAATTCTTACTTTTTTTTTCATGATGCAACAAAAGGGGAGAGAAGTAACTTATTCATTGATCACCCCCAATACATCATGCAGCCATAAGACTTTGGTTTCTATTAGATGACAAACCAGACCTGTCACATTGTTCTGCTCTTTCTACTATCACTATATAAGCAACTAATATTTTTAACAAATAATATCGATTAAGGAAGGGTGGTGTGGTATAAGACTTCAAATCAGCTGACAGAGAGTACAAGTTTCTGCTCTTAGCATTCACTTCATATTAATGCCCTCAGAAAAGGCATGAATACCTTCCCCTGCCAGCTATGAGCAAAATAGCAAGGTAGTTGGAGCTCTCAAGCTTTCTAAGGCAGTCCGTATAAGGGCTTTCTAACTTTTTGCATTGGCAACACTTGAAACTTTTTCCAACATAAAGTTTTTTTAGCCAAGCCAAGTATATAATTTCATCTCAGTAGTTAATTGACTCAGGAAAAATATCTTTCGAAAGGTTAACAAAGTTATAATTAATTCCATGATACACTTTGAAATTATCAACGAAACATTAAAGTATCAAGAAACAGTTTGAAAAACTCTGATCTGAGAGAAGGTTGCTCTGACAGAATAAAAACAACAGCTTAGCAGTCACAATACCTGACCCCAAGCCCAGGTAAAGGAAGGTTGGGTGTGGAGCTTTAGCCCATAAAAACCTAGATGCTACTAAATCTGCAAAAATCAGCCCTATGCTCCATAAGGAGTCTACAGGAATAACCAGCGCTTTTTCACTTCTGCGCCTCAAAGTAGTTAAGGGAGACAACTCTCAAAACAACGACGAGGGGAGACAAATCTTTACTTTTCAAAAAGGGAGAGGCTTATTTTACAAAAAGGGAGATGGAAACTGAAATGGCACCAAATAATAAACATTAAATAACAATGTTAATAAAACAACTCACAATGGCTTCAATAGTTTTCGATTTTCCCTACAAATGATTTCCATTTCATCCTTCTTGTATTCTACATGATTCAAAATTTCTTGTAGGGTGGTCAAGAGCCTGGAAAAAAAAGGGGACAAAAATATCAAAATAATTAGAGATTCTCAAAACGGAGCCACTCGGCTCCCAGGGGAGAAATTTTGGTTGAGAGACTTTTTTCAAGAATTAGGGTTAGTGTTGAGGTTACTGTTAGGGTTGCCTTTAGAGGCACTTTGTAAGAAGCTGAGCCCGAACACACACCAAAAAAATCCCTTACGAAAAAAAAAATAATCACCGATGCTATAGGAAAAACTATCCTCTCTCATATTCATGTAAAAATTTGGAATAGGTAAGATTAAACAAAATATTAATATTCAACAAGGGAGAAAATCCACGGAGACGCTGTGGCTGCTACTTACAAACCAAATCTTCAAACTGGCCTTTTTTAATGGCTGAAAGTGACTGAATCTTAATGGGAGAAATTGATAAATGTTGCTGGATTTTCAAGAAAGGAAGTAAAAAAAAAAAAAAAAAAAACTAAGAACATTTAAAAACTGTATTCAATCAAATTTGGAATGAAGAGAACAAATTGATTAAATCAAACAACAATTTGTTCTAATCAAATAGAGTCTTTCTGTTACTTTCCTTTTATAATATAACAAAAACTTATGTACCTACAAACCAATCTGCTAACCCTTATTCCATACCTACCTACCTACCTACCTACCTATCGAAAATAACGTTATTTCAACATCGATAAAAATCTAGCTACTTTTAGCCACTTAAAATTTTCTCAACAATGATAGTAGCAGCCACAAAATCTCCGTGAATAGGTAATCCCAAATATCGGCATTTTGTTCAATCTTGTATGGTGACGGTTCTCTAGGACAGGGTATTAAGATATCCAAGCCCACAACATTTGTCGTTCGTGTCACGAGTAGTTTTTCAAAGGCAAACATCTATGAGGCCCAGAATAGAATTACTGTGTGTTTAATTGTGTGGGTGTGAGTGGGAATAGATATGAAAAAAACTCAGAGGAATAAAACAGAGTTGTTTAAAGGAACACTTCAATTAAAACAAAACTCTGCAACAAGAGAAAAGAAGGGGAAATAGTCTTTTCTTTTTTTGATTAATGGAATCCTGAGAAACAATTCTTCTGGAATGCCAGGGAATAGTTCATTTTTTTCCCAGAAACTGACAAATTTCAATATAAATCTGACTTACAGTCAAAGTTTGCTTTGTAATTTTTATGAAGAAATAACAAAACTTTTTTTTTTCAAAACCTTTCAGCAGTAACAGCTCCCCCCTACTAACTTAATTTTCTCTCTTATTGCCTGAGCTCCAGTCCATTCTCCTTCTAAAAACCCAAGTTAGCAAATGTTCTTTTTCTAATTCTTTAAGCAACTTCCATTTAAACTAAAACAAATTTTATTTATTTTCAATCCCATGACCCCAATTAAACCATGTAATCCAAATGCTGCGGATAATGTCAAAGTCACAAAAACAAAATCTACATTTTTTCGAGTCAGAGGGAGATAACTCGTTCTCCTTTTATTGTTGAAAATACCTCTATCTTCTAAATGAAAGATTTACATAATTATACTTCCCTTATCTAAATAATGACCCATATTCATAAAAAAAATTTCAATTTAATTCCAATAGACAAAGTCAAAAAGAATTCCTTCGTTGTATTGGATGGAATACGTTCGTGCTGTAAATAAAATTTGATAAAAAAAAATTAAAATGAATTAAAAAAAAATCTTTTTTCAAACCAAAATGACGATCTGTAATATTCATTGTGTTGTTCTGTTAGACAGCTTGTTGACAATATAATTTCAATTGAAACTAACAATTACTCACATACCAAACGCAGAATAAATTCATTAAAAGTAATTAATCGAACAGCGCTATAGGAAAGACTGATGTTGTTGATAATCGTTCAAAACTTCAGGTGAATGATTTAATCGGAGGTACAAATGATATTTTTAAAAAAGAAAAAAAAAGCAACTGAAAAATAAAAGTGAAGGTAAATAGTAGTATAAAAAAAGAATGTCAAGGTTTTTCTCCAAATGGATTTTAGTCAATTTTAAAACATTAAATCACGTGACAGCAATGTTTGAAAACTTTTGTTTCTAGTAAAAAAAAGTTTAAATCAATTAAAGGAAATTAAAAATCAAGAAAAAAAAGAAAAAAGAAAATTGGGGCATGAAAATTACAGTATTTCGTTCAAATACAGTTACACAACTCTCAACGAGGGCAATCCAGTCCACAAAAATGTCATGTTAGACGGAAATTCGTTAAGTGAAAAGTTAAACTAATGGTATTTCAGTAATTCGTTCCAAATAAAATATTGGACCCCTAAAATCTTATTAAAAATTCGTTGGAAGAGTCCTTCGCTATTAAAGGTACCACTATATTCAAGCGAATTTTGTTTCAATGAAAATGACGAAATTTTGTATTGGTGTGAGAGTATTGTTGATCATTAAGTGTCTGCTTCGTGGCTTTTAAATAAATATGATTGTGTTTTGTAAGTAAAATATCGTTTGTTTAAATCAAGAGTCAAATGACAACACACTCGTAGATGCAATGAATATATGACGGAATTATTGTTTTGTTTTGAATTGATAAATTGTTTCAAGTTTTTGTTTACATCAGCAATAGACTGTGACCCCCGAAGAATGTTTGCATTTCTGTCAATAGGACCAAAGGGTTCCTCTTCGTCCGCCCTTATTCGTTTAGGATCTGATCCTTGGTCTCAATTGATGGATTCTAGAAGGTTAAACATATGCATTACTACTCAACTAAATTGAAAAAATGGTTAAAATTTTGCTGAATTATAGCTCAAGATTTCCTCTTTCAAAAGCTTAAAAGTCTTATTCATATCTACTTTGGCCAAACAGCCACAGAAAGAGCTACATTTCAGATAATTTTTTTCTCAAGGCACTCCTCATTTAACGTCGTTTCGTTAAAACGTCCTTATATAAAATTTTCATTTTCACAAGAGTTATTTCCCTTTGTTTTTAGGGAAATGTTCAGTTTTAGAATATAATTTAATTTGTCTCATCTATTATTATCTAAAATTTAAAAAGCTGATATAAGAATTTAAAAAAAAAACAAAACCTTCAGTGTCACTATATATCCATATACTTTACAAATGTTAGCATCTTGCTAGGGTTTAACACTTTTCAATATTTATAAATAAATCAATTTACCACTGGAGACCAATGGACTCTTTGTTACTTGTACTTTCACTTCATTTTAGTTAAGCTTATTATTATTCAGATAATACTAAGCATGAAATGTTGAGCAAGTTTCAGTTATTAATATTATCTAATAGCAAAATTACTTAAAAATCGCCCGTCGTTACCGTCAATTTTTGACGGCAGGGGTAGAAAAACTAAAACAAATGAAAATATTGTCAGTGGAATTGTGAATCGAGTGATTTTTCTGAATAGACGTTACAATTGTAGGAGTCGGGAAAAGAGTTAACAATATTCTTTCATTTTTTTAAAGTTGTAAATAGTAAAATTTCAACACCGCAAAACTGAGTACAAAAACTTGTTGCTTTAGAAACACGCGAGTTGACGATTGAGTTAAAAGTGAGGTGAAGAAATTAGTGTAGCGATTAAGAAAATGAAGACGTTAAGTTTAAAAATTTACAGTTTTATGAATGGACATGTGTTTTGATTTTGACTTTAATATATCAGGTTAATTTGTGAGATTTTTTAATGAATTCATTTTGTTCTTTGTTATATATTCATTGCATCAACGAGCGTGTGATCATTTGACTTTTGATTTAAACAAACAGTGTTTCACTGTGCAGAAAAAAAACACTATATTAGCGGACTTGAATATATTTGGCCACTTTCTAAAGCGTGTTTTGGCCATTTTCAGCGATTTTGTGGTGCGTTTTCGGCGTTTGGAGCCTTTTTTTCTTGAGTACCGAAGGGACAACAACTCTTAATGAAATTATATCTATGGTAAAATCTGCTTCGCTTAACGTTGTTTCGGTTAGGGTCGCCGTTTTCTGGAACCCATCTACGATATTTCAGTAGTTTCACAGGGAGAAGGTTTTGTTTAATAATTTTTTAAAATGGTTGTACGAGGTAGGTTAAGGTATTTAAATGAACAAAAAAATGCTTGCAAAAACATGGATTTCTTTTTTCAAATTATTTTCGAATATTCGACTATCTTTGAAAACCGACCAAGTTCAACTCCAGGTTCAATCTGCGATAATTTGATCGGAACATAGATTCACTTACGCCCATGTTACCTTTTTTTCAGTCAAAGAGATGAGATCCACACCGAAGGTGTTAAGACAGATATGATGGAACTAATTAGTCATAAAGAAATAAACTTCATTGGAATTTTTTTAATTACAGAGTTTAAATAGATTGAATTTTTGAAATGGTAAATATTGGCTTGGAAACAACCGAATATTAAGTATCATCTCTGAAAATCTGTTTTGTTTTGTTTTAATGACAAAAAATAGGTATTTTTCCTTTCTAGTAAAAATAAGAAAAAAACTGAGAACAATTTCTTCAAATGTCAATTACGTTTTTAAAATAGTGTTAATTGTTGGCCTCATGATCTCAGATATCAGCTGATGCCGATATTGTCAAAATGTTAGAATAATCAGCCGATCTCTCTAAGAGGCAATCAGTATTAGATCAAATAATTAATACAAATTAAACTACTTATATCTTTGTTTGTAGCTGGTACCGGCTATGATTCTATCATTTAATGACTAATAGAGTACACAAAAAAAAAAAAAAAATCGATCTTTAGAGATGCGTATTTCAGTTTCGTCTCTAAAGTGTAACTTTACCCAAACGAGTTATGATTTTAACCATTGGATGTTCTGAAGAAAATCAGATTATACATCAAAAAAAAGAAAAGGTATGAAATATAGGCTTAGCCGATGGAGCCGAGTCATAACATCATTAGTCTCCTCATCATCATCAGTCTTTAATCGTCTGCCGTTGGACATAGATCTTCCCTAAGATTTGCCACATCTCTCTATCGTGGGCGTCGCGGAGCCAGTACTTTCTCAATTTGTCTAGTTCGTCTCTCCATCATGTATTCTGCCAACCTCGGTTTCACATGTGATCTCTGAGGATCCATATTGTGAGTCGTGATGTCCAGGAGTTGTCTGCCATTCTTGCAACATGACCGTCCCATTACCATTTGAGTTTTCTATGGGATCATATGTCTTGGACTCATGTTTTCTCCCCGATATACCGTGTTGTCTTGTAATCTCTCCATGAGAGGTTGAACATGATTCTCTCATGTGTGCATTGCGTGCTTCTCAGTTTGCGGGTCTGTCTCTTGGTTAGGTTCCATGTTTCAGCTCCATGAGTGACTATCAGGGGGATGCATCGGTTGCATACTCTTCTTTTTAGGATTAATAGGATCTTGTTTTTGAAGGTTGAGCTTACTCTGCCAAAGGCTGGCGATCCTAGAGTGATTCTTTGCTTGATTTCTTCTTCTTTTATGGATTTCATAAAGATTTGTTTTCCTAAGTAGATTTAGCGGTCTACTCTCTCCAGTTTTGCATCTTCGATTTTGACTGTTGTGTTCTTATTTTCGATGCGGTTATTGCACATGACCTTCATTTTACTGAAGTTCAGGAGTAGGCCAACTTTCTTGCTTTCTTTGTTCAAGTTGGAGGTCGTGTAGATTCTTTGCGAAACGGGCGATGTCATCTGCAAATCTGAGGTTGCTCAGATACTTGCCATCTATCTTGATTCCTCTATTCTTCCAGTCCAGATTTCGGAAGATCATCTCGACGCAGACAGTGAAAAGTTTTGGTGAGTTAGTATCATTTTGTCTTACTCCTTTTTGAAGCTGAAAGGGTTCAGAGTCTTTATGTAGCCTGATAAAGGAGTTGCTGTGACTGTATATATGTTGCATTACTCTGACTTACAAAGGATATATGATGGCCTTCCTGATCATGGGAATTTGGAAAGCTTTCTTGAAATCTATAAATGTTACACCGAGTGGCATTTTGTACTCAACTGCTTTTTCTTTCAGCTGATTTATTGAATGGAGATGGTCCATAGTTAAATAACTTCTAAATCCAGCTTGTTCCCATGATTGGTTTTCATCTATTGTTTTAGTGATGCAGTTGGTGATGATTTTTGTGAAAAGTTTGTAGATGCAGTTGAGTAGGCTTATAGGCCTGTAGTTGTTGAGGTCTTTCTGGTTAGTACCTTAGCTTGTACTTCAAGAGTTGTATAGTGATACTGACCATGCAGTCTGAGAAGGCTTTGAAGACTACCATGTTGTTTTTGAGGTCTTTGTTGATGAGAAAGCCTACTCCACTTCGTTTTACTTTCTCTCTTCCATTGTTATAGAGAAGATGTTTGCTTTTCAGTTCTATTAGTTCTTCTCCTGGTCTTCTTATTTCGCTAATGCCGATGATGTCCCATTTGATGTTTTTGATTTCGTTCACTAGATGGGTTGGATGAGAGTCTGTTGAGAGTGTTGTATGCACTGATGTATAATATTCTTCTCTTGGTGAGGGTTTTTTTTGATTTGGGTGGTTGCAGTTGGAGCACATCACTCCCACCCAAGGCAAATCTACTGCTGGTCAAAGACTTTCCCAACTCTTTACATTCAAGTTCTTATATTTTCATTCTGTTATGATTGTTTTTAGGTAGGTTATATTCGTCAATTGCAGGACCTGTATAAAATTCATTTATTCTTCTGAAATAACATGCGCACACAAGATATTTCAATAAATTTACACTATCATTCAAAGAGTTTTTCAGACGATTGAACTCTTCATTGTTTGAGTTATGAACACAATATTTCGGATGATTCATTCTACGGTCATCTTCAGGTGTGATATCTAAATATGATGGTGGTAAACAGAATTTACAATGATGGTACAAAATGGAATATTCCAATGGTAGCTACATTTAAGAATCGGCCAGAACATCATGTTTATAGTACAAACAATAAGGAGTTCAATAGTCGGGAAGAAGAAAAAACCTCTTTGAATGTTAATGATTTTTCTCTACCAGACAATATCATGAGAATCACTGACAGACATTATCAGGGGTTGGCTATTCATTCTACAATGCTGACTGGATCTAATTATTGAATATTCTTCATTCAAAAAACTCTTCCAATGTTAATTACCCTTCTCAAAACTAAAGACAGACCAATATTTTGCAAATATATTAAGTAAATTTATCCAGTAAAGAAATTCAGGGACAGCCATCCTAGATTGTTGACAGATCTAATTATTGAATGGTTATTCTTTATCCAAAAAAACTCTTTGAATGTTAATGACTTGACTTCGGTAGCCAGACTGTCCAGCTTTTGTGCACTTAGTCCTTCGTCCGGTGTGAGGTCGTACTAGGCAATAATCTATCCTCCACTCTGGGGTCAGACTGAAAACTTATCCTAATTACCTCAGATATACATAGAAAAGTGGGAAGTGAAAGTCAGCGATCACTAGATAAAAAATAAATATGTTTACGATTGTTAACTGTAAATGTACTTTCACAACATGTTGTAGCCATTGTCAACCGTGTAGTCACATGTTAAAAAGTGGGAGAAAGGCAGTTAGTTTGCAAAAGGCTGATTTTGTATGGAAGATTTTACAAAAAAACTATTCATTTATTAGTCGTCTAGTGGTACAAAATGTCTAAATTCGTGTAATTAGCAGACGCATATTAAACTGGAACTACATTATGCATTAATTAATGCATTTTTGAAGGTAACAAGACACTTTATCACGCTACCACTTCGCCTTACTATTTGGGACATTTTGCCCAACCTAAGGACTTATTCAATTATTTATAAATAATTCTTTTTCCAAGTGTGAGTCAAATTCAATTCAATATCATATTGTGCGCAAGTAAATAGAAAATAACTTTAGCAGTAATCACCCAAATACTGGCTATGATTATTTCCAGTTTTTCAGCATGTGAACAAGTTTAAGAACGATTGTTTTCAAATCCTATTATGTTCACAGAAATGAATTTTAGTTGATGATAGTCAGCAATCCTTCAATTCAATAACCAAGAGGTTCTATACTGACAAACTGTACAAAATTGCAGTTGATAATAACAAAACAACAAAATAAGAAACTTGCAAGATTTTCCTTGTATGAATTCAGTATGATCTGAATCTAAACTGGATCCAGATGTTCAGTCATGACTTTGCCACTAGGGCAAAAATATTTCAATTCAGTGTATTACTATGGATTTCCATTCTG
Source organism: Thysanoteuthis rhombus (assembly GCA_963457665.1). NCBI lineage: Eukaryota > Metazoa > Mollusca > Cephalopoda > Oegopsida > Thysanoteuthidae > Thysanoteuthis > Thysanoteuthis major. Next base: position 3,378,226 of record OY735231.1, read on the forward strand.
CACAGAGTGCCATAGATTCTCCATTGGTCAGGAATCTCATAATTTCTCGTAACGGACATTTCTTTGTTCAGTAAAACATACCACTAGTCATAAAGAGCATCACTATGGCAAGGCTCTATTAACAAAATCAATCACAACTTGTGTTTGTTAATGGAATACTAGTTGAGCTCATGGAAATTCCACCGGCATTGACAACTAAGTCAAAGAATTTATCTATATTAACTGAAATAGCATGCAAAAGCAAATGAAACTAAAATATCTTCTTGTTGATTACTTTTGCAATCTGTTCATATTCATGTGGTCTACTACCATAATAACTCAATAAGTAGAATCCAGATATGAGGAAGGAGTAATAAATGACAGTTGTAGTGAAGGTTAATCCCATTCAAACATAAGCACCCTCTTCCAGTCTCACCCTTGTTCATTATGTTGCAAGAGTGGATGGGGAAGGAGGAAAAAAAGGATGAAATACACGAGATATAATAACTTTTATTGCTGTAAGATACTAAACATTAGTTCCTGTTGACAGCAATTGACTCCTGAGAGCAAAGGAGAAATGAAACTCAAAAACATGTTGAAACAAGTTTTATTGGTGTCAGCAGATATCAGAGAAGAAATTTATCTAAATTACAAAACGTAAGTCGTACAAACAAGCAAACAAAATAATGTATGGTATTTGTTATTTTATAAGCATTTTTCAGGGTAGGATTTTATTTTAATCTTACAGCATTAGCCGCCTACTTTTTCTTCAAACCATAGAAACATAACTAAGTGATGGAAATAATATCGGCCTTCACTTTGAACAGGGCCTTAACTAAGTGGGAAAAAAAATCAACTTAGACTATATATGAAATAAATGTGAACCTGTTTTGAAAAGATCTGTCGTATTAAAAACCTTCTGCTAACTTGTGAGAGAGAGTATAAAACTTTGAAACAGAAATCAAACAATCATTATTAATGTTAAAAGCTTCTAAACAAGCAATTTGAAGGTTCAACATTGACCCTAAGATATCATTAAAAATGGATTCCCAGTAAAAAAAATAGCACGTTTAATTAAAACCCTTATGATCTGAAAAGGTATTTTGTTTTTTCATTTTTTTTTTAGAATGAAATGAGCAGGATTTCTTTTGCTTTCATTCAATTCAAATTTCACTTGATTTTTATGTAGACTTCTAATGTCACTTTTGAATATAAATAAATAGGTAATTTTACTTATTATCTTACATCTTATTACAAAAAACATGATTATTTCAAATTTCAAACCGGGTTCTTTCTGCTTTACTTATCAAGAGTTTATGTTATTGGAGCCTTCATATGATTTTTCTTATTTACTCAACATCGATTAGTACGCGCTACAATTAATACAAAGGCTCCAATGAATGATGAAGATAAAAAGTATAATTTTTATGATCTATAAATGATATATCTTTATTAAAAGGTTAAACAGTAATCAATTATTAGAACATTTGTATGATTTTCCGAGAGTTGATTCATCACAAACTAACACAATAATGAAAAATAAATAACACAATGAAAGGATAAGAATTGAAATAAAATTCAAACATCATAGATTCAAGGAGACAACATTATAGCAATAGAGCAGGCTTGAAATAAAAAAATGAAATTATCCAGCCACTTTCAGCAATTTTTAGCCATTAACGGAAGCAACTTCTGATATTTACAAGACACGAAAAAAATGCCTGACATAGGTGAAATTTTATTATATCATCAAAATCTGTTATCATTAAGAAGATTTGCGGGTGGGGAACCCTTGTCTAATGTTTCTGAGTAAAATCTACTTATCCGTTATTTTTATATGTGCTTTGATAACATCAAAATATATTTACTTTTTAATTTGATTTCATTGATTTTGTGATTTCCAGTAATGCCCTCACAATATAATACTGTATTGAATATTAATATTCTGGGTACTTTTTTTAATGATTAATTCTGCAATTACCAATATTTTTACACAAAATAAGATTAAATATTTCAAATAGTTTAGACAAACTCAGTTAAGTGAATCTGGCATTAGACGAACACTGTACTTGAACCTCCCGCGTTTTACGATTTTCAGCCACATGTGAATTTTATTACGGAAAGTCATAAGCGTAAATAATTCCCTCATTTCTTTTCTTTAGAACTGCCCGAACTACTTGAGTAAGTCCGAACCCTTTTATTACAGTAAGGTGCCTACTAGAACCGTGTACTGACCAGTTCGGGTATGTCCAGCGTGGTACAGATAGATTGAACCCGTCCGAAGCTGGACGTTGACATGTTCATTTATTCGAATCCAGGGCTCGAACCCGGGAAATTGGCATCTAGCTTATTCAGCATCCTTATATGCACGGATGTAGATGCTGAGAATTATTTTGGATGCGGACGTTGATATTTGAGGGTGCTAAATGGCCACGTCGGCACCCGAAATAGTTCCTCATATCAACATGCGGCCGTTTAGAGATGCTATATTACCAGATGCCAATTTCCCAGAGTCCTGGATAAGATAAAAAATAAAAGTGTAAACGTCCAGCTGAGGACGGGTTCATATCCATATGTACCAGGCTGGACATACCCGAACAGGTCAGTATATGATCCTAATAGGCCTCCATACTGTGAAAAACAGGTTCGGACAGATTCTATCATTATTGAATTTTGTGATCATTATTTCATTATTGTAGTCCTGTTTTATCAACTGTTCCAGTATATAATATTTCATGATAAAAACCTCATTTCTAGAAACAAAAACTATTTTAGATAAATTATGTGTCGAAAGTATACAGATAAAATCAGTTTTTTCCGGAGAAAAAGAAAGAAGTTCACGCGTATGCTCTTCTGTAACAAAATTCATCAAGATGGTCTTATCAAATTAAATTTTATCATTCATTCTGTATTTAAATTCAACTATATATTATATTCAATTCTTTTTATGATTTTTTTTTTCTAATTCATTGCCTGAAGACGAATTGTCTCAGCAGTTTACTGGACACTTTTTTGTAATAAGTGGGAAGTGTGAATCATGTTTATATTGTTTATTTTTTCAACAGAACGAAATAAATAATAATATTCTTAATTGACAAAATCTGCTCTACACTTTCAAAACAAATTTTATCTTTTAACCATACAATGTTGAAGACAATCCCGACAAATACTTCTTAATCAAATGAAAAAATTCATAACTGTTCTGGATCAGAACACTGCTTCTACAAAACTTTAAAGAAAATACTTCAACTATGGAGAAAAATGATATCATTAAATATTTCCTAATTTATCATAATAATTCTATTAAAAATTCCCCTGATCTGAAATGAAATAACTTACTTTATCATTTTGTCGTCGTGAGAAGGCGAATAACCAGTTGGGAGTTGATGTAGTTTACTGGGACCAGCTGCAAAGGCCATAATTTTATAAACAATATCAGGAAATTACTTCGAAAAAATGTCACTATTCTTGCTTAAGAGTAATAAAAAGAGTCATTTCAATGTAAATGAATAATTGTTTCAATAGACCGAACAAAACGGACCATTTAAAAGAGAGTTTCTTGAACAATCGAGCTTATTTTCGTGACTTAGTTGTTGCTACTTTATTTTCAATGTTTAATATACAGAAACGAATAAGGAAAAATATCTAGATATATCTAAATCTTTCTGATAGATATCTAAAGAAACATCCGAAAATATATTACGTATATTTCGCTCCGAACGATAAAAATTAACTGTAATTCAACATTTGTGACCAATAAGACTTGAGAAAAATTGATATTTTTTTGAAAGTCACCAAGACACACCTTTAGTCTTCATGAAAAAAATTCAGATATATTTTTTAATCATTCAAATTGAATTTGTACGAGGTGATAAAAAAAATTATTTTGGATTATTGGTCCAGCAAGACGATTCTTCATCTAAGAATCTAAATTTTTTCGATGAATATCAGAAAGTTTTACCGATACTTCAAAAATATCTTTTAAAATATATCATGAAGAAATCTGAGTGGATATATGAAATATCTGAACACATTTTTTTTACATGTAAACGCATAAGAAACATCCAGATCTGGATGTAAAATATCCAGTTGCAACACTTTCGATGTTTTATATCTAAAAAAAATAGCATACATTCCCTTAAAAAATTGATCCAGAATGTAGGCAAAAAATATCCAAAATTATCTAGATTATACCCCCAAAAGGCTAAAAATTATCTAAAAATAATTTCCTAAATCTAATAAATGGACATAAGTTTCCCCACACCTTTAGAGCCAGTTCCCTCGCTTCCTCTTTAGAACTTAAATTTTTTTCATAAGTGAAAATTTCCTGGAAGAAATGAAGGTCAGATTCTGTCAAAACAGATAAATAAGAGTACATTTTCATTAAAAAATCGTCTGCTTTGCGAAACTGAATCTTGACCGATCGATCATTCCAAAGAAACGAAGTAGTAAATAGACGTCGACAGAGTTGCCAACTCTCACGGTTTTGTCGCCGTGTGTCACACGGTTTGGTGTCCATTTTGCACGTTTTTTTACAGTTTTAATGCATACTTTCAAGAACAGCCACTTTCAATCAGTTCTTTTGTAATCTTTTTAAAGTTGCAGAGGTGATTTCGGTTCTCCCACAGCACAGTAATGCAGAAGAAGAAGGTAGACTGTTGAGTATAGCCCGCAAAAATGAAACTGACAGTCGGTCATCAATGGCAATTTATCAAGCATTTTAGCCATATCCCGTCTCACTAATGGCAACCAGATGATTTGATTTAGACGATGGCCTTCTGAAAAAAGTCAAAAATGCAATAATTAACAATTAACAATGCTCTAAAGAATTAACATTTATCATTAGCCTTACCCAAAAATATCTAGATTTTTGGTAAAATCTCCGTTTGTTTTTATTGTATAAATATTAAGATTTTGTCACTTTCAAGGTTGGCAAGACTTAATTGACTGACCTTTTAATGAAAAAAAAGGCACCAAGTTGTTTTATTTACATCAACTGAAAGTAGGTTATTCTTTATAAATGTTCTTTATTTTTCTTCTTCAATTTAAAGCTTCATTTCGATGAAATTCACCTTCAAGTCTCTCTAGTTCCACAAAATTTCATTTACTGGCAGGGAAATTCCTGTATGTTTGTTTTTGTTCTTTTTACTTTTTATCCTCTTGTAAAAAAATTCAATTTAGCTTGTATCATGAGCAAAAAATATAAATTCACTCATAATCGTTTTTTTTTTTACTCAAGTTTTCAACATCCAGATGTCCCGACATTCTAAAGATATGTGAAGTTGACATTTCCCAGGGTCAATTTTTTTTTAGTTCTCCCCTAGTTATAAAACAGAATCTCATATTCCTGAAAGAAAGTTGCAGTATGGAGGATTTTTTTCTTCAGAAATGCATAGTTGGTGTCTTAGTAAGTATTTTTGACTTAGGTAGACATTAGCCACCCGATACATTTTCCAGCCATGATGTAATCAAATATGCAAGTTGCTCTATCACGAAACTTGTCATATCTCTGTTAAGACTGACCTGATCTGATTTGCATGAAACTGCCACTGTTTCTACTATTTCAACTTTCATAAAGATAATAGGTGAGATAAAAGTGAAAAATTTTGTTTGGAAATTCCTTAAATCATTAATATTCACATATTCATAACCAGTGCTTAGACGATGACTACTCAATCGGGAAACTTGTCATATCTTTGTTTACAATGGCTGATTTGCATGGAAAATTGTTATGGTATTCTCCAGCATATGACTTGCATGATCATATAAGACTATCCTTAATTATTGCAGGTATAATATTGATAAAAACATTTTTAAAAATTTCCCCTCTAATTTCCCTGATCTTCATATCCCTCTACACTATCAGGATTTTTTAATGCTTTTATCTACTCAAATCTACATCAACTACCATTAATTTGAGTTGTACAGTAATGTTAGTAAACAACCACCAAGTGTTCACCTCCCAGAACAGAACTGAAAGCCGTGAGGAATCGCTTTTTCCAGTGTGCAACCTCATTTCTTGTACACCAAGTCAATTAAAAGTAGCCCAGTGGAACGAAGCTAAGAACATTATGTCTGTGCCAGCATTAACAAGACCAATTCTTGTAAACCTTCATTAGGATGCATATTTTGAATGAATCATCACTCTAAAATCAGCTTCATAAACTGGATAGTTTTATTGGATACCATTTTGCACAGATTGAATAGTATCTTGTCTTCATCAGTAGAAAAGGCACTAAATGTGTGGTTGGTAGTACATAATGTCAAAGAAAGTATTCATTTAACATGGCGTTGGCTTTGTTCGACAGGGATACTCTTTATCAATTTGGTGTACAAGAAATGTGGTCATGCACTGGAGAGGATGATTCCATACAGCTTCAGCCAGTTCATAAAATTTATCAAAAAGCTAGCCAAGACTTATGCTCTTTGCTTTCAGACATCCATACAATATCAAGACCAAATCTTATAAGTACGTTTGGTACCAAGAAAGCTGCTCTTAGTATTGCATCAAGAGCATATTTGGAAAGCATTTGGGTGTCTCTTGAGTGAGAGAAAAGTCTTCAACCCGCTAAAGAATACTTGGTGCAGTTATTATGAAAAGTGTCATCTTGCAAATCTTTAGATGATCTCAGATCGTGGCTCTACCCCCATGGGAAGGACAGACACTGAAGGTGTGCTATCCTCAAGTATAAGTGTCAAAGGACATTTATTGAAGTCATACCTACTTCCAAAATCATCGCATTGATGACATTATTATTCACTTACACCACTATGAATTTGGTTTTGAGCTAAAAGAAAATGTTTTTGTACCATAAACTAACTTTAAAAAGTATCCCAATGACTTACTGGGGTATGTAACAGTTTACAATGTGCCAAAACCTCATGTACTTGCAGAGAAAATGAGGTTGCTCGTTGCTCTTTTTCCCAGTGTAAATGTGTAAAGGGATCGGATACAATTTGCAAAAATCCTTCCTGGTGATATCTTGACATTTTTAAAGACTCTTTCTAAATAAATGTTCATTTGTATAGTATCATTTAAAATTACAATGAAAGATAAAGAAATCTTTTTGTTGCATAGAAATTACTAAAAATTGAGAATAAAAAACAAAATAAATATAGAATTTTTATTAATATTATAATTATTACTGTTTTTTTTTTTTACACCATATAAGATGTGCTTGTTATGTCTCAGAACGAATGCTTTATTGGTTGTGTACTAACGTTACTGCACTACCCAAATAATAATAAATAACCAGACATATATGTAGATTTGAAAAGATAAAAGCATCAAAATAACCTGATTGTGTGGAGAGCTATCAAGATCAGGGGAATTAGAGGGTTGCTTTTTGTTCTTGCTTTTCAATACTATACCTGGAATAATTGATGATAGTCTCATATGAAAATCAGAGAAATTAGAAGGATGTTTTGTTTTGCCAATTCTATACAGGCAATAAATGAAGATCGTCTTAGATGATTGTGCATCTTATATGCCTGAGAATAGCATAACTACAACATAATGACACAATTTCCATGCTAATTGGCTGCTATTAACGGAGATATGACAAGTTTCATGATTGAGCGGTAGTCATATAAGTACTGAGTATGAATGAATACCTGAAAATCAGATCAGGTCAGCATAGATATGACAAGTTTCATGATCAAGTGGCCGCCATATTTGATGACATCATAGCTGAGAAATGTATTAGGTTGCAGATGTCTACTCAAATCAAAAATACTTATTAAGACACCTACCATGCATTTCTGAAGAAAAATTCCTACAGAACCTTATCTAAATACAGGACTATCGACTGGCTAAAAACCAGTTGTTTGTCTTGGAAAAAAGTTTCTTTTTTTTCTATTTTGTATTGTATTAGCGTAATGGTCACCGTCTCCATCATAGGTTCTTATGATTATTGTGTGTGTTGAACATCATCTGCTGTGTTCCTGATCTTTTGCAGACATTTTTTGTTTTGCAAATAAAATTAGCAAAAATTTGCTTCTTTTGTATTTTCAAAGAATTTTTGCAAAATTTTGTTACTTTTTCAAGTTTTCTGTGTACAAACTTGCTTTTTTAATATTCTGTGAATACAATCCTAACCCTAACCCTAATCCTACCCTCCCAAGCCGAACTAACACTAACCCTACCTCCCAAACCAAACTAACCCTAACTGTAACCCTAGCACAAGCCGAACTAACACTAACCCTACCTCCCATGGCAAACTGTCATTAACGTTAACCCTACCTCCTAAGCCAAACTAACCCTAACTGTAACCCTAGCACAAGCCGAACTAACCCTAACCCTACCTCCCATGGCAAACTGTCATTAACGTTAACCCTACCTCCTAAGCCAAACTAACCCTAACTGTAACCCTAGCACAAGCCGAACTAACCCTAACCCTACCTCCCATGGCAAACTGTCATTAACGTTAACCCTACCTCCCAAGCCAAACTAACCCTAACCGTAACCCTAGCCCAAGCCGAACTAACACTAACTGTACCCCACAAGCCGAACTAACCCTAACTGTAACCCTAGCCCAAGCCGAACTAACACTAACCCTACCTCCCAAACCAAACTAACCCTAACTGTAACCCTAGCCCAAGCCGAACTAACACTAACCCTTACCCCACAAGCCGAACTAACCCTAACTGTAACCCTAGCACAAGCCGAACTAACACTAAACCTACCTCCCAAACCAAACTAACCCTAACTGTAACCTTAGCACAAGCCGAACTAACCCTAACCCTACCTCCCATGGCAAACTGTCATTAACGTTAACCCTACCTCCCAAGCCAAACTAACCCTAACTGTAACCCTAGCACAAGCCGAACTAACACTAACCCTACCTCCCAAACCAAACTAACCCTAACTGTAACCCTAGCACAAGCCGAACTAACCCTAACCCTACCTCCCATGGCAAACTGTCATTAATGTTAACCCTACCTCCTAAGCCGAACTAACCCTAACTGTAACCCTAGCACAAGCCGAACTAACACTAACCCTACCTCCCAAACCAAACTAACCCTAACTGTAACCCTAGCCCAAGCCGAACTAACACTAACTCTACCCCACAAACCAAACTAACCCTAACTGTAACCCTAGCACAAGCCAAACTAACCCTAACCGTAACCCTAGCCCAAGCCGAACTAACACTAACTCTACCCCACAAGCCGAACTAACCCTAACTGTAACCCTAGCACAAGCCGAACTAACACTAACCCTACCTCCCAAACCAAACTAACCCTAACTGTAACCCTAGCACAAGCCGAACTAACACTAACTCTACCCCACAAACCAAACTAACCCTAACTGTAACCCTAGCACAAGCCAAACTAACCCTAACCGTAACCCTAGCCCAAGCCGAACTAACACTAACTCTACCCCACAAGCCGAACTAACCCTAACTGTAACCCTAGCACAAGCCGAACTAACCCTAACCCTACCTCCCATGGCAAACTGTCATTAACGTTAACCCTACCTCCCAAGCCAAACTAACCCTAACTGTAACCCTAGCACAAGCCGAACTAACACTAACCCTACCTCCCAAACCAAACTAACCCTAACTGTAACCCTAGCACAAGCCGAACTAACCCTAACCCTACCTCCCATGGCAAACTGTCATTAACGTTAACCCTACCTCCTAAGCCGAACTAACCCTAACTGTAACCCTAGCACAAGCCGAACTAACACGAACCCTACCTCCCAAACCAAACTAACCCTAACTGTAACCCTAGCCCAAGCCGAACTAACACTAACTCTACCCCACAAACCAAACTAACCCTAACTGTAACCCTAGCACAAGCCAAACTAACCCTAACCGTAACCCTAGCACAAGCCAAACTAACCCTAACCGTAACCCTAGCCCAAGCCGAACTAACACTAACTGTACCCCACAAGCCGAACTAACCCTAACTGTAACCCTAGCACAAGCCGAACTAACACTAACCCTACCTCCCAAACCAAACTAACCCTAACTGTAACCCTAGCCCAAGCCGAACTAACACTAACTCTACCCCACAAACCAAACTAACCCTAACTGTAACCCTAGCACAAGCCGAACTAACACTAAACCTACCTCCCAAACCAAACTAACCCTAACTGTAACCCTAGCACAAGCCGAACTAACCCTAACCCTACCTCCCATGGCAAACTGTCATTAACGTTAACCCTACCTCCCAAGCCAAACTAACCCTAACCGTAACCCTAGCCCAAGCCGAACTAACACTAACCCTACCTCCCAAACCAAACTAACCCTAACTCTAACCCTAGCCCAAGCCGAACTAACACTAACCCTACCCCACAAGCCGAACTAACCCTAACCTTATCTCCCATCCCTAAATAAATTGACAGAGCTTCTTTAAAAAAAGTGAAAAAAAACTTACTGATACTTTTTCACCAGCCTCAATGATTTTCTCCAGAATGTCTCTTCCATATCCATATCTTTGATCTTCCCCTGACTAACTGTGCAAAATCCACTGATATAAAATGCCAAAAAAGTAAGTTGGTCCACAGAAGGATCTTTTTTTTCGAATACAAAGGAAGCAAACTCCTGAATGTTTTTTTTGTTTTTTGTTTTTTTTTTCCCACCAAATTCACAAAACAAAAGCACTGATGATGTCATCAGAACCCATGATAGAGATGGCCGCCATTACACTTACACAATAGCGGTAAGTAGTAAAGAGTTCTTTTGTTTGTCTGACACAAGTGCAGAGAAGATGGTATATGTGTTGTTCAGAAATGACATAGACTAAGTATTGTGATGCTGGTTTCTTTGTGATTAAGGTAATGAATCTCTTGTAGAGATATGCGTGTGTTGTTGGGTATCACAGATTATTGAGAAACTTTCTAGTCTGGGACTATCAGCACAGCTTCTAGAGATAAAAGTGTGAGAGCTGACCAAGTGGATGGTTGTTGGGGGAATATTTATGCCAATAGGTATGTGGGTGTCACAGTGGGTAGCATCCAAGACTTTGATCTCTTTGAAATATTCATATATCAAATGTAATGGACCATGAATCCTTTTCCAAATATTGGTCCCGGTGCCAGAAGCCATTACGACAACAATAAGTTAATTTTTATTCACCTCAGATGCCTTGGTCAAACAATCTTCAATTACTCCTTCTTCTGTGAATTTGAAATGTTATGGATTGAGAGAAATGGAGGGTTAGATGTGATGTCTGGTCATTATTTAGATTAGGTAAGATTTAACAGAATACCGATATTTGGCAAGGGAGATAATCTACAGAGATGCTTTGGCTGCTACTACCTTTGAGAAAAATTTAAATTAGCAATTTTCTGAACAGCTAAAAGTGGCTAGAATTTTGCCGTTGTTATAACATTATTTTCGATTATATTTTCGATGGGGTTAAAAGGCAGGCTTGTAATTAGGGTGAATAGGTAGGCTTGGAATTAGGAATGGTAAGTTAGGATTGGTAGATATGCTTGGAAATAGGGTTATTAGGTAGGTCAGGGGTAGTAAGGTAGGCTTGGAATTGGGAATGGTAGGTCAGGATTAGTAGGCAGGCTTTGAATTAGGGTTAGTAGGTAGGTAGGTCAGGGCTAGTAGGTAGACTTGGAATTAAGGTTAGTAGGTAGGTACGTTTCTTGCCCTATTATACAAGGAAAATAACAAACCTTCCTAACAACGAAACAACTAAAATAAATTACTAACCCTAAACCAAATCCTTTCCAGTCAAATCTAATTAATTTAGATTAATTAAATACAGTTTCAAATGTTCATAGTATTTGACTTTCTTTCCTTTTTAAAAGTCTAGCCACTTTTAGCCATCAAGAATGGCCAATTCAATGATTTGTAAGTAGTAATAGCTATAGCATCTTAATGGATAACCCCCGTTGCCAAATAAAGGCATTTTGTTAAATCTTACCAAAGAGCATATTTTTACTGTGATGTCTTTTTTTTTCCTTTATAAATGACCACTTATAGAATTTTGATAATTTTACTCATTTTATTTCTCATCTCTTCACTTGCCTCTTTATTCCCAATCTGTCTTATATATTTCATCCACTTATTTACTTATTATATTTTATTTGTTTGTATGACATGCCATAAACAGTTGCCACCAAAATTTGCTGAACAGATGAAAGGAAATGTCAAGTAAAAATAATTATATTTCCTCCAGGTTATCTCTCAACCTGAAGATAAATAGCTTTTTTTTTTTCATTGTAGTGATATCATTATTCAAGCTACTATCGCTAGGAATATCCTTGATTGTAATGTATTCATTGTTGCCTGAACTAGCCCACTCTAGTCTCTGATCATTTTTATCACTAGAGGTAGTGCCATTCTTGGATGGTTCTGTACAGGGATTTTGTGTACTCTATTAAGTCATTACAATGTAGGTGAACAGTTGTTCTCAATCTATGGAGAAACTATAATTTTTAATAGTTAAAAGAACAACTCGCTTTAAAATTCTCTTCCCCTATCAGTAACTACATGGAGTTCCCCTCCATGTCTTGTAATCAATGTATTCAAAGAAACATCCGCTACTTATCGTGCTGTGATTTCAATTAATGGCTGGGCCTCTATCCAACAAGTTGCATGGTCAATACACGTTAAAACGTATCTAAAGGGGCTAAAATAGGAACTTGAATTATTGCAGACTAGCAGGATTGGTCCTACACTGTCTGTGAACTGTCTGGAAACATAGTGAGGGTAATTCAAAATTTTGAATTGGAGACTTAATGTGTCTATTGATTATTGACTGTTGGCAATAGGCACATGTTGCACAGAATTGTTTTATAGACTTGGCCATATGCGGCCAAAAGTATCTAGACATGACCAACTTACTAGATGACCCAATATCTGGCGGTGGTAATGAATGCCGACTATAAAAATATTGATCTATGTAAGCTCTCTGGAATAATAAGTCTAGTATAAGGATTTGATATATCACACGATAATTTACAATTATCATCAAGTACTGGGAACTCATTAAGGTTAGAGAGAAACTTAATTTCCTCATCCAGGGCTTATGCTTCCACAATTTCTGGCAAATCACAGACATCTATCTGTACTATAAGCGCTGGCCACAATCTGTTACCACTTTCTGGTTATGTTTTATGTGTGTTACATCAACGATGTACTCAGTGAGTATTGACAGGTGTCGTTGCTGACTGTCTGATTTAAACTGCAAAAAGCTCTGCATAATAGCTAGTGGTCTATCAGCAAAATCATCTGGCAATCTTCAATGAAGTGGCAAAAGTGAATTACTTCTAAATTAGTTGTCAGCAACTCTCTGTCAAATATCTGCAGAGTATTTAGTCTGGGCCTATGTCAATTTCTTTGAGAAGAACCCTATAGGGGCAGATTTCCATCCATCTCTTGGTGCAATGCAGCACCAGACTGCTGACAGTGACTAACTGACCATCAGTGACATCAGGTTGCAGCAGCGCTACAGCAGTCTTATCAGAAAATTGCTGCACAACATTTCCAAGGATTGTTTCTCCTTTCTCTGAGCACAAGCAAACATTTGGGAAATGACCATGTACGTTCCAATGGCAACAACATTATTGTAGCTTAATTAGGGATGAGTTTCTGGTACAAATCTGTCATACCCAGGGACCTGTACAGACTTTTAGAATCTCCAAGTTAGAGAAATAATTATGATTATTCATGGGGAAGAGCCTCTCTGCCCTAATATCATATTGCAAGAAGTCTAGCTTTGGAACATTGAAAGTACATTTCGAAATTATTTTCAGCTAATATGACAAAAACTCTAAATCTCCCATATATTACACTGCATTTCCACTGAATACTAGAATATCATCTAAGACAAATACAAATCTTGAAGTTTTTGTCCTTGAAGCATTGAAAGGTGGCAGCAGCATTTTTCAGACCAAAGGGCATATTATTGAACTCGAACAAACCAAGCCGAGTCGTCACCACTGTTTTTGGTACATTATTGGGGTGGACTCTTATCTGATGGTAGGCAGAGGCTAGGTCTATTCCAATAAAACCCTTTTGTCGGATAACTTGAAAATAAAAGAATTTATGTTCGGTACCGGGTATCTGTCACTTTTCATAAATCTATTAAAAGTTTAGTAATCACTACATGCTCTATAAGAACCGTCTGTTTTTGGTACCATGTGAAGAGGGGATGTCCATTCACACTCTGAAGAAGATATTCCTCGGACCTGTAACAGAAGATAGGGACAGGCTAAGAGAAGCAGTCAAAAAGGTGAAAGATCATAAGTACTTCCTTCGACCTCCCGACTACAGGACCGATTACTTCAAACCTGAAGTTTCTTCTCAACTGAGTCAGTGAAATATTCTAGATCAATCCCCTTGAAATAAAGGCTGATTCTGAAGTCGAATTCAGTCAGTATATGAAGCCACTATAGAAAACAGGAAAAAAAAAATTTGACTTTTGATAGTACATAGTTTGGGTGCATCACAGAACTCATGAATTAACAAATTTTTTTGTTTGTATAAAGATAGTGAATAACTATCTTAAAACTTAGAATTATGTTCATAAAATGTTCTATCATGTCTGTTTACCACCAAGAATAATTATGGGTAATAATCATCTAGAGCTTGACTGTGCTTGGGTCAAACTCATTTCCTCCATTGAAATCTAAAAAAGTTAACAAAACAATTGATTTCTCCATACAATATTATTCCAAAACTATGTGTCCCATTTCTACTTCTTTATTAGTAGTTCCAGTAAATTAGATTTGCAAACTTTAGCTCAGCAAATTGACCTGAGATGGGAGGGTGAATTCGTCATCAGTTTTTGTGTACATAATGTCACTGGTGTTTGGTGAGGTCATTTTCACTGTTGACATGAAAATAAAGTAAAAATTTGATTAGTAGGAGGTTGACAATGATGTCTCTAGTGTTTAAAAAAGACTTTTGTTTACTCTTACCAGAAGAGATATCAATTATTTATTAATAAATCAAAAACGTGAAATATTTAGAAATAAAAGTTGTTTTGATTCGTTTTTTTTTTTAAATTTATTTTCAAGAAGTTGGGTTTTGCTAGTTAAGTATAAGTACTTATTATTAAGTGTGTATGATGAAGTAAAAAGAATTACTTGCAGACACTAACAAACAATCTGGTGCCACAGAGAGACACTACTTGTGAGTGTGCACTCTACTTATGTGAATCTTTTTTTTTTTTTTAAAGGGGCTTCGGAGCAATAAAGTCACTGTTTTCTTTTTTTTTAAAAGGTGACTATCACCGTTCAGTGAACTGTGTTTTTCCCCTAAAATTCAAAGATTTGGCAAAAAATGGATCCTTAGGATTAAATTACCCAGATTCTGCCTGATATATACATGCAATTATCAAAATTTTGCGAAAATTATCAAAGCTTCATTTAAAAAATTAACAAAAAAACGTACACCTAACATCTACAATCAATTCCTTACAAATAAACACGATAAAAAAAATATCTAAGATTAAATGGAAAGTACTAAAATTGCCCCCCCCCCCGTTCATACAACGTTTCGACAGATCCATTCTCCAACCATCCTCAGTTGTTACTATCTGTCCGTATGGAAACGGAAACAGAAGTGGTGGCAAGTAAGAGTAACAAAAATAACTTTCTCCCTATAATCAGCAACGCTTGTAATATTGGATGCAGATGTTAATATTTCGTTTCTCCGACGGGAAATGATCAAAAATATTTCAAACAAGATGAAACATAGCTGTTGTCAAAAATCAACTAAACTTCAGCGCCATGTTTGATGAGTGGCGCCCCTGGCGGTGCACGGCTGAATTAAAGCCCAGGGTTGCCACTTTGGCCATTTAATTGCCAACTTTGACAAATCTGGCTTTTATGAAAAGCATTTGGTCATGAACCTCTTCGTTTCGACATATTTCTTTTGCCTTCAATTGAAAAAGATGAAACAAAGTGAAATCAAACGAAATCATGTCTAAAGCTGCAAGTATACTTGATTATTATGATTAGTAGTTGTGGTATGTTTGTATATGTCTGAGGGTCGTCGAAGGATCCAGGATTGCATGAATGGGTTGATGTAGTCTAAAAATTTCAGGGACCTCTGTTTCAAGACTTTAATATATAAAATTGACTGAGTTTGAATTGTCTTTGTTCCAGTAGTTTTTTTTTTTGATGAATTCTAACTTTTGGTTTGTACTACTATATTGCAATGTTTTAAAAAAACAATTTTGTATTTGGCCACTTTTGACGTGTTTTCGGTTAGTAATATCTCCAACTATTTGGCATGTTGGCAACCCCGATCCGGGCATTTTGTTAGCTAGCTCTTCAGTTTGTACTAGTTCATAATTACTAAGCGAAAAAAAAAGGACTCCGAAAAAAGTCGCTTTTTATCAAAGAAGCGAGAAAAAATAATTTTTGTTTTAGGTTAAGTGAATAGGAAAAGCTTTTGAGGGCATTTATATCACATTATTTTTCATATTTATTGTTGTTTAACAAGAGAGAAAGAGAAAAAATATTTGGACTGGTTGTCGTAAAAATTGGATGAGGGACGACGACAACATGGCTAATGCTGCCACCAGTGAAAATAATAGTTCTGTTGGTGGTAAAAAATTAACTGAATTGAAGGTCGTTGAACTACGATCTGAATTGGAAAAAAGGGGTTTGGATAAAACTGGAGTAAAAGCTGTCTTACTGGAACGTTTAGTGAAGGTAGGTTTATCATTTTATATTAGTGTAAAATCAATTTTTTAAAAAGGTTACGAGTCGTAGAGTTGTAGCCATATTTACTAGTTTTCTGAAAAAAATACTAAATGGTTTTAAATTATTTTTTTGAAGAACCTTAAAATCTTTTTTTCTCATTTATCAACACGTTAATCTTTATTCTGAATGAATTAGAGATTATTTTTTTCTTCTTTCATTCCTATTTAAAATCACCTTTTTTGAGAAATAGGTATCAAAGCTTAGATCTGGCTATTTAGCCATCAGCATTCCATTACAGGTTGAATATCGGTAAATTTCGCTAAAAAGATTTTTTCTTTCCTGTTTAAATAATAAGTCTTTTTCATGTTCGTTTATTTATAAACATGTAGATATTTATTTTGAATCAGTTGAAAATTCTTTTCTTTTCTGATCATATTTATTTTGACTTATCCAAAAGCTGGAATTATTGAAAATAATAATTGATGATCTCTCATAATTAATTGAGGAAAATCACGGAATTTTCTCAAAGTTTCTGTTACTTTTTTTCAATCTGCATTTTACTCTAAAGTTTATTTTATTTATTTTCTCTAAGCCAACTTTTTTTCTGTCATTTTTGGACGATTATTTCTTGGAAACCTAGTCACATGTATATTTCAGCCATTTTGTTTTTGGATGGGGAGGGGGAGATTTTCCATTTCTATTGTTGATTAAAATCTCAATTTAATTTTCTTTTTATTTATGAAATCATTCATTGATGAACATTAATTTTGTACTTTGGCCCCTTGTATTCTCCTTAGATTTTTTTTTCTTCTGTTTTGATTATGAACCCGAATTCTTGATCTTGAGGAATTAATTTTTGTAACACCTACTAAACCTTGGTTTTAATTTTGAAAGATCTTTAGGATTTTAATTTTTTTTTTTTAATTGTATTTAGTGACCATTAATTTCTCGCAAAGGTCCTCGTATGTTTCTTATTGATGGTTTTATTTAATAATCAAACTGTTTCTTTCTGTATTTTTCTCTTTCCCCTAAATGAAGAATCCAGTTGTAACTCCCACTTTGAATCGGAATCCCTATTCTCTTTCATTTTTGTCCTTGTCGGTGCTTTGAACAACCCTGTAATCAGTTTTAACTGAACTTTTTTTTTCTTCGTAAGCCTGAAATCTTTTTCTCCCTCCCAAAATAAGGATTTCATTTGAATCACCCCCTTTCAATCCCCAGTTTTAATCTTCAAAGACCTCCAAAATTTTAAAATTCTTGAATTCTTTTATTCTTCATCTCATCATTGATGCCTTGAACAATACTGTCATTTTATCCATAAATCGAACACATTTTTGACATCATTTGAAGTTGAAAGGATTTAATAACCTTAAAAGGTGGACCACTTTGAATTTTTTTACTATTTCTGGTTGTTAGCAATTAAAATTTTTTTTTCCCTAAATGAATTGTTCTGTATTTACTTCCCCATTTTAAACCTTTGAATTATGGGAATAATTATAAAAGCATCAAGGCAAAATTTATCCTTTTTTTTTTTTTAGTTTCATTTTAGTTCTTTCAAATTGTGGAGAAAAAAAATTGAAAATGAGTGAAATTTATTTTTCTTGAATGTTTTATTGGTTCAAGCACATTTATTTTCATAATTATGATCTTTTGATTTTTAATCTAGTTGAAATTTTTCACATTTCGGATGTACTCAGCTCGGTAATAATTTTTTTTCTGGTAATATGGCAAGAAATAATGATTTTAAATTTGGTTCAACGTCGAAATGTAAAGCAAATTTGAAATGATTATTCGAAGAAATTATTATCTTTATTGCAATTTATTCTCTAGAAAATAATGGGGGAAATGATTTGTGTGTGTGTGTGTGTGTACCATTTATCTATCCAGGGAAGCTATTACGACTTGCACATAGGTAGTAGTAATTATGACCACTGCTAAGAGACGAAAAACCATAGGGAAATAGAAATCATAACAGCCTCTTTTTTGTGTATTAATGATAGTATTAAAATCCTTATAGGATTTTGTTTCTTCAAAATTAGAATTGAAGAATAACCAACATTACAGTTAGAAGCAAAATATCTTATAAAAATGGAAATCTTTACTATTTAGTTTTGTAATGAATGGTAAATGCACACAATGCAGACACTGAATGAGTGTGTGAAGGAGACACAAAATATGTATGATCAACTTTTTTTAATTGAGTATCCAAAAAAAAAAAAACAGTACAATTTTTTTAGTTTATTAGCTCCTCCTCCACTTATTTGAGGACAATGATGTCATTATTAGGATATTTTTGAATGGCTTTCCATATTTTGAGCCACAGGTTGAATTGCTACTGCCTAACCTTTTGAAAATTAATCTAGTGTAATTATGGCCACTGTTAATAGATGTTTTGAAGAGACACGAATCCTATCTCTCTCTATTTAGGGGCATGTTTGATCATGTCGAAATGAAAATTATTTGTGGTATCAGAATTAAGGTTGACTGACGGAATTATGTCGTGGGTTTGGGAAGGATTGCTTTGATTTTTATTTGAAAGAAAAATAATGAAAGACTGGATCAAGTTGAATGCAAGATGAATTTAGTCTCTTATGTTTTTACACTTTTGAAATCGTCTTCAAATTTATATTTATCTTTGACTTTGTTTTCTTTTTTTAAAGGCACTTGAGAGTGAAGGGAAAATTCCTGAGGAATACTTGTTTGCTGAAAGTGAACTTAAATCCAAGAAGTCTTCAGGTCATCTTCCCAGTGAGTATTTTCATCAAAATTAAAGTTGTTTTTTGTTTTTTTGTTTTTTTTTCCTCTTTGAAACAGAGATGATGATTCTAATTGCTGCTGTTAGTCAACACAGACAAATGAGTCTTCCCCTCACTAGTTTTATGATACTAGGTGGATCCCTGTCTTGGAAAATAAATTTCCTCCTCGATTTTGACCCTTAAAATTGGAAGGTTCTCACTTGATTCTGATCCCCCCATAAATGAAAATGAACATACCTCCCTCGATTTTGTCCTCTAAAAATTGAAAAATCTTCCTCTCAATTTCGTGGATTTGATCCCTAAAAATAGAAATGAACGTTCCCACTGGATTTGAAAGACAAAAATAATCCCCTTTCAATTTTGTCTCTTGAAAGTGAAAATGAAATTTTCCCCGAGATATTGACTCTTAAAAGAAAAGAAATTCCCCCTTAATTTTATCCCCGTGAAAAGGCTAAAGACAATTTCCCTCAGCATTTTGAACCTGAAAAGAGGGTGTGTCCCCCAATTAGTGGAAAATTCAAGTTCCTTATTGATTTTGAGCCTTAAAAGTAGTAAATGATAGTACCCACTATATAGTCTACATTAACTCCAATCCCAAGTTCCATGTTTTGGAAAAATGAAGTAAAGCATGTTAACAGCGTAAATTGTACTGTGGTACCTTAATCATACTACATCAAAACCCCACAAGATACCCTTGTGCAATCAATAAACAGCAAAATATCAGATGCGTTGAAGTGTCTTAGCTTCTTCTCAAATGAAGAAATGAAGAATGCAACCTTTCGTCCCATTCTGAGAGTTGATTTGGGGAAAAAAATGTTTTGTTACGTCACTATAAAGTCAGATAATTTAAGCCTCATGAATTATCATGTGAAGTGTCCCCCCTCCCCCAAATATTTGTGTTGTCTGTTGCTATTCTACAGTTAATCCTTACATACACTATGATGTGCCAATCTAGGATAATTGGATTCTATTGTGGAAAATATTTCTAAATTCTCTAATAACTTGATTTTAGGCTCAATATTTATATGGAAACTTTTCTTGTATAAAATCTTTTTTTTCCATTCTCACTGAAACTGGTTCAATGTTTTAGCAAGCTTCTTTTTTTTTTTTTTTTTTCATTTTCTTAACTACTATTCCTACTTGAATTCATGATGCATACAGAGCTTTTTTTCCTATTTTGTTATCAGTATTAAATCCTCACATTACTCTGGTTTTTGCAGTGATATCTTTATTCAATTTGTTGAAGAATTTTAGCTATTATTACTAAAAGTAAAAGAATATTTTGAAACTTGAGAAATTTATGTAGAACAGGACCACCCTGTGACCTGTTAGGTCACTTTTTGAGAGAAAAGTAATCTGATGTGACCTCAATGAATGTTAAATTTAAAGGCTCTATTGTATCTAGATTTTTGCATTTGTAAATAAGTCGAGAGAGACTATTATAATTATCATTGAGCGTTATCTTTCTTGAGAAATTGCCTCATTAGAGAGCAATGAAGGCCCCGTACAATTGAGTTGCAAATCATCGATTTTTTTTAAAAAATTTTTTACAGGTACATTAATTCAATATAATATTTAGCTACAATGCACCACTTTGGCAAATTAGAGGTCATGAACATAAAAGGAGTAAGAGAATTTTTGTATTATTTAGATAAATTATGCCTTTTATTAATGAATGACCTTTTTTTTTTATTTCTCCTGAGCCCTACTTGATTAATCATCCGTGTATACAATTATATGCATTATATTGTTAGTTCGAATACGAACTAGTTTTATTTCTATCACATAATTTCCCAAAGTGAGGGGAGTGGAGGCTTGCTATTAACTTGAAAATGATCAGTTTCCTGTTGGTATTTTTGGATTTTGAAAATTTCTCCTCGTGACCTCTCTGGTTTTGTTTTTGGTTTTTGTTTCTTTTTTGTTTTTTTGTTTTTTTTTTTACTAAATCTTTGATTAATTAAATTGTAAGTGTCAGTGGTTATTGGATGCTGTAAACATTTATTTTGATTTTCTTCAGTATGAAGAATTTGATGGGAACAGAATGGCGTCATTCAGCCTCTGCTATTTTGTTGATTGTATAAAACCTCATTCTGATCTAATACTAAGATCATCTGATGAGCTCATCTAAATAAATGTAACAATTACCATAAAAAAGGATGATGAGTTGTGATTCAAGCTATCAGGAGTTACAACACAATAAATATACTTGGCAGAGAACTGGTCAAATTTATCAAATATATTATTTTCTTTCTGTTATTGAGCTATATGCAGTGTTTTTGTTTTTTTCATATTGGGAATAATGGTTATTATTCTGCTTTTGCCATTGCTGGCCACTTTATTCAACTTCAATGTGAAATTTTTAAAATTTTAATACTTACTGATATGGTTATACTTTCTTGATCAGAGGTAACCTCATTCTAGATCAGGGGTTGGTAAATCACAATCCAATGACCGATTTGGCCTGCATCTTCATTTCAATGGATATGAGTAGTTGCATACAAAAATTCTGTTTCCTTAATCCATCTTTGATCAGAAAATTCAGTATCGAACTGTAAAGCAAAAGTTTCATTTTTCCGCCTCAAATGTTCTATTAGTAAAAATGCATTCCTGCTGCTCTATCAATGTACTCAGCGTACTAGACAAAGGAGATACTTCTTCAAAATCCTTTGGGTTGGGGTTGGGTTTCACCAATTGGCATATCCTATGTGAAAAAATTTGCCTAAGGTTAAAAGTATTGAATTGATTTACAGGTCAGTGTTAACTGATCACCACTTGTAGTCAGTTTTGATTATGGGAACCACAACTTGACAATATTTTGTCCTTTAAAGAATTTTGTAGTTCTCATTAATTGTACGTGGAAGTTCATATAGGTAATATTCCTACTATGGAAAAAGTAATTGAAAAAAGAAAAAAACAAGCTATTTCCATTGCGTTGTATGATCATTTTTTTTTTTTTTTTTTTTTTTTTCTTTGCCTTGGCCCATGAGACAAAACATTTCTAATTTGGCTGATCATTGTTATTATCTCTTTTAATCTTCTTTTTCTCTAAGATTCTTGAAGTTCAGAACTTCTAAACATTTGAAAATATTTTCAAAAGTACTTCTATGCTTGCTTTCCAGAATCCTGATTTTTTTTTTCTCTTGAAATACATGGAACAATTTTCAATTTATGGCTACATTTGTTTCTTGTAATTTGGTTTCTAGCTTATCTCTGACTAAATGTATCAATTTCTCTTTACAGAGGGTGCAACGGAAGAAAAGGAAATGAAAGATGAGGTTTGTGTGGATTTTTTTTTCTTTCTCTCTTCACCTTTGATGAGGTTTAAATAACTGCTGATATCTTTAGAATTTTTAACCCCCCCTCCCCCCCGATCTCCATTCGGTGGAATGTGATTATTCTATAGTTAAAAGGAAGCATCTAAGGATAAGATTCATAAATTCCATTTTGGTAGTCCATTGGAGTCTGATGATGCTGTCCATTCCTCAGCAATGAATGCATAATGCTCTGCAATTTAGAAAACTGAAGCCGGTGTCGGAATGGTAGTTTGTTGTCTGGGTCACGGCTGACATTACTCTGACCTCTGTCTCTTTGCAGCAGCAAAATGTTGCTGCTGGTTTTCTTCAAAAGCAGTCATCGCTCTGAAAATGAGAAACATCCATGCTAGTCTGCAACGTAAGCTTCAAGCTTGTGTGGTTGAATGCCATTCCATTTGAGGTTGCTCTACAGGGTATCTTCATACCTCTGTTTGAGCTCCGCCCCCCCCCCCATCTGCGTTAGTGCTAACCTTAGTTCTCCATACATCAGCTGTCTGGGTATGCAACCAATGTCCATTCTGCTGACACAGCCTTCAGCAACATCTAACTAGATACTAGTTGAACCAGCTCTGTCCAACGCCTCAGTCCCGCCAGCAGATTCTCATGATGTGATTTTGTGCGAAATCGTTCCAGCTGCTTAATATGCCAGCAATACATGTTTCACTTCCGAAGAGCAGTGAAGAAACAATTCTGGCCTTATAGACCTCGGGTTTTGTGGACAGTCTGATGCCTTTCTACTGCAGGACCTTCACTCTGTTTTATGAGTGCTTTGTCAGTTTTCTGGATTCCAGATGTGATCTGTCTGCAGAGAATGGTGATATTTAGCTGGGACCTAATTGTATTTAGGGCTGCTTGAATCAGGACCTCAGTGTTCCCCAGACTGATTGTTTGCCTGAAAATCCTTGATCTGCAAATGGTTTTCCTTGTGTACGAAAAGGGCACAGTTATCTGTGAAAAGAGCTTCAAAGATTACTCTCCAGTCTTAGTTCATGCAGAGAGGTGCTGGAGGTCAAAGATAGATCCATCTAAGCTATATATGATATACACACCCAAGTCCAGGTCCCCCAAAGAATGGAGCAAGTCTTGTGTGAAGGACAACACAGGAGAAAATACACTTCCCTGTTTCACACTATTGGGGATGTTTACGGAGTACATGTTGTCACTATTAGAAAGAATTATCTTGTCATGTTGTCATGGAAAAGCATTCTTGGTGAACTTGTGTGGACAGTGCACAATTCTCAAGAATTCCCAACCCCCTGACACATGTTGTCTAATTCAACGTTGAAACATTGAATGTAATCTATATAGTAAAAATAGATTGCTACAAGAAATGTTAGGGAGCATTTTTGCCAAAGAGTATGCTATGAAATATTTAGGAAGGCTGGCAATATTATTGCCCAGGTTATATCGTGTATCAGAAATTACCACATGTAAATTGAAAATAATGTTTTTGTAAAGTTACTTCAGACATCCTACTATAATTGGATACAAATTTGCTTCATTCTCATTTATTTCTAATGATATTCCTCAAAGCAAATTAACAGACTTTCCAAAACTTGACTGCCAACGTCTATGTTGATCTCTCTGTAACCATGGCTTTGCAAACAATACAACAAAAAAAAAAAAAGGAATTCTTTCATGCGTAAATTTATTGAAAAAATGAAAAAATAGAATAATCCTGTTTTTAAATGAATAGATGACTATTTAAAAGCATTTCTTCCTATTGAAAGAAGAATATCTTGATCAAATTCTCCAGATAGACAAGAGGGGTAAATTATTCAAAATTAATTCTTTCAATCTTTTTATAACATTCCTATCATCAATTGATATAGCTAAGAGGAAAAACATTTACATTCAAGATGAACATTCTCAAACTGATCCACTGAAACTTTAATGAACTTTAAACAGAATTAGCTTAGTATCTGTTATAAATTATTTATGGTGCAACATGCTCTTTTGACTACATTTCCTTTGATTTGGCTTTGTGTAGTACTATGTACTGGATGTAAACAAAAGTGCAAACAAGCAAGTGAGGGAAGTTGTAATAAGCAGCTGCTTGACGTGTACCCACTGCTAGCTTGTAACTTTCATCTAATATTCAAGCACTGTAAAGTTGGCCTAATGAATATACTACTTGCCTACCTACCTCCAGGTCATATGTTGGAATCATTGCAGGTTTTGGGGGATTTTATGTTTGCTTTAGTGTGAAAACCAGCAAACAAAGGTAACAGCAGCCCTTGATAAGATTTTTAGTGTAATTTTAAAAGATACAAATAAAATATCTCAGGTGGGGACACTTGGAAATATAACTTGAATATTAGAATCTACAAAAATATTTGGTTGATCATACATTGCTATTCTAGAGAAATCAATCCTCCTTGTAATTATGTCAACTAATGCACCTTTTATGATAATGATGTTATTCAATTCAATCTTCATGCGGCCTGTGTCACATGAAATTTAATAGATATCTACATTCATTCTTATACCACTTATCAATATCTTGACACACATTATTCTCAGTAGCAAAAAAAAAAAAGGAATACTGATGATATAGTTTATTCATTAATAAGAGAAAGTTTGATGCTGTGTTCATGTCAGTTTTATTATTCATAGACATACCTTTGAAACAGATGGGTTTTTTGCCATTGTACTAATGTGACTCTGCATCTCATCACCAGTTGAACACTTCACACCAGAAGCCCACTACACTCTTGTTATGTAATTTTAGATCCAGAGATGACAACTGATGCTGACTTGAAGTATTTTAGCTAAGGGTCATAACTCTTAAGTAAAGTTGACTGTGTGAAAAGACCTGACGCCTGTTGAAAATTCAGCAAGGGATATGTTTTTGTTGGATACATAGCAGCTTCTGGAATAATCTAGAGGCTTCTGGAATAGGTAGTTTCATGAAATTGCATTTGGTTCAACTCGAGAGATGAAGAATGCCAACAGTGGTCTGTTCTTCAAGTTAACTTTTCAATCTTGGTCGGACCTTCTTCCTTCTTCTTCCCAACCATGGCCAACATCCACCATCTCCTCTGTCCCAGGGTTCAACAGCAAATTCTTTGGGTGAGATGTGGAAGTGGGGGTGTCTAGTGGGTTTTAAAAATTGATAAACTTTCATCATTGAAAAAGGTGATTTACCCACTTGTATCATACAATCAATGAATCAAATGCGTCTTATGCACATACCTTCATTCAAGAATGCTTAATTTGAATAACCAATAATGAAAAAGTAAAAAGTACACCCACAATTTTTCTATCTCAGGGTATGGAATCTTTGTTCTGTTTCCTATCAGGGCAATCGGGGTGTGGCCTTCGGATTTTTAGGACAGACTACAGTAGTATAGGTCGAACTTTGTTTTCCTGTGTATCAAACAAAATTTCTCAGGTCTTCATGGTGCATTTTAGGCCCACTGCAAGTATGTTATATCTATAGATATAATTCATTTTAATCTCCCTTTCTGTGAAAGATTTGATTCTACATTACCAGTCAAAAATTCTATATAATTCCCTCTAATTGAGACCAACCACAATTTCATACATTTATCTTACTATGAAATGGCAAGTTCCCAACTCCACACGTACTTGCTCCCTCAAATCAAAGTGTAATTTGTTGAAGTTTATTTTCAAAATTGGAATTTTGTAGTATTTGAACTTCATATATGTAGCTTTATTAGTTTTTGACTAATATTTCTTTCATCTTATTTCTTTTGTTTTTTATGGCAACTCACATGATTGTTAATAAGTATGGATTAGAGGCTTATTTTTTTATTTCTAATGCTTCTCAGCCCTTTGACTTGAAGCAAAGAACTACATGTCTATTTTTAGCATATACACACTGACAACACTTGGAAGAGTAGGGTCAGGGTCAATCCCGGATACCTATGGTGTCCCTGGGGAACTGGATAATTTGCGGCCAATCCACATGTAAGCAAATGGCTGCCAGCATTAAAGTTGACTTTGTGTCATATTCTGTCTTCATGGGGAGGCAGATAAATGTTTCTCACTAATAATCATGGAATGATCTTGGAGTTGTGCTAAAAGGCAACAGAACTAAGATGAAATATAAGGGATTTTATCTTGTGCTTGATGTTGAATAATCAAACCTGGCTTGTGTTGAGATTTTCAAATTTTGTTTCTAGGATGATGATGATGATGATGATGATGATGAGACTGAAGATGAAGATGAAGATGGAAGTCTGATCACAACTGATGAATATTGTCAACAAAACGATTCTCTTAATCTGAACAGCAATTTGGAAGTTGAAAACCCTGATAAAGTCATGGAAGTTGATGAATCTACTGATATAGATGAACCTTCAGTTGTTAATGTTTATGAACCTTCAGTAGTTAATGCTGTTGAAGCTACAATGGTTGCGGCTGTGGAACCCGCAGTAGATAATGCTATGGAGCCTACTGTAGCTGAAGGTACAGTAGTGAATGCTGTGGAACCTACAGTAGTGAATGCTGTTGAACCCTCAGTAGTTAACATTACTGAACCTACTGTAGATAATATTGAAGTGAAAAATGATGTGCAAGACATAATCACCAATGAGGCACAAGCACCTTCTGAGAAACAAATAACACCTAATGCTGCCACTGATAAGACCACTTCACAGGTAATTATATTTCTTCTTTTTTTAAACTATTATCTCTGTTAACTACAATTATAATGCAGAAGAATTTCAAGGACTTTTAAAATTAGAGTACACATGAGAAATGACAGGATTATTTAGGTATGAATAGATATACAAGTACTAATGTATATTTTGGTATGAATTTATTTTTATGTCAATTAATCATTTTCCTTTTTTCTTTTTTTTCTAATTATTGAAAAAAATAGAAACGATGAAAAAAACTTCTTTTTTTATTATGAGACAAATATCAGTTTTATTCCTGAAAAATCAGATGCCTATGTTTGTTTTCTGTCCTACGAAGTCAGCAGCAGCAGCTGTTGTGATGTAGACACAAAGACAAACACATAGCTGAATGGTCTAGCATACGCAAACACTAACACAAACTTTGATTTAACCCTTTTTGTTTGCTTTAGCGTGACAAACCTACAAGCAAGGAAAAGTGACATGGCTTAATATAATAAGATTACGAGCAGCGATAGTAAATGTCAATTCTATATTATGTTAGAGCTTTGTTTTTGGTCTTCATTTATTGAAAAATGAAGAGAAATGACTTCTATTGAAGTGAATTTTCATTTTTTTCTACATCTTTTACTTACCTTGAAGAGAAAAAAAAAGGTTACATTCTCTGCAAGCCTTGGAGAGAAGAAACTCTTTTGGCTATTTCATAATGATATTATTACACAAATGAAGAAAGTCATTATAATTGATATCAACATGGTATTGATAACTACAGCAAAATGTGATCTGATATTGCTCACATGGTTATAAAAAGGTGCAACCAAATGTCCTATCTTGAAACATTTCTAATGTGAAAGATAATTTTAAAAAATTTGGATAAATGCTGGTTTATAATTATTAATTTATGCTACTATATACCTTCATCTAAACTCAGTTTGGATATTCTACAGCGGTGAGTAAATGAAATAACAGTGCATCTGAGAATAGCAATTAAGTCCTTGGTGAGAATCAAACTCATGGCCCTCTACTCCAGATGAAAAACAGCAACAGTTAAGAGTGAAGGTCAATAGCCAAAATTAATAACAATGATTTGGTACTTCAACTAAGATAAGTAAAATACTTGAAATGTTCTGGTTTGTAAGGATTGGCAACTACTATCACGGGAGAAAATCAGAGTTTCATCAGCTTAACATTGTAGCTTCTATCATAGACTGTTTTACCATCCCCTACAGAAACCACAAGTGTAAATAAATACAAAGTAATATTTTGACTTGATTTATAAAACTTATTTCAGTTTGTGTGGGCTCTTGATATAGATGTGTAAGATTAATGGAAAGAAGTCAAATCCTGTTTCTATTTCTTCTAATAATGCAATTTATTTATTTCAGGTTGAAGCTAATGACATCTCAACTGATCCTGCAGGTATGTTTTGTTTTGTTTTGCAAGTTCTAAATGTAAATATCCTAAGATTTTGTCAATTTTGAGGGATCTTCCAACACTTTGTTATAAATGACAATAAAAATATTGACACAGTCTTGTGGAAAAGAGCATTTTGGTTTAATATAAATATTTTAGATGAATTAGAGTACATATAACCTATTAAGAGTTAAGTTACTATAGCATTATTATAAAGAGTAGTTCATGCCAAGACTATCTGGCAAATATACAGTTTTACTTTTCCTATTTGCGGTTCAGTTCCCAAAACAAATTGTGTGCTTCTTGGCAAGACTCTCTTCATTTAGTTTTGGCACCATAAGCAAAGATTTCTGAATAAATATTTATTCCAAATATGGTCATTTTAAGAGACCTGATTTTACTGCAGATGAATCTTATTGATTTTAAAGAAAAAATTTGGAGTGTTAAAAACTAGCAAGTGGAATTATTGTTTGAAAGTATGTAGTGATTCTATTTCCAATAAATAACGCATGAAATTTTCTATTTTAGTGATTCTACACCAATTTAAAAAAAAATACCAAAATCCTAATTGAGATTGAACATTTAAAAAAAATTTTTTTTAATTCTGTTCTACTGGTGTCCGTCATTATTTGTATAAAAGATGAAAGGACAAAACATTTTTTCCAACCATTCTATACATTCTTCTAGGTCAGTGGTTCACAACTGGGGGAATAAGGCTTTTTGGAATTTCAAATGATGTGTTCTTAATTATTTCTACTCACTGTCTTTGTATAACAAATATACCGCAGCAGTTCAATTATGAAGTCCAACTTAATCTTATTATAAAGCTGTCTAATTATAGGCAAAATAAAATAACTATTTGAAATTATACCTGATAGCAACTCGAATGGAAGTGGGGGAAACTAGTAATTTTATCGATTGACAAAAGTGGGGAATAACCTTGAAAAGGTTGTTGAATAATATTGTTTTCTCTTTCAGTTAAGTATTTTACTCGGAAAACATTCAGATGACCTTTTTTTTCATTTAAGCTTCGTATCAGTTTGTGTCTCAAGTTATGTTATCCCTATTACCAGCAAAATGCTACGTAGGTTTTTCCTCTTAATGTTTCCCTAATGAAAATTGTTCAAAGTATTGGTAGGATCCCGATATCTTCCAAAGATTTTTTTTTTTTTTTAATTAATGAGGCATGTTCAAAAATTTACACAGAAAACCAATATCTGATTCTAAAAACATAATTAGAATTTTTAAATTCTGTTTTTGATTGTTGATTTTTTTTCCAAGTTTGGTTTGATTTTTTTGTTTTTTTCTTTTAGATATTAGCTCAAATTTTAGTCTCAACAAAGAAAATATTTCCATCAATTATAACTTCAACATAATAACAGCCAAAATCTGTTCCCTATATTCAGTGAAAAATCAATCATGATCATTATCAATGACAGTAAAAAAAAAAAAAAAATTTTTTTTTTAAATTCTACCAAAAATTAAGTTCTTGGTAAATGCAGATAATTTGAGGGGAAAATACTTAGTTTTGTCATCAGTTAACTTAACTGTGCTGAAAATCTACTTAATTTTGCATAAAAAAATGAAGGATAGATTTTTAACATTGTCAATCAGTGCATTTTAAAGGTAGTTATCAGTGATAATTCGGTTGATGGCAAGCTTATATCTGCTTCCTTTGGGATACACATGGGACATAACCCTAAATGTAGTTAAATTTACAAAATTATTATGCACCACAGCTGTGCTGTGCAAAAAAAGTGCGTCCATGTCTGCATCTATCATTTCAAATCATTCATCTTTTGAAATGACTGTCTGTTTACATAATCAATAGAAAATATATATGGAAAGTACATCCGGTAGATAGTTTTTCATCGTTTTGCTATATTTTATCATCCATCCTTGTTGGAATACTTTCATGCAAGTTTCAGCTGAAGCAAGATATAGAAAGAATAAAAAATATACCATTTTTTTTTTTTTTAATCTTATTGAAATTGTAGATAAATTATGACAAATCTTCCCCCCTCCCCCGATCAATAGCCTTAATTATAATTCAAATAATCATATATGCCTAAAAAAAGTTGCCAAGAAGAAGAAAATTCTAATTTTTCCTGTTTTTAAATCCCAAAATAAGAGTTCCGTTAGAGCAATTCTGGAATTTTTTCTATAAAAGTAGGCAGAAGTAATATTTTTCAAGGGTTTCTCTCCAAAATGTGTAAAAATAAAAGTTGGATAGAAATTATGTGAAAAGAAAATTGTTCTCCAAAATTTAGAAAGTATGATTTTATTTATATCAAGAATATTGATTTTTACCATGAAATGCTGATATCACTGCCATTATTTATTTGTACATAAAAATCTTTTCACTCAGTTGATTTTATGAAAAATAACCTGTTCTATAGTTCAGTCGTAGAAAGTTATTAGATTTTTTTTCCCAATCTTCTAAGAAAAATATTACAAAAATCTCGAACAGAATTTTTAATATTTTCATCATGTTTCCAAAATTAGGTGTTGATTTCTTGGAGAGAATTTTTGTTCACGTCTATTCATGTATGTGTTCATATATATTTTTCTTGAATTATACCAGGTGTTTTTTCCCCTTGTATTTTTCTTTAGTAAACATTTTAGCTATCTATAAAACCCGCTTACTTGATTATCATAATGATTAAGTGAAGAACAACATGTTGGTGGTTTTTTATTTTTTTAAAAAAGCAAAAATCTTGAAGAAATTGGATCTTTCGGTGGTGGTGGTGGTGTTATGGTTTCAATGTGAGCCTCATTGTTGGCCGAAGCAGCAGCAGCTTGAACCTTGTGCAGTGATTGGCCACATGAGAAGAGCCTTGATGAAACATGAAGATGATGAAGTTTGTCATTTGTAGTAATGAAGCAGTCAAGTTCTTCACACCCTTCTTGGAATAATCTCTCCACCTACCAGGCGTTCATTTCAAGTGACTTTTCCTGAAAATGTTTGGCAAAAGTTTTAAGAGATCACTTGAAAAACATTTTATTGAATCCTTTTCATATTCAGTCTTCCCCTCACCCCCTAAATCTGCTTGATTATTTGGTAGCAGATATGGCCCCTTCATTTGCCTGTGTGTAGCTAATTGTGTGTGTGTCTATTTCTTTACAAATTATCTTCACATAAACATTTCTATGAAACATTCGTTTCTTAGTAGTTGACATCTGCAGTCTACTTGACTATTGTGTATACTCTGTTGTCAACAGAGCAGATGAATTGAGCCCTCTCTCGTTCAAAACAAAAATACGAGGCGGAGTATGAATCTTTCTGGCCAAACTATCTAGTTTCCTTTTGTGTAGAATTTCACTGTTCTCCAGGTTTGCTTAAAAGGAGTTGATCATTTGATAGCTGATGATAAATTTTGAAAAATGATCCTGAAAAAGATTCCTATTGATATTTCTTTATATTCTATTTTTTGTTCAATTGCCAACACAACAGACTGTCTGTTGTGGATTGAGGTTTAGTAAGTTTTAATATCCTGTCAACTGTTTCATTCTGAATTAACTTTCTGTAGCACTGCCACCACAGTCGTCGTCGTCGTCATCGTCAACCGAAGTGGAGGACGCTAACGCAAAGGAGGAAGACGAGGAGAAGCAGAATGGTGCAGAAGACAAATCCGCAACAACAGCCGGCATTGAGGAGGATCACTCTGCTGCACCCGCAAGTACGAATGACGTTGAAGAAGAGGAAGAGAATCCGAATGCTGTCAATGACATTATGCCCCCAACGCCAACGAGCGTACCCTGCGTGGCACCATTGACTCTGAAAGATACAATAAACATGGACACTTCAACTGCTCAGCAGAATGAAGAAAACGAGTCTTTGATTGTACACGTTGACGATACTCAGAACGATCTTGATGCCGACCTCTTGACCTCGCAAGCGAATGGATTGAAATCGAGACAGGCGGCAAAGGAGAAAGTGGTTGGTAAGAGTGAAGGGAAAAAATCCGATGTCGGGGGCAGCAACAGCAGCACCGGCAGCAACCCTCCGGAGGTTGGAGGTGAAAGCAGTGGAGGAGGAGTAGGAGGAGGAGAAGTAGGTGAAGGAGTTGGAGGTGGAGATAAAGGAGGGAACCTGGAAGTGAAGACTGAGAAGAAAGCAGATGAAAAGAAAGAGGATAAAGATGGGAAGTTGAAGAGGTTGGTTTTCATGTCATCTTTCCCCACTGCTTTGACTCAAAAACGATGTCATTTGTTTCATGTTCTTG
This sequence comes from Thysanoteuthis rhombus, assembly GCA_963457665.1. Classification (NCBI taxonomy): domain Eukaryota; kingdom Metazoa; phylum Mollusca; class Cephalopoda; order Oegopsida; family Thysanoteuthidae; genus Thysanoteuthis; species Thysanoteuthis major. The sequence continues at coordinate 3,411,136 of OY735231.1, forward strand.
CTTCTCGCTAGCAGATTTTCCTGAAACACACAACTCAGCAAAAGGAAGACCTAGCCATAACCCTTTACAGTTAGCTAGACTCGATTTCTAAAAAAATATCACTTACATAATCTTAGATATGAACGTTTCCTGTTTTTTTTTCAATGTTTTCTTTTAGTTATTTCTAAGTTAAATTTTGTGTGTCTTCGCGTGTGTGATTAAGTGTATCTAAATATTTCTCTGATATTAGCTACAAAGCTTTCAGTGAATCTTAATGTTTTGAGATAATTTCCACAACCTGTTTCTATAACATCTAAGGATTGTGTGACCTGTTTTAGTGTTTGTAATTTGTGGCTTTTAGGCTTCAAAAATGCAATGCACAATTAATCGCACTCATCGGTCAGTGTTTGTTATAAAAGCTAATTGATGCTATTGGCAAATCTTAGATACTTTTCAAAACTCATGAAATGTAAAGAGGTCAGCAGATGACAAGACATGGGACTCTGGCCTGTGGACATTCAACTCGGACAATGAATGATATACATCTTCATTTCAATCGGACTCTCTTTGGTTTTTGACCCTTGGACTTTCAAATCTGAAATCTGCAAGAAAATGACGCCTTTTTGCCTTCGTGTATGAAGCGTTGAAGAACGGAAAGAAAAAAATGATTTCACATTCATCTTTCAAAAGGACTGACAAAAGAGACAATACCAAGCAAAAAGAAACAATCAAAGAAGAAAAAAATGAACTACAAAGAAAATGGCATCAAAGAAATATATATATATATATCCGATATTTCTTCATGACCCAAACCAGATCTGTTCCGACGCCTGGAACAACCTGTGCCATCCTGTAGTCACTGTGTGGATCCTCTGCTGCTGGCCTCTTTTTATCCTCATGAGTCTTTTAGGTGAAAATAGAATCTTTGAAATGTCTAGGGTGCATGACTTTAGAACAATTCCTAATCTTGGGTAAAAGCTATAAATGTTATATCTCATGACAACTTAGGCAAGTGAATTTGAAACGGAAAAAAAAACCTAAGGTGATGTTTCTATAAATCTTCTAACTTTTTAGACGTCTAATTGTTTTCACTTGGGGGTGGGAGTTATTTTTTTTAACCAGGTGAGTGTCTTTATTCTTTTTCCTTTTCGACTTATATTCCCTGAAATCTTGAAAATAAACAAATAAAAGGAATTTTGTATTTATTCAAAGCAATCCATAATTACTTTTAATCAAATACCATGTTTTAATATAGTTTTAATTGTAAAATTATTTGAAATGAAATTTTAGTAAAAGTATCATTGAAACAATGCTATAAATGAGTTTAATGGTTTTATCTACACTTGATTTGTATAGAGATAATTTTGTTCAATTTCTAAATAATATGCTTATTGCAATTACAGTTCTCCATCAGTTTCAAAACTCAAAATTATCAAAAATCTCAAAGGTGAGTTTTTTTTTTCTTCTCTCTATACTCATGAATTGAAGATAATCATAACTTCCACTGCTTTCTTTCCAATTATTTTTAGATGAGCTAGTATTGTTCTCACTGACTGACAGATTGACATAGCAAATGCATCACACCTTCTCCACAAGCCATCCTCCCTCTTCCCATGAATCTAAAGTCACTTGAGTAACATTCTATTTTACTACATCAGGAGACAAACTCATTCTTATTTCATGAATGAAAATATATTTCACTGTGATATTAGCATTAAAGGAAAGGGCTTCCAAGGTTAGGAGCTTAGGCTTTGAAAAGCACGAGATTGAACTAGCGCATCTGTGGTCTGAGACTTTTAGGTTTGTTTTTTTGTTTTTTGTTTTTTTCCCCTTCCCAATATAACTATTTTTGACCTTTTGATAAAAAACCTCTTGCCAGTTATTTTTATTCCTTTCCTTCCTCACATTTGTCTACCACACCAACTGGCCCAGTGCCCAAGACAGTGTTGTAATACCCTGTGAGTAATAGCTTTAGAAAGTAATTGAAAAACCTGGATTCTACAACTTGTGTTGAATGATTTATTTTTAAATATCTAAGAACCTTTTTTCTTTTTTTTTTTTTTTTTTCTTCATTGGGGGGTTATTACCATTTTAGTAAGATTTATTTGTTTTCGGCTTTTGAAAAATTTGAGATAAAAATCTATCAAGATTGTCTTCGTATGTTTCGGGACTTCTAATCTGATTTGCTGAATTGGTACATCTAATAATTTTTTGAAGAATTGATCCATTTTCAAAAACAACCACTAGCCTAGTACCCGTCAAAAACGCCAGGAATATTTATGAATGGATAAATTATACAAATATATATTTTGGTATAAGTCTCTACAAAAAATGCACACCTTGAACAAAATTTATTTTTTTGTTGATTTTCAACTGTTATAATACCTTGCTTGATCTCTGCTATTGAGCTACTTGAGCAAAACTCCCTACTAACCACTTAAATACTGCTATATTTGCACTCACAGCTAACCTGCTTCGACCAACTTGCTAATTCACAAACTCCAGCATTGTTGAAGAAATCCAGTCCTAAGCTTCTTTTATTTATGCAATCTAAACATGAGTATGATTTATACCAATAATTGAATTACCTGTTATGTTTTCGTTTTTTTTGGGGGGGGGGGTTCTTTGTCTTCTTATATTATGACCCGTGACAAGTGTTTTAAAAATTAATGGTGCAGCCTAGGCTACCAAATTACCCATAATGATTAGCAATAACATCCTGCAGTACCATTACAGTGGTAACATTCACTGAATTCTGGTCAGTTCTGCCCCTAAGTTACAACTATCAACTGATTATTATGGTGAATAAAGCGATGTACCTGTTGGATCTTAACAGCCTGAATACATGTACTATATTCACATCCAAGCAAGCTTGTCAATGACACCATGTTAAATTCATGACAAGTGTTAACACCAAAATAACAATATAACAATGGTTGTCTTTTATCTACGGTATCAAGATACCGTAATAATCTTTACGTTGGTTATTGGTTTTAGATTTTAATATTCAAATGTTACGGTAGATAAATACTGTACATCACTAGGTGTCTGAAAACTAAGTAAGGCCATCAAATGATTTCCTTCTGGCAATCAGTTTTTTATATTTTTACATTATTTTGATTTGTAAATATATAAATTATGATTATTCGCATTTATTCATATTGTCAAAAAAAGGAAGTATATAAGTAATTTTGCAATTGCATTGTACTTGAAAATATCAAACATTATGTACCTCTGTATTTTTCTTGTTTGTGTTCAATTATTATGTACCTGGGTTGTTAACGCATTTGCCAGATTTAATTGCTATCTCCCTTAATGATTGTTACTGACAAAATATATGGACATACCCGTGGCATATTATATAGGCAGATATATTTAATTCTTGAGGGCCTAATGTGTCAAATGCATGTTACTGGTGATTCATGTTACCTCTAATTTTGTATTTTCAGTGGGTGCAAAAATCCCATGTTGTGACAAAAATGCACACTTGAATTTGACAGTGAATCGATACTTTTTCAATAAAAACTTAGTTAGCTGTCTACAGAATTTGAAGTATTTTGTGCATGGGTTGCAATATATGCATACCCATGCACAGATCAGAGGGAGATTTTTTTTTTCTTTTTTGTTTTAAGAATATCTTGCATAGTGTATATTCTTAGCATTCTTTCAATCATGTTGAATATTGTCATTTGAACTTTTTGCTTTGAATTTGGTTACAGATTTGTTCAATTTTGTGAGAAAACATTTAAAGTAATTTTCTTCAGCTTTGCACGTAGGTCCATCTTCTAGACAGTACTTAGTAAAAGCTCATAGTATATCATTGATTCACTATGATAATTAATTATGGCCTTGTAGAGTAGGTACTTTAAAAAGTATTTACTTTTCTTTCATATAGAAATTGTATCTTATTGAGATGATACTCCAAAAATATTACCTATTCTGTTGGTTCTTGTTCCTTCATTTATGTCCTAAATATTTATATTTAAGACATAAATGGTCCATAAATGAATTTCCATCTCCAAGAAATTTCAGAATATACTAGCCTCAATAAACAGAAAGGAAAGGACTGAGGAATCACATAAAAACGTGTTATAAACCAAGTCAAGCAAACTGATATTTGTTTGTTTAAATCTTGAAAAAATTTCTATTTTAATCTTAAAAATGTTGCTTTGTGCCACTGCTTTGAATTTGGCTTCTCAAAGCCATGTCTCTTTTTTCTTGTACCTGGATGGTGATTTCTTTTTATAATAGAAGCTATTTTCTTGAGGGGGAAAAAAAGGATCCATTTGTTATAAAGATTTTGTTTTTTCTCTCTGGATTGTTAGAGTAAATGTTTTTTCTGTCACAGGAAAAGGGTCTATAAATTCCACATTATTTTCTTCTTTTTTTTTTAAAAAAGTTATATCTCAGGATTGGAAAAACAAATTTTGCTGATGGACACCAAAATAAATCGAATAATTAACATTCAAAGGAATAAGTGATTGCAAATTTTCACCAGAAAATATTTTCTATATGAATTTTGCAAATTCTTTCGTTTTGCAAAAAAAAATTGTAATTTGACTGATTTCTTTTTCTTTTCTTTTTTTTTTCTTTTTTTTCTTTTTTTTTCTTTTTTTTTCTTTTTTTTTCTTTTTTTTCTTTTTCTTTTCTTTTTTTTCTTTTTCTTTTCTTTTTTTTCTTTTTCTTTTCTTTTTTTTCTTTTTCTTTTCTTTTTTTTCTTTTTCTTTCTTTTTCTTTCTTTTTCTTTTTTTTTTCTTTTTGTAAGTCGGTGGGGTGAGGTCTTGATACTTGCAAAACAATATTACAGATATTGGTTGAATCATAAAATTTCTCTGAAAATATTTGCTTTTTAAGACTTGGGTCATTACCTAATTCCTGAAGAATCCTTTTTCTTTTTCTCTTGACTCTGTCCTTAATTTTCCTGTCTGTACCTGTATCTTAACAATTATTGGAGATGTCTATTTGAAGTATCTTATGAATAGAATAATGATCATGTATGGATTACAGTTTTCAAGCTATTAACAGATATTTCCTCCTGAAAAAGAAACGATGCACTGATGTATCTTGTTGACAGAATGATATTCCTCTTATAACGATAACATATGAACACATTAATAAATCCTCCAGTCGTTTTATGAGAAAAATACCAATTGTTTTTGATTTTTCTGTTTTCAAATTTCTCAGTACATTTTTCCTGCTGTAAATACATGCATTTTGCCCCTTATTTTTCATGTGTATATAAGATAGAAAATTTTAATTTTTGTAAAATTTCTGTGGAAGGAAGTTTATATTTTGACTCTGACAAGTTCAACTCACTGTCTTAGTGTTGTTGTATCTCCATTAACTGAAATGTTTTTTTATTATGCATGTAAATTTCTTTCAGGTGGTAACCAAAATAGTCGAAATTTGTGGATCAGTGGTCTGTCCACTTCTACTCAAGCTACTGACCTGAAAGGACATTTTTCCAAATATGGCAAGGTACTGTTCATTATATGTCTTGTTCTCACTTTCCAAAAAGTTTGTTTCCACCCATCAAGATTAGTTGCATCTTGGTTTTTGATTGGCGTACCATATTTCTTGGTGCATAATACAAGAACTAGAACTTCAGGTGAAAAAATAAGTATAAAATTGTTGCTTCTAGTATAACCTGGATACTTGATTACAGTTAGGTAGTCCCATAGATTTTCTTGCTTTGATGTTCCAAATTTGTGTACAGCAATACTACACGTATTGTTTGTGCCCAGTATTTTTATGTTGCGTACGCTTACAATGATAATCATAATTTCCTCAAATGAAATAAACAGGAAGAAAAGGAACAGAAGTACCTACCTTTTGTACATCTTGTGCATTCAATTAAGAGCTTCAAAATGTTGTTTGTTCATTTTGTTTTTTTGTGACCTTATTTTTTGTATTTGTATTGTCAAACTCCAGAGTTGACTGTTTTCTCTACCTCACAAGATTCTCTCACCAAATACTGATGACATGTTAGCTTATTTCAAAGTTGAAGGATATTTCAATTTTTTTTTTTTCGTAAACATCAATTTTCTGTTCTCAAAAATATTATTTTTTACATAATAAGTAAATATATGTTTTTATTTCCACAAAAATTACTGTGTTACAAAGGAAGTCATTAAAACAGTTTATAACAAAACCATCTGAACAATGATAAAAACATGAGAATTTCAAAAAGGCACTGGATATTCATCAGTGATTTATAGCTATTTGTCCAATCAATGTATCATTTATATTCACAAAGAAATTCCAATTTCCATTATGTTTGTGTGGATCAGTGATTTAAGGCATTTAGCTAGACACCAGTGCATCTAGGTATCATATCAACCCCGGGAATGACTCTTTTTCTTCTTTTTGCTTGAAAGCTCCATGGCAGATAAACCATTAGACTGAGAAGGTTTATCTTTCCTTTTTCCTTCCTTGGGAGGCCACTGGTGGATTGATCATCGGGCTGAGTAGGCTTTTTTTTCCTTTCTTTTGTCAAAACTCCTACTTTTGAGTTCTCGAATGTAACAACAATGACAATGACGAGACCAAATCATGCACAAGTAACAATGACGTACCCAAAAACTGATGACAAATTCACTCCCACTTCTAAAGCCCAACTCTGTCAACAATTTTGCTAAAATTTGCAAATTGGATTTACAGGGACTGCTAATAAAGATGTTGAAATAGGGACATGAAACGATATTGTATGGAGAAATGAATTCTGTTTTGTTTATGTTTTAGATTTTAATGAAGCGAGGGAGTTTGACCCTGGCGCAGCCAAACTTGTTTGTTGTGGGTTTTCTGAGAGAAGCTAAAACTACGTTCAGCTTAGTTGGGTGATAGGAATATTGGAATTATGTTTCTATTGGAAATTATCCGTTGAATGGATGACCACCCTACTGCTGAATATTGGTTCTAAGCATTAATTAATTTAACTCTACTTATGTGTCAATTCTTATAAATGATTTTCAATTTTTCCTTGTTTCATGCTGACGGAGCTTTTCTAATTCAAATTCTTGTGACATTATTTTTCTTTTTCTTCTGCAGGTTGTTGGTGCCAAAGTAGTAACAAATACTCGTAGTCCCGGTGCAAAATGCTTTGGCTTTCTTACTATGTCCTCTGCTGAGGAAGCCTCAAAATGTATTCAACATTTGAATCAAACTGAACTCCATGGCAAGATGATATCAGTAGAAAGGGTAAAAATGATTTGTCTTCCTCTTGAATTCCTACTAGACAATCTTTTGTCATCTTTTGAAAGAAAAGTAGTACCATCTGATCAGACCATTTGAAGAATCATTTAGATATTTAGAGATGACCCAGCCTGGCTCATTCACCACTCTTTTGGGGGGTTGGATAATTCTGAAAATGATACTGAAGGTAGAAACATAAGGCTTTTCATCGATCAAATGCCCCTTTTTTCTTTTCTTTTTTTTTCTTCTTTTTGAGAAAGATTTTATACATGACAAGTGTGGTGGTTTTTAGTAGTTTGAAAATGGTTTGTTTTTGGTTGGTTTTTTTTTTTTTTGTTGTTGGTTTTTTTTTTGTTTTTTGTTTTTTTTAAACCTATCATTCTTGGTAATTTTTGCTTATACAGACGTAAAATAAGGTTGATGAGTACAGCAGATGAAGTTATTTTACATCCATAAATGCACCAATCACTTCATTTTTAGTACATCATGGGAATAAAAAAATTTCTAAATATGTTTTTGCTAAACAATTGAAGATCAAAGAATAAGTAAAAACTATTTTTTAAGTATTTACTAAGAAAAAAAACTTGATTATGTGATGATGAAAAATTCTGTTGACCTGCCGAAGTAAAGGAGCCTTATATCCTCACCTGGTATTTATCCATATAAAAGCTCTATATGCAAATTAGGTTGTAAGGTTTGTTGTCCTATAACAGTAATGTGAACCTTGAAGTTATGATAGAATTGATCCATGTGAAATGGGATTAACCAAGCCATAAAAAAAAATGAAGGGTTATAATAAAAATATGATTGTTGTCATAACTAAAATTATTACATGAAAAATGTCAAAGGAACGTAGTGTGAGCAACTAGGAAAAAATAATCATTGCTTTAGTGACTGATTTACTGAAAGAATCATTTATCATAACTCACAAAAATGGTCAAGTGCAAGAATAATAATGATTTTTTTTTTTTTTTTTTTTTTTTTTTTAGTGAACAAGAGCTCTAAATTCACATACAACCAAACCAAAAACAAATGCCCTTTTTGGAAGGGCAGATAGGTCAAATTTTGTCGTACTTCTTTCCTAATTTTTTAAAATAAAATGAGTGATATGAGCTTTTGTTAAGTGAAGACTTTAGATTAAATTGAAAATAGGATACTTGATTTATTGAATATAAATCAGCTTTATGCTCTTTTTTGCTAATCAATACATATATAACTGTCATTTTTGACGGGCATGTGTAAGTAGATAAATAAAAGCTTTTTTTTTTTCTATGAAATTTTAATCTAGGTAATTTCCTATTAGTTTTCTAACATAAGCTTAGTGTATGTTATAATATCCCCTCCTCTTTCGATCTATGACATTGGGTTCCTATTTTTGACCCCCACCCCACCAGTTGTGATTCCCTTATTCATTGTTCAAATATCTGGCTCTTTTGTTCAAACCTTCGCAAAATGTTTGTTTTTTGTGAAGTAGGAATTTCATTCCTTGTCAAGTTTTATTTCTTTTTAAAAAGAAAGAAATGTAAGTATCATTTAGTTCATAAAATCAGAGACTCTTATTAATTCAGCATTGAAGGTATGAAAATAAGGTTTTGAAAAAAAGACTGTTAAAACATTTTGTCCATCCTCTTTGTTAATGACTTTGTTCACTTGGCAAAATGATCATCTTGCGATTACAGACAACTCCACTCATCAAACAATAGTTTGTTTTAATTTCATGGTTGTGTAGTCTTGTTGATTTCATAGTAATTTCAGTCATGTAGGAACAGACGTATAAGTTAAGGGTTTCAATTTTATTAAATGCACAAAATCTTGGCACCTCAGAAAAGAAATGTAGAGTGCTCAAGGTTGAAAGAAAATTTTGCCATTTGATCTTGGGAATTTTTAATCTTTGTTGCATTTTCTTCTCTCTTCTCTTTAGGCTAAAAATGAACCAGGGACACAAGCTGCTAAAAAAACAGAAACCAAACCTGGTGAAAAGAAAGCAGAAAAAACAGAGGTGAAAAAAGATGGTGAGTTACTTTGAGATTTTCTATAGTTTCATATCTGATGAAATCTATAATAAGTATGTTCAAAAGTTTTCAGTGGAAAAACAATTTTCAACTGTGGATTCAGTCAAATTTTCTCTCTAAAAAAAGAGCTGTTTACTTCTAAACACACCTTATAATATCCAAGTCCAATTAACTCTCAATAGAATGGCATAATTATATTGAAGGAAAAAAATTCTTATTACTTGTGATGGATTGTTTTACATTTGTCTTTCTTAGAAATTATCTTGCAGACTTGATTTCATAAAGATCTTTATTCTTTTTATGTTAATTAGCTGTTTCATTGATATATTCCTCTATCATCTCAATTAATTTTATGAAATTTAAGGTAGAAATTATTTTCTTCCATTTAATGATAGATTTATTATTGTAGTTGCTAAAATAACTTGAATTTTTGAAGCTGAAATTCTAATTCTTTTCAGGTGGTGGCCAAAATAGTCGGAACTTGTGGATCAGTGGTTTGTCTTCTAATACTCGAGCCACAGATTTGAAAGGACTCTTCTCCAAATATGGCAAGGTACTGTTGATCGTTATAACTGTTGCACTCAGAAGCTTCTTTTTTTTTTTTTTTAAGCTTCACACAAGCATGAGAGTAGAATAAATCCATATTTCTCACATTACTCATCTAATATTTGATTGTGAATTGCTCATAGTTTTATTATCTGTCCTGCATAATGTTTACTCTCACTATATTTAGCTTGCCATAGTTGATGAGATAACCCTGCTTTAGTAACTCTTTAGTGTTGGCAATTTTATTTCTTTTTCTGTTAGTTTGAATCCTTTGGTGATCATCTAATTTTTTCAATCAAGTTCCTCAACACTTGAAAACCAAGTGAAACCAACTTGAAAACTTGCTACGCTTTATTGGGCAACGATACAGGTCTGGATAGTCACTCAATAGGAACTGTCACATGACCAACATCTTTTAGCAGCATGGCATGATGAAAGAAATTTGAAAAAGGGGTTCATCAATGGATAAGTTATTTATCTTGCCCCCCCCCTTTTTTTTCTTTTTTTTTTTTTTTTTTTAGCAATGATTACACTGCTTTTCAAAAGTCAGTAGAACTTTTTTTTTTTTTTTAAATCTTGATGGATCATTGCATCAAAATGGGCATGGGTAAAAAATCTTTAGGGGGCTTGTATTCACAGTAGACTATTATACTCCATTCAAGCATGTCCATTGTTTGCAAGGGAACCAACTAAAATTGAATCAATATGGCATGGATTCCTTAGAAAAATGGTCAATAAAGCTTACTAACATAAGAAAGAGGTAAACCAAAGATCCTATCGTAACGGTATGAGGACAGGAGTACTCTTATGAAAAGTTACAGCAAATTACCAAAACTGCTTCTAATCTCCAATTCTCAACGACTATAATAATAAGTCGCACATTACACAACTCAAAAATTCTTCATTGCAGAAACAACGGCTGTTGAGAACTAATGTAAAAAAAAAAAATATTATCAAGACTTATGGAAGAATTACAAAAAACAAACCAAAAATCACTGTTGAATATAGAACTCTAACATGAGATGAAAAAATGAAGCTGGTTTCAAATCTTATGACCAAAATATATGGAGTCAAGGAGACACTCTGAATTCTAACAATTCAAAAACAGTAAAGACTATCATTAAAGAGAATTCTCAACTACCCCAAAAAATAGGCTGGCACAAAATAGTAATCAATTCGAGATGGAGTTGCATTGCAAATTGAACCTCTATTTAGAGGGAAGATTTTGAAGAAAAAAAAGCATCTTTTATTAGATATGAGGGGGAGTAAAAGTTTGAATTTTTAGTCCTTATCCACTATCATACATGCATAGCCAGCCAGACCTACTTGAAAACTGAAGGAACCTATGTTGACAGTTTCTAATTTACAGGTCAACTTTGAAAAACAAATATAAAATCACTAAAACTGAGCATAAATATTAACAATAATTACAATTTAACACAGTTCAAATTCTCTTGAAAATTTCCTCAGATAAGAATCTTAAAATGTCCTTGTATGTTCATACTCTTTCCATAATTTTTAAATTTATCTAAATCATTTTCAAAACTCTCTACACTAATGCTATTATTAACATGTGTGGGTAACTTATTCAAAAATATATTAGTCTATTAGATAAAAAAAACAATTGCTCTCTCTAATCCTGGAATGGTAAATGTAATCTTTATTATTCATTCAGTTGACTAAAGCAAATGAATCAATTTGAAAGATCTTTTTCAGTTCAAACCTTATCTCACAGCCCTTTCATAAAAGGGTTTCTTGGTTTTTGCCACATATAAATAAAGTTTGATTAAATAATATTCTATCACAAGTTGCTCCTTAGATGAACACTAATTATCTGTGACTTGGATCAATAGAAAGAAAAATCCATTTAAAATCTGACACTTTTCTAAAATATTTGTTCATGGCCTGATTTTCTTTTGTCTCTTTCTTCTGCAGGTTGTTGGTGCCAAAGTAGTGACAAATGCTCGTAGTCCCGGAGCAAGATGTTATGGCTTTCTTACTATGTCCTCTTCAGAGGAAGCCTCTAAATGTATTCAACATTTGAATCAAACAGAACTCCATGGCAAGATGATATCAGTAGAAAGGGTAAAAATTAATTCTTTTTCCCTTTTATAATTGCTGTAAAGTAATGGTTTCCAAACTTTCTTGAACGTGGAATCTGGGGTTGGCAACCTTCAAAACTGGAAAATAATTTCAGTTTTTCTTCATCTAATTTTATCCAATAAATTTTACAGAATTTGACTTAAATCTAATGGAGTACAAGTATTGGACTTGAACAGATAGACTGGTCTACATCAGGAGTTTTCATACTTTTGTAGATGTTTCATTATTCACAACTATTTCCTTGTTCCAGAGACACAATGAGGCTTTATATTCCGAAATAGTGACTTATATAGTTTTTCTTCTTTTTTTTTTTTCTTTTTTTTTTTTTAACTTATTCATTTCCTTATTCTCATTTTTCCAAACTATCTTGCAACACTTGAGTCACAGCCATGGTGTTGAGAACCTCTTCTGTAAAGCCTAATCCAGTTTCCTCTCTATGAAATTTGTTTCTCGAGAATAGTGCTTTAGATGGGGGGGGGGGGCTAAGAGAATAACATTGAATAAATAGATCTGTTTAAGTCAGTTGAATTATTAATGATGATTTTTTTTTTTTTTTTTTTTTCTGTTTTCCAGGCTAAAAATGAACCAGGGACACAAGCTGCTAAAAAAACAGAAACCAAACCTGGTGAAAAGAAAGCAGAAAAAACAGAGGTGAAAAAAGATGGTGAGTTTTCACCCACTCAGTTGCTTTGAGCAAACCCCCACCCATCTTCTAACATCATAATCTTTCAACTCTTGATATTCAAACCGCTTCGACTTATTGGCCTCTCCTGTACCCCCCCCCCCCCCCCGGAACTATAGGCTCTCTGAAGATCACCTGCTTCGATGAGTTGGATGATAGTACCAAGTCTTGACCTCAATGAAGCTGTGATAACGTGGTCTGAAAACTTGATCTACCTCCCAGGGTCAACCTGCAGTGGCAAATCCAACATAGATCATACATTATATTGTGATGAATTTCAAACCAAAATTAATCAAGTGACCACTTGTCTTGCTACAGACTTATTGATCCGCCCTCATGTAAATGAAATAACTCATTTGATACCTTTTTCCATTTTTATATATCTAATATACATGAATTGAGAAAATGTGGAAGGCCTCGGAATAGAATGTGTGATTTGGTTTGAGAAAGAAAGGAAGGAAGAATCCCTTGGATCACCACCACCACCACCCCACTCCTGACTGGTTTAGGTTAGGAGGGGGGGGTTGAATCCATCAGAATGAGAGCAGAAGTTGAGAATGAAGGAAATGCAAGATGTGTTGGCTATAAAGCATTAAAATCTAATGCATTTATTTGCATGATCATCATTAACTTTATTGATAAACCTAGCCACAAGTGACCATGTTGAAGTGATCCAAAAACTGTATCAGTGTTCAGGTGGGAAATTTGTCGATAGATTCAAATGCCCAATTTCTGTGTGTTTGTCTTTGCAGAGAAGAAAGAAGGAGAGAAAAAAGAAAGTGCAAAAAAAGAAGATAAGAAAGAAACAAAGAAAGACGATAAAGACAAAAAATCAGGCAAGAGAGACGACAAACTGCATCGCAGTACAAGTAGTCATCGAAAAATCTCTGGTAAGTCGAGTTCAGGATTTAAGTTTTGGAATCATAAACGGTTCATAGGTTATAGAATTTTCATCAATTCCTTCATTATCCACAAGAGAAACTTCTGTAATTTGAAATCAAAAATTGTTTGAAAAAAAAACTGTTCAATAAATTTCCCCCATTTTATTTGAGAAATGATCTTAATATTTCAATTTGTATGTTCAACATTTTCTTGAACCACAAATTTATGTATTTGTGAATTAAGCACCAAATCCAGAAGGATTTCCCATTCAGCTTGCCTAAATGCTCTTCATTGCTTTTTTTTTTTTAATCATGTGCCCTTAGCGCTGAATTGCTTAAAACTCTAACAAAATATCCACACTGTCACCCAATCATCTGTCATAGTAAGGTACGAGAAGCAAAGTAAAGGTATCATTTATTGCCTGTAATGTTCCAATCAATGAATAACCTTAACCCCAGATTCTATAATCACTCCAAACCTCTGTATAACAAGACTGGCTGCATCAGGGTCAAACTCCACAATGACTGAAGCTTGAATGAACTTTGTCTTATGAGTTTTGAAAATTTTTCACTCTTTGCAAAGTTGGTCACGGAAGAGGGCTTGATGAAATAATATCTACTTATTCATTTAGATAAATGGCATGAAAATCTAGGTATAATTTGAGACAATTGTAGATATAAACAGGGCGAGGGGTGACACCAATTTTTCTTGACAGATCTTTTAGTTGGGTTAAAATGAAGGTGCATGCTAAATTTCAGCCTCAGTAGCCTTGGAGGATTTTAATTTTTTGCGAGAATCATTGTTGTCATTGTCATTTTTGTTACCAGGGGAAAATGAAGTCACCTCCTGAGTTGGATTTTAACAAAAAACTTTTAAAATTTAAATCTCATTACAAGAAGCAAATGGAAGCAACGAGAATTGAAGCAAAAATTTCAGTTATTACCAGTAATCAATGAATAACCTTAAATCCTAACCGTAATTCTGAATTCTTTGATTGATCACCATGAACCTTTAGTATGAGAGATTTTTTTCTAAATTGGATCCTCTTTGCTTTTTTTATTTTACCACCAACATTGAATCATGATCATTCTGATGTTCCTTTTTGTAAGAGGTTTTCTCCCAAACCTGCAAGCATTGTAGTCTTATTTGCGTCCTACTGAAATGTTCTGTTGTATTTCAGACAAATCTCGTGTGGTTGTGATGGACAAAAGTAAAGGTGAACCCGTCATCAGTGTCAAGAGGGCAGCCAAAGAGAGTTCAGACAAGAGCAAGGCCACGCCCTCCAGTAAGGAGAAAGTTTCTACTGGGCCTAAATCCAAATCCAAAGAACCTTCCGAAAGTAGCAAGGATAAAGCCAAAAAAGATGTTTTGTCCTTTGATCAAATTAGAGTAAGTAATTACGTCTTCCTCTTCTGCAACAACATTTTGGAGTTGAACAAGAGAACGGATACACGGTTAACATTTCTTTGTTATGGATTTCACTTCCTCCTTAGAGATTCAATTGTAAAAGACCTTTTGATTTCAGACTGAGCCTGTCTGTACCTTGGTCGTTCAGGGTATTGAACTCCTTATTTATGTGTCTTTTCTTGCTTGCCACGATGCTATAGCCAACCTGTTCTACAGCAAAGTGTACAAAGATGAATCCTGTAATTGTGAGAAGAGTTTTTATGACTATAAAACTCATTTTTAGTAAGGCTTTTTGAGCACCACTTCTTCCCTTGGGATTTCTCTCTTTCTTTATGAATCATACACCTGAAGAATAAATATGTTGGAATATTATGCTGAAATATAAAACGGCGAATGAGTTCAATAATCCATACAACTCTTGGAATGATAACTATAGACAATATTTCGGTCATATTGATTTTGGAAACTGCATACCGAGTTCCTCCTTCCCCCAACCCCGTCCAAAAAGAAAGATAGTCGTGGGGCAACTGTCTTCCATATCCATCTACAGTTTCTTTTAGAAAGAAATCATTTTCTAATGGAGCTGTCATTAAAGTAAACAATGGTTGATTATCTTCTAAAAGTGAATCCGAGAATATTTCAAGACATTTTGGCTTTATTTTTCTTTTGAAAAGAGAAGACATTTTCTCTAACAAATATTTAGAAAGGAAACTATCTTCAATACTCCTATAAAGTATTTGTTTAGGGGTTTTTTTTGTTTGTTTTTTTTCTATCCGTTATTTATTCATCATAATCCACTTCTAGCTTACTAGGCCTGTTGGAGCTTCACTGGAGGTCTGTTAAATGTACGTTTTAGGAACACATTCCTTACTCCATCCATTGCCAGCTTCTCACGAGGCTGGATGAATTTGAATTCAGAGTTTTCACTCGCAAACCAAGGCTGAAAAGCCCAATCTGCCCATGAATGAACAAACCTCCATTGGAGAATGTCAGAATGAATTTTATTTGACATCACTGGTATTTTACACTGGAAGACATTAAGAATTAGAGTAAAATAAATTTCTAGAAACATAGAAAGTTCTAGATAATTTTTATAGCCACACATGTTTACATGTCGAGCTCCACCACATTGAACTGATTTTGTGTTACATTTTCCCCTCATGGGGATGTGGATAAATATATCTCTTGAAAAAAAAAAAAAACTTAGATGAAAATAAATTCTCTTAATTTGCTTTTCTATTCACAACAGCATCTCTGTTTTTCTCCTCAACTTCAACATTTTCTTTTTCCTTTTCTGTTTTCAATTTCTCTGAACTATTTTAAAAAAAACAGGGGTGTACAGAGTTGACTATTTCTTCACCTCCGAAGGGGGGGTACAGGGAGTACCAAAGAAATATTTCTGCAAGTGGGGAAGAGAGGAAATATGGAAAGTGGGGGTGATCAAAGTTGGGTCAATTATATACACCCCTGTTTTTAAAGACTTGTTGAACTTTTTAATCTCTGCAATAATTGAAAAACACTTCAATTGGGCTGAAATGCTTTTTCTTTGCTATGAACAACTGTGATGAATGCAAGGTTTTCAGATTTCTCCCTTCAAGCCACTTGAGGATAACCTTTTTTCTTTTTTCCTTTTTTTCTTTTTTCCTTTTTTTCTTTTTTCCTTTTTTTCTTTTTTCCTTTTTTTCTTTTTTCCTTTTTTTCTTTTTTCCTTTTTTCTTTTTTCCTTTTTTTCTTTTTTCCTTTTTTTCTTTTTTCCTTTTTTTCTTTTTTCCTTTTTTTCTTTTTTCCTTTTTTTCTTTTTTCCTTTTTTTCTTTTTTCCTTTTTTTCTTTTTTCCTTTTTTCTTTTTTCCTTTTTTCCTTTTTTCCTTTTTTCCTTTTCCTTTTTTTCCTTTTTTCTTTTTTCCTTTTTGCCTTTTTTCTTTTTTCCTTTTTGCCTTTTTTCTTTTTTCCTTTTCTTTTTTCCTTTTTTCTTTCCTTTTTTTTTCCTTTTTTTCTTTTTTCCTTTTTTTCTTTTTTCCTTTTTTTCTTTTTTCCTTTTTTTCTTTTTTCCTTTTTTTCTTTTTTCCTCTTTTTCTTTTTTCCTTTTTTCATCTTTTCTTTTTTTCCTCTTTTCCTTTTTTCCTTTTTTCATCTTTTCCTTTTTTCCTTTTTTCATCTTTTCCTTTTTTCCTCTTTTCCTCTTTTCCTTTTTTCCTCTTTTCCTTTTTTCTTTTTTCCTCTTTTCCTTTTTTTCTTTTTTCCTTTTTTCCTCTTTTCCTTTTTTTTCTTTTTTCCTTTTTTCCTCTTTCCCTTTTTTTTCTTTTTTCCTTTTTTTCTTTTTTTCCTTTTTTTTCTTTTTTTCCTTTTTTTCTTTTTTTCCTTTTTTTTCTTCCCCCCCTTTTTTCCTCCCTCTTCCCAAGTAAATTTGTATTCTGATTTTTATCTCACTTACTTACTTTGGGCTATTTCAATATTTGTTTTATTTGGGGGATATCTTCTTCATTAAGGTAACTCAGTTTGAGTTGATATCAATAAAATCAGTTTTCATTTTTTTTATAGTAATTTCAATGAGATTTTAAAGTATTTATTATCAAATGGTTTAATTTACCCTAACTTTTTTTTCTTGTGAGGTTGATCCTTTTCTGTTTCAACATGTAATTTGATATTCAGCTACATAGGCCTGCAGCACATGAAAAGGACAGGTTTCAGACCTTTTTACCACTTTTCAATCAGTGATAAAACACTCACTGAAATTTTCATCCAATTCTCTCTTTTGCTATTTAGATCGGGTTAATAATCACCTCTCGACATATTTTCAATTGACAAATTTGGCTTTTGAAAATGAAATATGGCGTGATTTTACTAATTTTATCTTTTTAACATTGAAATTTGACTCACTATCTAAATTCAAATTCTCTTAAAACCTTTGTAAAGTGTAAAATTGCATTGGGCCTTGTAATGTAAACTAAATTCAAGGCAAAACCCCAGTCTTAGATTTAGATTTGTGTATGTGTGTATGAGTGTTCATAAAGACCCACTTTGGTTTCTCTTTATCGAATATATCATTGGATTTTCAAAATGTTTTGATCTTTTCTTTGAAGATATCTCGACCTTCAAAAGTTAAGAAACAACTATATGAATACTTCAAGGTATTATGCACAATTATTTCATCTTATAAGAAATCCTAGTCAGTTTGCAAAATATTTTTCATATTGATTTGCTGAGTTTCATTTCATGTTTTCTCATCCAAATTGTGATGGGAATTTGGTGAGAACTTTTTAGTCAAGCATGAGTTCAGCAACCACTCAACCTTCTTTTTTCTTTTTTTTTTTTAATCCCCCCCCCTCATTTCTGCTAACAGAAGCAAGAAGCTTTCTTCTTCCCCATATTAGCAAAGCATCTGAACTTTCAAAAATGGAAATAACCAATGGCCCCAAATCTTTGTGCTGCATGCCTGTGTAGTGACAACAGTAGTCTGAAGTTGATGTTCTACTCACTAACTTATTGGCATGATCCCCCCTTCCCTTAACCAATGGTTTTGTTTCATTGTTTGTATCATTCCCGACCCAGAACAAAAAGAAGTAATCCTTTCTTCATTCCACCATGGGGTCATATGCTGTGTCTGATGGTCGATGGTCACTGTGTCTTCATTTCAACTGTGCAAGTCATAATTACACAGTAATACATATACTCTATATTCAAGTTCCAAGACAACTCTCAGTTCTAATCTGTTGAGATAAAAAAAAAAAACTTGAGCTTGAGCCCAGTTCAGAAGTTGAAGAAACATTCTCTTATATTTCTATCAAGTTATAACATTTTTTAAAACTAGTGCTGTAAGGAATGTAATACAATAGCTGAGTTTTCTTGTACTTACTTTTAGTCTGGAAAATATTCTCTTGTTCACTAAAGACACATTTAGGAATTTCTTTTTCTCTCTCTCTGTTGTTTTAGCTTATATATATATATATATATATATATATATACACTTTTTTTTATATATATACTTTATATATTTATATATTATTGTTCTGTCCACTTTTTTAGCTTTTAATTTGATAAGGTCATGTAGACTACACTGAAACTAAATTGCTCTTCAGAAAAAATATTTCATCAAACAAAACAGTTGTTTCCTTGGTACTGCCACATGCTTTTGACCAGCAATGTATGACAAAAAAATGCCCAAAACTTGTGTAAAAGTTTATATCATCATAATCTATGTGTCATTAATAAGAATAAAGATCAGAGATAATTATAATGTAAAATTGTGTTATCTTTATAGAACCAGAGATATTTGTGCTTGAAAAGTTTTTTATGCTATATAAATCAATGTTCATGACTTGATAATTTGCATGAGAAAATTTTGTTGGCAAAGAATACCTGGGTCTAAAAATCAACCAAAAATCAGCTAATCGATTAACCCCACCTCAATCTCAACATACATTTTGAGCACTGAAAATTTCTATAAATTATCAGAATTTTAACTCTGATGAAAATCTTGAAAAATATATTTTCAAAAATTTAATTGAATCTTTTTTTAATGTTTCGAAAGTTCTTTATTCTGTATGGGTATTTCTGAAATTTTTCTTTTAAATAAAACTTTTATTAATTGAAAAATATAAAATTAATTCAGTCCATTGATCTGTGATTTTTTTATGAAATTTTTTTTTTTTTTTTCCTTTCTCCTATTATGTACTTAAATTGCGTAATCAACATGTACAGAAATAATGAAATTATATCCTTTGTCTAGCTTTTGGGCTTCAAACATTTTTAGTTTTTAACATGCTGAACTATATGCAATATCTTATTCAGTAGATAAAATGAAATCTTGGTATCTTCTTTATTTACAATCCTATTCACTGTCAGATATTAGTACCTATGGTACACTATAGACCCATTATAACATGGAAGTGGGATCGATAATTTTCTACTGCATTTTAAGTGAGTCCACATGGTAGTGAATTTTCCATTTTTACCACATTCCCAAGGAGTATTATAGCAAAGAGAGAGGAAGAAAAAAAATCATTGCAAAACGAGACAAGGAAAACAACGTAAAGGAGAAAGGAAGGAATTAACATGGTAAGAAGGATAGAGAACAAAATTGAATTGTTGGTTTCTTTCCCCTGTAACAAAAATCAAAA
Organism: Thysanoteuthis rhombus; assembly: GCA_963457665.1. Lineage (NCBI taxonomy): Eukaryota > Metazoa > Mollusca > Cephalopoda > Oegopsida > Thysanoteuthidae > Thysanoteuthis > Thysanoteuthis major. Next base: position 3,431,056 of record OY735231.1, read on the forward strand.
CGATCCCACCAATTTATCATGGTTTTATTAACAAAATTATTTGAAAAGTATTAATATTTTTCATTGATATTTTCAAGAATAAATTTCTCTCTCTCCTACTGCTTCGTTTTTATCTCTCCATGTTCTAGGAATGGTGGGGTACATTGCTATTACATGGAAAAATGAAATCTAGAGTATGATTTTGACAATACGTTAGTAACCTTTTTATCAACAGATGAAAGGGAAGAGGGCCAATTAGCTTTGTTCATCAACTGCTGAAATGATTTTATCTAATTCATTTCCTTTTTACAGAAGGTGTAACCTTTGCATAATATTTCCTTGGGGTTTTTCCATTTTTTGTATTCAGTTACTATTGTGAGAACCAAATTCAACGTTTGGAAAATTGGGGTCCTTGTTCAAACCTCGTTATAAGTGATTCTGCGTTATATTGGTCTACAGTGTAACTTTATTTTTGCATTTCCTTTTTCTTGCAATCAGTGGTGGCAATACGAATTTTTCCTCTTTCTTATTGAGAAAACATTTTTCTTTTGTCAGGCCGAACGTGAGAGGGAACGTTTACGCCAAAGTGAGAGGCGATTGCGAGAAGAAGAGAGACGTCGCATTAGAGAACTTGATCGTGCCCGATTAATCCAAAGAGATGTTCAAAGAAGACAGAAAGAAGAAGCTCTTCGATTAGAAAGAGTTCGAGAAAGGCTCAGGTGAGTATGGAGATTTTTTTCTCTTCAAAACTTGGCATGTAGCTTTCCAATTAATTCTGCTTCACCATTATATTTCCAGGAGTTGCTCAGGGTAACCATTTTAAAAAAATTTTTTTTAATTCATTTATTTTTTAAATCCTGTTTTATTACCATATATGCTGTACTAAGAGACGAATGGTCTACTAAGGTATTTGAACTACTGCCCTCTGTAGATCCTCCAAGCCCCATAACTGTCTATATCGTACTTCCGTTGACAGCTCCCTAGTCATGATACCAGCACATTGAACACATCCTGATATTTGCATAGGTTGGGGGGGGGGGTTCTCAAGGGTTGAGTTCTAAATTTCTATTATATTTTTATTTTTTTGAGGTTGTTTAATGTACAATTGATTTTTATTTTTGTTGATGACAGGATGGAGAGAGAGAAACTCGAAAGAGAGAAAATGGAAAGAGAAAGAATCAAATTAGAACGTGAAATTCTTGAACGCGAAAGATTCCGTGAAGAACAGCGGCGAGCAGAAATTCTTCGGTGAGTTCTTTATAATTTTGTCATTTTTAACGCCATTTTTGCATAGAGTTAAAGTTATTCCAGCCGTGTGGCTGTCCCCTGAGTGATGTGTCCAACTACTATTTTCTGTGCTAACTTAATGAATCAACAATGAAAGTCTTATCAAGTTTTAGCAAATAGTCATTATTTTCATTTTCATTTCATAACTTTCTGGGGGTGGGGAATAGATTCTCTTCTCTCTTTCAGGTGCTTGAACTCAGATTATTGTACTTATCATTTTGAAAAAAGCCATTAAAAATCAGTTTTCTTCAAATGTTCCCGCAACATTTCAGCTGATCCATTCTATGGCCTTCTTCAGGTGTACTATCCGTTTGGAAGAGAGGGACTGTTTCCTTTCTCTCTCTCTCTCTCTCTCTCTCTCCCCTTCCTCCCTGTGCCAAGTAAATGTGGTTGCAAACACAAATTTTGGGTGGGTAGATGGTGAATTCTGTTTGCTACCATTTCATACTGAGCACTACTAGACAAAAAAAATCTCTCTCTCTCTCTCTTTACATACGGGTAGCCCACCTGGGAAGGGCCATAGAATTGCTTGGCTGAAACACGGGAATGAGGAAATAACTAGAAGAATGAGTTTGATCAGCCAATAGATTCTGTTTATTTTGCTTCAATTATTCATTTTGTATGAAAAGAAAATCAAATTTCTTTTCGATTACTGTATTTTCTCTCATGTAATTTCCATCCTTGATTTTGCTAGAAATATTTTTTTAAAAGAATGAGTAAATATTCTCTCGTTTTGTCATAAGTCCAATAAGTTTCTCGTACAACTTGATCGCTACAAATACATCCAGGCAAGAAATATTTGGGAATATCAGTGAATTTATCTTTTCAATTTGTAGGCCTATCCGAAACCATTTATTCTCGGAGGTTTTGGGGGTCTTTTTTCATGTACCTTAGTATTGTTTTTGTTCTTTATCTTTGTTTGTTTTTGTCTTTTTTTTTTTTTTTTTTGTTGATAATTAGAACAATAAGCCCAACAGAATTAAATGAAGTAACAAAATTGAGACCACAACAGTGGTCTAAGTGGTAGTAGTAATATACCACCAGCATTGGCTTGCCCACTGTCAGCAAACACATACAGCGGGGCCTTGCTTATTGGCTACAGCTCATTTTGTATCTATGTGTTTGCAATACCTTCTTCCTCTGTTTCCTTCTGTTTTGCTTTAGCCTGAAAGGAAACCAACAAAATGACAAGACTTAGTTCATTAAATGGTTGTCTCTTTGCATTTTATCAGCCTGCACTTGTGTCTTTTCTGCAGAAAAAATTGTAAATCTTTATTCACTTTCAGAATTGAAGAACAGCAAAGACGAGCCCTGAAGAGATCTTATGAAAGAAGCAACACACATGAAGAAGGTGGTTTTTGGAATGAGCCAAAAAGACCCAACATAAGTACACCTTCAACAAGATTTGATCATTCATTCTCCAATGAATCTCGGTAAGACATTGAAAGCTTGTTGGTTTTTAAACTTGGAATTTTTCACTTCTTTTTCAACTCCCAATCTAATCTGTCAATACAGAATGATTATTACAAAATGAACAAGATGATGTTTTAAATGGATATTGTTTGAATATCAAAGGTAAAAAACAGGACTAGACAACCACTCAAATAGGGTCTTTTACTCAGGCTTGAAACCGTTTTTCTTCTCATGCGTGATTTACTTATAATTGACAATAAATTCCTTACAAATCTATTGTTCCATCTTATTTTAACTTGTCAAAAAAGGAAATTATCAAAATGATGTTTTATTCTGTCAGAAGATAATAATCGTTGAAATTGTTTCCAAGATTATGACTAGCTTTCTAAAACATTGTGAAGAATATTTTCGATTTTCTCCGAGTCTAAAATGTTGCTTGTGTGTTCTTGTACCTCAGATTTAACGAATTTGAACACAGAGATTATGAAAGAAGAGTGGAGCGTTATGATCGACGAGAAGCACGATCCATTGACACTGCTGCTACTCGATTTGAAGACCGTAAAGATCGAGATCTTGCCAGAAGAGACATCGGGCCTGTTAGAGATCTCCGTGATAGGGATGATAGGCGCCCCGATGAACGCAGCCGCCCAGATGATCGATTTGACAGGTAATTCTCACCTAGCATCAATTCTTTCTCTCTAAACAACATTCAATCATCAGCTTTAAATCCTGTAAGATTTGTAAATTATACAATTTTAGAAGTTTTCATCTTTCCAATAATCTAGGAAGTCGTGACAAGGTAATTTCAGAAGTTCAAAATATTAAATGAAACAAATTCCATAAAAGTTAAGGATAACTGTCTCACCTATGTGTGAAATCCTGAGGTGAGATTATACACTGATTTAATTGGACTAGTGTCCCTCATCTTGATTGTTATAGCCACATTTCAGCAGGCGAACCTTCAAGCCTTTAGGTATATGTCAAAGTCAGTAACTTTCTGGGAATTTCAAACTGAAGTCCCCATGGTAGATGTTATCATTCCTTGACTTTTGGCTGAATAGGTGAAAGCATTGATTGAACATATTTAGTGACCTGTCTGGCAGTCATGAGTTCAATCCTTAGGTTAAGTTGTGCTAAAAAAAAGTCACTCTCTGGTTCAGTAGAAGAAATGGACAAGGAAGAATTAACTGGAATGAGATCCTCTAGCATGAACAGCAGAGTAAGAACTATCTACCCCATGGTTTGAATAAAGGAATCAGTGAAAGATTCCCAGTAGGTTACTGACTGTGGTAGACAACTGGAGAATGCCTGAGGGTGCAATGGCCAAAATGTGACTGTAACAACCAAAATGGACTCTAATCCAAATAAATCAGTGGTATAAGTGTCATATCCATTACGAGAAGAAATAGTTTAATGAAGATAACATTGGAATCAAAATTTCCTAATAATAAAATTCTATTAATGTAAATCCCTTGAAAAAAAATGACTTCTATTTGAATTCACCAGAAAATGAAATAATCTGTATTCATGTCTCTTTCTTCTAGAAGAGAAGTTGGTCCAGGTCGAGATCGCAGCAATGACCGTAGCCATGAAACTGATCGTAGAGACTTAGGGCCAGACCGAGGGAGAGATTCTGATCGAAGAAGCATTTCTGCACATGACAGACTAGGGCGAGTCAGAAATTCACCTGGTAAGTAAACAAATGTTTCTAATAAACGTGTTTTTGTTTGCTTGTTAGTTTGTTTTTTGCCCAAATTCACTGTCTCTAAATAAGTTTCTGTTGGGGCTTGCACAAGATGGAAAGTGCTGTTCATTCATGGAAACTCCCCTCAGCTAGGTTGGTGGCAGTCCAGCCTTTCCCCTCTCTCTTGACTCATCTTCTTTGTTTTGCTGCCGCTTGAACTGATTTCCAAACAGAATAGCCTTTCTGTAGGCTTTCACCCGCATGCGTCATGAGACGTTCTGAAGAGAAATCTTCCTGACTGGGCTCTTGCTAGGGCAATCTTTCTACTGGAATGATTGGCTAGCCCAACACCGAACTCTCCCTCTTCAACTGGGCTTGGGACTAACAATATTAAATGCAATCTTGGCTAGAAAAGAAAGAAGAAACCTCAATTGATAAAAGTTGGCGATTGGGACTTAGCCAATCTCGTAATGTCCAAATTTTAAATTATCAGCATTGCTGCTCGACTGTTTTAAGGGATAAAATCATAATTACTTCCATTAGTTGAGCCATTTGTTATTGCATGCATAGAGACACCCAACAAGTGAGATTTTTCTTCTTCGCCTCTTAATCAAATCACATTTATATTAACTGGATTTCAATTACATTCCACTCAGTGGAACCTTCAGTTTCTGGGATATACTTTTTTTTTTTTCTTTTTTTTTTTTTTTTTTTCTAAATCTCATTTAGTGCACTTTCCATTCTACCTCAATCACGGGGGGGAGGGGGTCATTAAAAAAAATACCGGAACTTTCTAATAATCAATCGATATCTTCATATTTCATCACAGATTTCAATTTTTCCTCTTCTTTTGCCAAATGTCAAATTTGTATTGTCTATTAAACTTATAATCCAATATCTTCATCATGTCTTTGATACCAAGTCAACATTTTGGCTGACACATTCTATGGCCTTCTTCAGATGTGATATCTAATATCCGTACAGGTAGTCTTTTTTATTGATCTCTTTCACTGGTAGCGCCTTTATCTTTTTCTGCTCTCTCTGAGGACCAATAAAAGAAACTCTCTGCTTGCAGATATTACACCTGAAGAAGGCTGTTGAATTACTTCACCGAAATGTGTTAACATCAAAGATAGGAATGAGATTGGATTGTCCTAACTAAAGTTGGAATGTCAAATTTGTTTATTGTATGCACATGGAGTAATTTTTTTTATTTTTTTTCTCCCCTGCAGCTGTTCCTCCTGATCAAAGAGTTCCGTGGGGTTCAGGGCTTGAAAGAAAAGTTGACAATTGGTCCCATGCGCATAGTAATATGGATAATGCTGGTGTGAATCGTCAAAATGATAGGTGGATGAGCAATAATATGGCCCCCAACCATGACCGAGGTCCCGCCGGTGGTGGAGGTGGGGGTGCTGGCAGTGGAGGTTTTGTCGGAGGGAGTGGTGGACCTGGGGCTAGTGGAATGGTACAAAATATGGGACCTGGAAATATGTATGTCAGTCCCCAGTCGCAACCTGCTGCCATGATGGTTGGTGGTGGGGGCGGGGGAGGAGGTGGCGGTAATATGGGAAGCCGCATGCAAGAACCCCGTTTTGATGCTTACAAGCATATGCGACGGTATTGAGACGCTCCCAATAGGACTTTCCATCTCCACACCATTCCCTCCCCACACCCTCATTGATGTGGTCTAAAACAAACTCCATTCATTGTCTTTTAATTTTGTCAGCTTCATTTTATTGTGCATTCTTGGACGGAGACTTTTTAACTTACCAAAGTTAGACTGTAAAATACTATAAGTAAACTTTATTATATAATCAAACAACATTGTTTTTTCTTCTTATTTGAATATTGTTAGATGGATTGTTTTAATCATTGTATCTGGCTCTATCTTTATTGTTTTCTTTGGGGGGGGTTCCATGATAATCCCCAAAATGCAGAGACCAGGTGGGGTGTAAACATGCTCCACACAAACCAATTTCGACATTCTATAACAAAAGAAACTTGAGGATGGCTGGAGGGTGTGAGGCTGAAACATCATGGTAAAATTAACTGACAAAAATTTAACCCAACCAAAAAAAATCATGTGCCATGTTCATATTGTTTGTACTTGTTGAACCCTATGACTGCCCGGCTGTGTTTTATCAAACTCAGTGCAATTTGAGATTTGCTCTGCACTTATTTATGCTTTGAAACAACTGCAACAACAAAAAAATTTCATCCTGGTATGGGCATTAATCACTTTAAGGTAAAATCCTTAATGCACTTTGCGAGCTGTCAGAGAGGAAGGGGTTTATGCAAACACATGAATACAAAGTGCTGTTCTGCTCTGTGTGTGTGTGTGTGTGTGTGTGTGTAAGTGTTCATTAAGCTGCTGATGATGCAACTATAAATACTGCTACTACTGTCCTTGTTGATGTGCCAATCTCTTTCTTTTTTCCAAATGAATAGAATTTTTGTCAATAATGTGCATTGATATTTCAAATTACTGTGTGAATATACTGATACAGACCCTGCTTTAGATATACTATTATCAAAGCAACAGGCATTTATACGTTTAAAATAACATTGATAACAAAATTCAGAATAAAGCAACATTCTGTCTGGTCATTATTGAATGGGTAAGCAATAGAAAGATTTCAGTTGCTGCCCATAACAACAGACACGTACATAATTTAGATAATGTGCTTTGCCTCTGTGGAGCCCTACAGTTTGGAGAGTGGGCACATGTTTTGCAACCAGCACACAATGGAAATGATTGTGTGCACAAAAAGAATTTCAAGATCGGTTGATGGCTCACTGAATTTTTATTGGAAGAATATTGATTCTCCAATTCAAAAGTTGGCAGATGTTTTTGTTGCTGGAAAAGAATTAGCACAACATGAAATTTTTGCCGACACTAAACACTAAGAATTAGAGATAGCAGTGGAGCTCCATGACAACTCAGCAGAATTCAGCAGCAGCAGCAGCAACCGGTGCTGATACTTGAATTCCAGTTGATGAGGATGTTTGTCGTTTAAATGAACATAAGATGGGAATCGATGTTTTATTTTTGCTACTTATTGTAATTCAAATGTTTTAGAGATTTCATTGTAAATATCTTCAAACAGTTGATATGTAGTATAAATTTTCTACGTGTATCATTGTAAGATTGAAAGAATTAATTGGATTCTTGGTCTAAATCTAATCTTAATAATCATTAATCAAAACTAGACCAAAAAAAACTTTATGACTCCCAAAGTTGTGATTTTTTTTTTTTTAAATGTAATATGCTAACATGATGAAAGATCTAGCATTTATAGCAAGTCATTGAAAAATGATCACTTTAGTGTACAGAAGATGATTTGGTAAAATTTATGTGTGAAAGAATATGCCATATATATGGCACATAAGTCAACTTTTTAAGCATAAAGAATTTTCCCTAATGGATCTTATCAGTCTGTTAAGACCGGTGATTTTCAACCTTTTCCATCTCATAGCACAGTCAGCCTGGTATACACCATCAATATTTACGAATAGACTTGATCGTTTAAAAGTCAATGAGTGATGTGTTGATAAGTTGAACAAACTATCAATTTTATTGCCAAAAGTATATTGATCATGGTTTTCAAAAGATTTTGAAAGTTTTGCGTATATTCGTTATTTCTATACATTGAAAAAGGTGCAATGGATTTGGGACTAGACTTGAATTGAACCTTAGTTTTGGGTTTTGTTTCGTACAAAGGCAACTGATGGTTTGTGTTACATCTTGGGTTCTGCAGCAGAAAGTCAAAATGAGAAGTATTGAAAGATGGAGAAATTACTAAGTAAAACTGAGGGTTTATCTGGAATTAAAGCTTTCTCACTGCTGGATTCATTTGTTCATCTGATCATTTCACAAGAACCTGTTGAAAATCTGATCTCTTATTCATTATTTCTATTCACAATATCTTCAGTCATCAAAAAAAAACCCCAAAAATGAATGATAAATGTAGACGACCAGCTTTTCTCAACCAGATTGGAAGGACTCTTGAAAACTCAGGGAAACTTTGCATGAAAATATATGTACAACAAACACATGGATGTATGGAAAAATATTTTATAATTGCAAAATGTGTATATATCCTGGATATTGAAGCAAAATATCAGTCAATTAGTAAATAAAGCTGGATTGGTGGGGGGCGTCAATTTCATATAATTATATGAAAATACTTGGGATTTATCACCAATCCAACTGCCACGAATGTCTAATATTTTGCATTAAAAAAAAAAAAAGGAAAACTACTTCATGATCATTCAGCATGTTTCCAGTGTAATTATCAATGTTTATGACCAGCACATTATTTTCTGTTTTTTGTTTGTTTTTTTTTAATCAATTGATTTCGTTGTTTTGCACCTGTCTATGAAGTCAGTGTGTTCGTCTTACCAATTGGGTGGCATTTAGTACCAGCCAGGGAAAGATTCGGGTACAAAACTGAAGACAGGCAGAGTTTCTATATAAGAAATGATTATCAAGAAATGGGTCTATAATCCAACTGAATATTTATGCATGTGTTATATTACCTGAAATCACCTGTCGATATTTGGGTCTTTGGTTAAGAACAATGCTACATTGAAACAGCTACCTTATTGGTCATAGGTTCATAATCCTATAGCACCCCTAATTTTCTTTGTTTATTCCATTTACGCTGTCTATACCAAGTGACTCATTCTTTGTGTATCAATGGGAGATCATTTCAAATAGTCTCATATAATATAATGCATTCGTAAGTAATAAGTAATTATATGAGATGAGTTATTTCATTTTGATTCTCAAAGTTTAATCTTCAATATCAGCTGAAAATGAAAACATTAAATTGTAGTAAGACTTTAAACTGTGGTTTTGATGTAGTATGATTAAGGTATCGCTGTATAAATCAATATGACTGTACAAGTTGAAAAGTCACATTAAATTATAAGATGACTTAAATTTGCTGCACAAATCAAGGTATGTATACCTGTATAAATTTTTGAGACTCCAACATTTTCAGCTTTTGTTTTATAGAAAAAATGTGCAGAAGAGCAAGTTTTACATACTAACTGAATTCTAAACACTTCTGATTTGAATCTAGAATTGAAGATTAGGAGAGAAAAAGTCGAATTAAAAACCTTGAATTGTGGGAACAATTAGATCAATTGAAAGCCAACTCAGAAATTATTAATTTTTTTGGACTACATACAAAATATTTCAAGTGTATGAAGAGTGTCATGGTGGAGATTTTTAGGTTAATGACCCAGGAAATTTGAAATATTTCATTTTATCTTATTCCTTTATCTAATGAATTAGGAGAAAAACTGAAGAAAATTCCCCACCCCCAGATGTTACTAATTGATATAAAAATATTGTATTAGTGAATTATTACCATAATCATCTGTCAGTCCTGCATTAGATAGTTGACTTCTAAAGAGGATCACCCAGGCTTTTAAATGAATATCTAAGACACAGGCCCAAGCAAAGGGGGGTAAAGGTGGGCCAGTTGGCATGGGCCCACAATTTTTAAAAGGTGTAGCAAGAGGCAGAAAACGTTTAGTTCTTTTCTGTTATTTGTAAGTACATCATATATATGTACATAAATCATGTATTTCGCACCGAAAAACAAAATAATTGATGAGCAGTTTGAATGGAGGTCTTCATTTCCCATCAGACCTTTTACCAGCTCTGCTCACACACAAACAAGTTTTTTTTTCTTTTTTTTAAGTGACATTTGAAGATCAAATAAATGTAATAAATACCCAATAAATGAGCTGTGAATTCAGTCATGATTTAACGGTAGTTCAGTTTTCCATTTGATCGGGGAGGGGGAACAAGCAAAACCTTGGCAAAATTTCTGATTGAAAAGCAGTGAATAACTGAATTTCCATTTGGTTGGTTTAGTTTTTAAAATAGAAATAACTCTATATTGCAAGAATAGTAGAGCCAAGTTGTTAGCACTACCGTAATTATCCAGTTGACAAGTGTGGCAAATTTTGCCTACTTGAAATGAAACTTCTAGAATTCTACACTCAAGTATTCACTGCCCTTTATACAACTGTAATGAAGTATAATTTTCTTGAAAACATTTTAAATCACCTTCATCATACATGTACATTCTGATTCTTATTATCTTTCTTTTCACTTTTCTCTCTTTCATTTTTTTTTTATACTTTTTTCTTTTCCTGCCTTTTCCCTTTTCCTTTCTTTGCTTTTCCTCTTCTCTCTTCTTTTCCTTTCTTTCCTCTTCTCTCTTCTTTTCCTTTCTTTCCTCTTCTCTCTTCTTTTCCTTTCTTTCCTCTTCTCTCTTCTTTTCCTTTCTTTCCTCTTCTCTCTTCTTTTCCTTTCTTTCCTCTTCTCTCTTCTTTTCCTCTCTTTCCCCTTTTCATAAAAAATCAATGCTTGAACACCAGGAGATATATTCAGGTTCGGTAAATTTTTTTTTTTTTAAAGCTGCCGTGATTTCCTGCCTCAAGTTTAAAAAGGAGATTTGTACAATATAAGGATATAATTCTGTAATTTTTATAGGTCATAACTGTAAACTAGGAAATTTTCAACATCATATTTTAGCAGGGTGATCAATGAATAAGTTACTTCTGCCACCTTTTTGTGGGGCAGTGATCATTAAAATACAAACTAAAGAGCCAATTTAGCCTAAACTTTTGTTGTAAATTGAACCCCTGGCTAAAAATTTATTGGGGGGAGGAGTAAATGTTTTTCAACCCTCCAACTGCATAGGTGCAGCCTGTATGCACAGTGCATACATTGATAGATGTATAACCAGCCAGGCAGAATCACTTTGTCTACATAGGTTTCTTCAGTTTTAAAGTTGTCTGTTCTAGTTCAGTTTCTAACAAGTTTAATTTTAGAAAAAAAGATTTGTTCCCTTCACTCTGCAAAGTTTTTCTTCCATGAATTAGAAAGGAATTAAAATGACATTTTATAACTAATCAATGATGAGAGATTTAAGGAAAACTCTCCAGAGAAAAATGTTCCCTCTCCTTTGTTAGTTATTGTGATAATGAATATGATCAGCCGAACACCAGAGTTCAAAGTTTCAACTTCCAGTGTGTCAGTCAACAGATTTTTAAGGCTTTTATAATTTTTTTTAATGTGGAAGCTCTAAGAAAAAGATACTTTTAAATGGATGTAATCGAGATGCAAGTGTTTGCTTGTAACTTAGCTGCTCTCTTAAATTAAAGAAGAAAAAAAAAGATACTTTCGAAACAAAGGAAATAAGTTTTGAACAGACTTGACGATTAGATATTATTATTAGTTTATTTATAACTATATATAAACAACATTCCATCTAAGAGACAGCTACTCTGACAAAAATGTATAAAGTTTGGTACTTGCTTTGGCCGTCTCACCTCTTTGAGAAAAGGCACCTAGCCTGGACAGTGAAGAACAAGCCAACAATACATTTACAGACAGAAATGGTAACAAAAAGAAGATTGATGTTCTGCTCTCACAAGCTATCAGTAAAATTCGGCCGTCGTTTGGTGCTTTTTTACTATTGCATTTTGGTAAACTTAACTTTCTCCAATAAATATCTTTGGTGTATTGACTTTATTTTAGTTGTTGAAAACTTTCTTTCTGTCCCTCAGTAAAATTTGAAATGATCGTTAAAAAAACAATAAATGTGACCGCATTGGTTTGTGTGTTTTTTTTTTTTTTGTTTTTTTTTTTTCAGAAAAAATTTGACTCATTCAATTTGCATGTCTTTGTTGCTAACTTGAATGGCAAGATTTTTCTCACTTAACCAAAGAATTATTTTCAACTAATTACATCCATGAATTTTTCTCATAGGGATTATGTGAATTTCTGTATGAATTTTTTCTTGGAAAAAGAAATTACTGAATTCATCTCAGTGGAAGAGTCCTTTGTTTCAAATGGTGGGTAGGAGGTATTTTTCTCGGCAAAATTGTTATGAAAGTATCAATTATCACAAACAGAAAAAAAGCATACTATTCATCATTCAAGTATTTAGCTCAAGAAAAAATTTCATTTTTCATCATGAACATTCCAAATAGAAAGAAACAATTAAAAGAAACCTTCATTGATATTCTGGAAGTGTAATCTGCCCACTGAAAACTTTAATGATCAACCATAGCCATCAAAGATTCTATTCTTTGTTTCGAGTGTTCGTTCACTTGTGTTTCTGTTCCAGCACTCCTGGCCATACTATCTTGTCAACTGACTTGAAAATTGGCATCAGTACTTTATTCTTTCAGGTTTATTGGTTTGTTTGTTTCAGCGCTCCTAACCATTGTGTTTTATCTATAGACTTAAAACTTAGCTTCAGTACTTTATCAGACCCCTTCTGGTTTTATCTTTATTTTTGGAAAAAAGGCTTTTGGGGGCTTTCTTACAGACTTATAACATCTGAATGTTTCTTGACTCTATTTTAGATGTTTTCCTGTTGGAAATGCCAGTAATTTTTTCCTACTGTTTATGAATTAAAAATCTCCCTACCAAATTTCTCTCACAGCAATTATACATGAAGAAAGCCGATTATGATCACATTGGGATAACATCTTGATAACAGTTACCATTTGATAACATAGAGCAAAGGATATAAAAATTGGAGCAATTTACATTCACTTTTATATTACTGAAATCATTGATATAAATACCTTTACATAATAAAAAGTTCACATAAAATTTGTTTTTAAATTCTTTTTATTCATCTTAAATAAAGTGCTTGGGATAGATTGATTTTGATGATAATAATAACTTCTGTTTTTAGTTCAAAAGCATTATCTGTGATTATGATAAGTGGTTACTCAGTATCTTTTACTCGTTCTATGGACAAAAAATTATATTTTTTATTATAATAGGAAAAAATATTTTTAAAATGATAGAAATTTACTTTATTATTGGATGGAGTATTGTAAAAAGCAAGAGAAAATTGAGATAAAGGTTTAAAAAAAAAATAATCAAAATTAATAATTTTAAAAAAGTAAATCACTTTTCTATCAGAGTGACCTCCCTTGATCGTTTCTATGCCAACGGCGTTTGTTGCCGTAACGTTTCAATCCATTTTGTCTTTTTGAGAAGAAAGACAAGAAAACACAAATCCAAACTTATTTTTCTTTACAAGAAATCGAAACGATGGCTGCAGCGGTTGAGACCACAATTAGCAGTCGAGAAATGCCTCCCGTATTGGAGCATACTGATCTTGGCGCTGGAAGTCGTGACGAGAAGATGGAAATTACTTACACGGGAAATACAGGGAATGATTTGGGGATTTCGACAGCCGGCTACAGAGCCAATAAATACAATCCGATGGAATGGCATGAAAGTAATTATGCCAAATATTTACAGTCTTTTACCGACAGGTAAGAAAAACAACAGGAAGAATCAAAATCGGAGATCTTTCGTTGTATGTCGCGGGAATTCTGACTTCGTGAAACCATTGCTTACTAGTTTACTACGGAAGGATTGAATGCCTAAAAATTTTTTTTTTTTTTTTTTCACAAAAATAAGTTTTGCAGACGTGTAATTTTTTTTGATTAAAAAGATTACCGAATTAGTTTTTCTCTAGAAACTTTTACATAAATCTGATATTTTCATTTATATATATTTTTTTTAACTTAAAACATGGCATACCCCTGATATTTTTTTTTTTTAATTTATAGTTCAAGATTTTTTGCTGATTATTTTTTTATTTTTCAATTTAATTTTTAGTGGTTAGACATTATTATTTGCTGCAACTATGATAATTATTTGATATTAAATACAGATAAATAATATTGAATAATAATGTAGAAATAATATAAATTAACAGCAAAAGACGATTGTTACCTTTTCTTCTTTTTAATTCCGAATATATGAACGAAGTAAACTAATTTTTTTTTAGTGGCGAATTTACCATCGCGATAATGTCAGGTTTGCTGCTTTCTTTTCATTTGATCTGCAATTGACTGAAGTTAAACCCTAAACAGTAAACACTAACCCTAAATCTAACTTCAAAACGTGTTTTAAATGGTCAAGTTCTCTGCTTCCATTTGAAAATGATATTTTCGGAAAATAAATCCACATTCAAGGTTATAAAAAGTGGGGGAAAAAACTGAGTGATCAGAGAAAATATTAAAATTTGTGAAGAAAAAAAATACCATTCTAATGTACCAGAGTGCAGCGAAATTTATGCGTAAATATTTTGAATTCAATGTGGGAAGAGATAACAATCGTCCAATGAAAAATAGTAAAATACATTTTTTTTTAAATGATACATTGTATTACATATTGAATTGTTATTGACTAAATACCTTCAGTGTTGGACCAGTTACATTTAATGGTCTTCCCAATAATATTATTTATTTTATGCTTTCTATCCTCCTTTTCGTGGTTAACTTTCGGCAATTCCTTCTTGAAGTCAAGAGTTACCTTGAAACCTACGAAAATGGTGCTAGAATGGAATGTGCTATGACGTCACAAAAACATAGGAACTATACATTTTCCATAGCAAATTTAAAAGTATGGAAAGCAAATTTAAAAATATTCCAAGCAAATATTTAAAAATATATAAATTTTAAAATACAGCAAGCCAATCAGGAAATATGCCAAGCAATTTAAAGAATGTGGCAAGCAAATTAAAAATTGCGACATGCAAAAATCGGAAAGACTAGCTAACTGAGTGTTAAAAAGTGAATGATCACAAATGCAGTTAGTGCCACAGTGACAGGTTTCAACTGATGTCAGTTGAAAAATCAATGTTTCCAGTGTCTCTGACAGAATCTGCATATATGGGATTATTACTCACGTCAATCAATTCAGTTCACGTCTCTTTTCAATTTGCTAACTGTACTTTTTAATTTGCTTGCCTAACTTTTAAATTTGATGCTTGTGACTGTTTCCAGAACATTCTTATGAGTTTATTTCATTTTTTATTTTGGTTTTTAAAACATTGCTCATTCTTCATAACAGACAACGTATTGAAAATGAAAATATTTTGAAATTCTAATCATATTTTTTTCAATGAACATTTAGCGATGAATATGAAAAAAAAATTTTTTTCCCTCCAAAGTGAACAGATCAATTCTGTTTGTATTTCATCCCCGTACAATAATGAAAAATCCTCGAAGAAACAAATCAAATAAACAATTAAATTCATTCAAATAACAAAGGATCAAACAAACAATTCACTAAAATGCAGAACAAACAATTTAATTTATTAAAATCACAACCGGGATCAAATTTGTGTGACTAGTTTACATGTTTCAGTGATGTTGTCCACATTCCATAGCAGACTTCAAATTTCAAATATAGAGTAACATGAAAATTATGAAACTTGAAAAAAATTAACAGTCAAGATTTGGTTTAGTAAACCAGAGTAAAATTTTATGGAAATGTATTTTTCCTGTGTAGTTTGATTGAATTTGACCATCATTTCTTTGGGGAATTTTTCATTTTGGGGGAAAAAGTAACTTCTTGACAGTTTGCTTATAATGTAAAACTTGACCCTTATTTTGGTGCCTGTCTTTTTGGTAGCAAATGTTTGATCTACAATGTAAATTTACTGTTAAACCTGTAAAAACTATGAACTGACAAACAACAGACATGAAATAAAGGTCCCGTTTAGCTGTATGTGACTTTTTGACCAACCTGTACACTCAGATCTCTATATGCTTGGGAATGAAAAAATTCCTCCTTTCATGTCATGTTCGAGAAATATTTGAAGAATTATATTTTTCAAATGGTTTCTCTATGTTTGAGTTATGCAAATACTATTTTCAAGACAAAAATATGACATGAAATTCCTTGGGTACAAATTTCACTTCCCTCAAGGTGCAATTCTGTGATAGAAGATGCCAAATTGACCATTTTTCTATAAATAGGTTTACAAATGTTCATGAATCTGGCTCAACAATCTGCACGTATGAAAGTATAAGAAATATTCTCTCTAATTTCTTGGTATTCAGTGTGTGCAACAATCTTATGTTGTGCAAATATTTTCCTGTCACAAAAGTATGCGTGTATTTTCAATTTAATAAATCAATATTTTTCCAATAAAGCATCATGCACAAAATTCGAAATCTTGTGTGCGCATATTAATTTCCTTTGTGCACTGGTTACAAAATGCGTGGTCATGCACACATGCACAGCTTAAAAAGAATAATGATCATGAGTTGATGAAGGGACACATTTTTCTTGCACCAATTTTGCCATTTCAATTGCAAGTAGGATTTATGGAGTGAAGTTGCTAGTCCCATGCCCAGAGGCTTTTTCTTACAGTGTAACTTTCTCTTAGATACTGCCTTACAGGAATACATATTGTCCTGCTATTTACTCATAGATTGAGGGAAAAGTGGATAAATTTCTTTTCCAAGTGAACATAACCAGCTTTGGACGAAACCTGTATTCTATTTTGTCTGTTTGTAACTGTCACCCCACTCTATACCAGCTTTTGCTTTTGACAGTTTTCCAGGTATTTATCTGCTTAACTTATCAAATCTGCTTGTACGGAATTATGAGTTGATAAAGAGACACATTTTTCTGGCACTAATTCATAAACATGGATTCTTTCAACTCAATCACTCATCCAATAAAAGTTGACATCTGGAAGAATGAAAATTCCAAGTGAACTTGTGAATTGTCTATAACTTTGGGAAGAATCATTAACATTCCACTTTTTTTTGGAACAATCTAATCTCTTCTTCTCATCTCTGATGTTAACAACATTTCAGCCAATTCATCCTATGGTCTTTCTCAGGTGTAATATGTAATATCTGTTTGGAAACAGAATCTCTTTAAAGGTGTCTTTCTCATTTATGCTTTGTATCACCAGAGAAAGAGTCCAAAAAAAGAGACTCTTTCCCTACAGATATTATACCTGGAGAAGGCTGTAGAGTGAATCATCCAAAACTTTGTGTGAACATCAAAGATGAGAAGAAGAGATTGGATTGTCTAAAAAAAAGTTAAAAACTTGCAAATATTTTTTCTCTTTAAGTTGAAATTGTCTTAGGAAATGCATAACTTGTCAGCTCAGTTATTTGTGATGACAAATGTGTCAGATTCACAATTATCTCCCTTGAGTAAAAGGATTTGAATTAGAAAATTCATTTAGCAGACATCGTTGTAGAAAGTTAGAAAAAGAATTTTCTCAATTCAATGGAAGAATACACTAAAATGAAGCCTTCAGCTGAACATTTTCTCTATTCAAAATGAAAACAGAATTGTCGCAGTTTTTCATCATTGTATTATCATATGTTCTTCTTTATTTGAGTTTATTAAGCAAATTTTTTTCAAATTGTCTTCTTTCACTTTGTTTTTCAACAGACACATTTATAATTTTTGTTTGAGTTTCTGAGATGAAAAACTATCATTGTTAAACACTGATTTACTCTGACCAATGCCCTCATCTTGGTTGTTATAGTCACAACATTTCCGCTGCTATACCTTCCGGCCTTCTTTGAGTGTTTGCCGTAGTTGATAATTTCAAACCAAACCCTTCATTCAATCCATGTAGGTTGAATGCTCTCATTCCGCTGTTCACGTAAGAGAATATCTTCTATCAGTTTATTCTTCTTAGTTATTCCGTCCTTGCAAGTAGTTTTATTACGAGTGCAAAAAAGTAGTTGACTCGGGTTCAGTGGAAGCGGAAGCGGAAGTGGAAGCGATATCAAGTTTTAAGGATGGCTTGGCACAAGAAAATGTTTTCACCTTGTACACACAAACTATTATGAACTAGCATAGTGCTCATCAGATAAATTTTACTAATATTTTTGTATAAATATATTTATTGCAACAAAAAAAATATCCCCCAAACAAAATTTTTTTTTGACTTTCAACAACTCTTCAAATTTTCTGTTTTTTAATGATTTTAAAGCAATTTGGTGAAAAACGAAATTGTTATATCAACGGCAGCAGGAGTAGTAGTAGTGATATTACCAGCAACAGTTGTCTGCCTACTTCCTGCAAACACACTAATACAGCAGAGCCTTGCTTTACCAGCAGCAGCCTGTTTTATATCTGAGTTTGCAGTACCCTTCCACTTTGCTTTAACATGACAGAAAACAAACAAATAAACAAACAAACAAAGTGACGAGGCCTCTAATATTATGAGATTTTCATCTTTGTTTTCAAAAGTTTGGTTTATTTGATATGAAACTTTATTTGCAGGGAAAACTCTGAGAAGAATCGAAACGATTCGACCAATGTCATGAACTCAACCGAAGCAACTTTGCACAGGATGCAAGATGATGTCACCAAAAAGCTGGGCGAAAGAATTCTGGACATCAGTTTTTGGAAATTTGAACTTGAACGAGTCATTCAAGATTTATTGGCAGAAACAGATTTGTTGGTTGCCCGTAAAAAGCAACTGGAAGATGCCTACAGGGCAACAGAATTACCCCTCCATATTGCCACCGACAACCTTAATTGCAGGTTGAGACGACAGGGTGTGGATCTCGTTGAAGATCCTGTTGAACTGGCCCTCTTGAAAGTAAATTTGATTTTCATTCATTTTAGAAATGGAGAAAATTCATTGTCCATAATTTTGATAAGAGTTCTCAACATTTTAACATTTGCTGAGACAATCAAAACTCTTCTTTCCCTCTTTGATTTTATCAATGCAACATATTAGCCGATCTATTCTCCAGCCCTATCATGTGTACAGTCTAAGTTAATAAGCAACCCTTTTTTCCTGCCAACTTGTCCAATTTCTGGAAAAAAAAAAGGTTTGTCGCTTTTCTTGAATTATACATCTGATGAGGGCTGAAGAATGGATCGGCCCAAATGTTGCGTTGACAACAACACAAATAAACATGTGATAAAGAGCAATATGGAGTATATCACCAGACCTAGTCACATTCCTTTGCGTAGACAAGTGTGAATGATACGCCCAAGAATGAATGAAACTAGAGACGTAAACAAAATAAGGGCGAATGACTCAATCTCCTCAAATATTTTTGTATATATATATACTCATGAAAAGTCAATTTCATAGTAATCACGTCCAATAAGAAAACATTTGACCTAAAGAATCTAATTCTCATTGCTGGACTGTTGATTGCTAACTTTTCGTAAACTAAAAAGATTCTAAAAATATCTTTCACTTTTACTTTTTCTTAACATATTTTCAGGATGTACAAACAACATGAATAAAATAAACTATCAAGAAACTAATCAATTTATGCTTATTGCTCATGATACAAAAAAATTATGTATGAAATTATTTTCATGAGAAAATAAGACAAAAATAATCAAAAACATAAGGAAATTTAGTCACGGCTGAATGGAATTTTGTAATGAAGATTTGAAGGTGAATGACTCTAAATTTGTTTGAGAAACACTGGCATAGACTTCTAAATAACTCCATGATTTCATAACTGTGAGGGTTATTACCCGGAAGCTTAAGAAGGGAAACTACCAATTTCAAAGTATGACTGAGAAGCTTGTTTCAAACAAACATTCTTGTTCTTGTAAAGCCATTAGTTATCTTGTTGCATAAATACATTATATTACATGTAAATTACTGCAGACTCCTTGTAGAACATAGGGCCATAACCACATCACACCAGCAGACAATTGCTGGGGTGTTGCTGCTGCAGTTTCACTAGCAAGTAGGTTTTATAGGATTGAATTGCTAGCCCCACACCCAAGGCGTTTTTCTGTCAGAATAACCATCTCTTGGATATGACTGCCTAATGACTACCAGAGGGAAAGTGGATTCATATCTTTCCCCAGAGGTATCAGTACAAAGTGAATGTAAACGGCTGTGGCCAAAACTCATCTGTTTTCCATGCCAGTAACTGTTATGCCACTCAGGACCTCCAGTTTAAATATTTATTAAGTTATTGGTCTTCTGTCAAACTTTCAGAATGACTTTATCAGACGAAACCACTTTTGTATTATGAGTTTAGTGAAAACAAATCCATTTTAGTCAGGTAAATAAATACAGGGTGTTTCATAAAAATTTTATGCTACAATATTCTTCACATAGCAACACTATACTCAGAGACAAATGTGTTTAGCAGTTGAAATAATTGCATCATGTACCAGCATGATTCGAGCATCCATTCCTTTGTCTTAGGTTAACTACGTCATTTTCTGATGTCATAAAACAGATACAAACTCCCATCAAGATTAGAGGAAATCACTTTCAACATCCAATGTAAAGTAACGACACATGTGTAATTAGTTTCTTCTTATAAACTTTTTGTAATTTGTGTCTTCAAAGAATAGTTTTTGAATTGAAAATAGTTTAAACCCAGATTGTTGAAAAGATGGTTGTATCTTTTCTCTGGAACACCCTGTATGTTAGATAAGTTTATGGCCACTCTATTTAGATTTAAGGAAATTTTCAATTCTCTTTTCCCTCTTCAGGAAGTGAAGATTATAAACGATGCGAGGGATTTACTGAAAAAAACAATTGCCAGGGTTGAACAACAGATCGAGTAAGTAAAACATTTTGACCAAGTCATGCAATTAGAGACAGATTTTATGGTGACCTACGTCAAACGGTCTTCTTATTCACTTGAACAGGATATGTCTTTTTTCTTTCCTATTTAATCTCATATATACACATGCTCGCATATATGCATATCTGCACAAATACATACACACCCACACATACACACATATGCATACATGCACATCTGCAAAAGCATCTAACACACACACACACATACACACACACATACACACACACACACACACTCAAGATGTTATAGTTAATTGGAAAGCCAGTCATGACAACACAGATGTCTACAATCAAATCAGTCTTAAAATAGTCTTCCTTTTGTAAATATTGTAAAATAGATGATCATATTTCAATCAATTGCTGCATGTGTTTGGACATATTCAAAACCAGTTCGCAATTCGATCGAGGGAATAGCTTAGAGGTTATGACACTGGACTGAAAATGACGAGGTCCTTCTACCCAATTCACAATGAAATGCAATAATGCAATCAGTTGCAGAAAATAAAGAAACCATCACATAACCATTATCTTTTGGCGGCATATCATGTTGGGAGTGATCAATTGAAGAATTAGAAAAAGGGGTGATCGATGAATAAGTTATTTATCTTGCCTTTTTGGGGCAGTGATCACACTAAAAAATATTGAATTTTTTCAAAAAAACAAATGGACAAAAACCAGGGACCAGTTTAGCATAAACTTATATAGCAAATTGGGCTGAATTTAGCATAAATCCTCATTGCAAACTAAACCTCACCACTAAAAACCTGTTATGAAGTGAATTTTCAAAAAACAAAAAAAACTTTTTTTATTGACAAAATAAGGAGCAAATGTTTGAATTTTCAGCCCTTTAGCTACATTGGTGTGGCCTGTACGTGTGATACATACATACATACGTAGTCAGCCAGCCAGCCAGCCTGCCAGCAAGACCAACTTGAAAACTAGAGAAACCTATGTTGACAGTTTTGGTGACAGGCCTTGTTGACGGTTTCTAATTTCTGGTTTGAAAATCAAAGTCTATGGGAAGCTTTAGCCCTGGATTGCATATATCTGATTAGTGTGGTAGTGGCTAAAGAATGCAGATTGACTTTGTATTTGGATCGGTTTCTGAAATGAAAACTCTCTGTGAAATGGCAAACGTTTTAGTCAATTATTTGTGATGCACTGACGTCACATCAACTGCTGAGTTAGTGAGGCTTGTCACTATAAAATCTACATCCCTTTATATGCTGATAGGTTAAAATAAAGAAATGAAAATTGGATTCAGCATAGATTGGTTAGCTATAGCATATCATATCAATAAAATTAAAACAAGCACATACAGACCCCCCCCCCATTATAACTCTAATCATTACTGTGCTGTCTGTGACATAATATTTGTAAGGTATGGACCCCAAAATATCATTCTAGCTTCAGAATAGCTAAATCTAGCTACAATATCGTTGGATATAGCTTTAAAAATAGCTAAATTGACAACTGATTATGGCTCTTTTATAACAAGATAGGCTTTCA
The DNA here is from genome assembly GCA_963457665.1 of Thysanoteuthis rhombus. Classification (NCBI taxonomy): domain Eukaryota; kingdom Metazoa; phylum Mollusca; class Cephalopoda; order Oegopsida; family Thysanoteuthidae; genus Thysanoteuthis; species Thysanoteuthis major. Next base: position 3,453,340 of record OY735231.1, read on the forward strand.
TGGACCCTATAACGGGAGATGCCTATAGTAAATTTTCCATAAATTCCAACTTATTTATTTTTTATTCAATCAATCCTTTTTGTCCATTTTGAGCCTAAGGCCGCAATCATAGCATGCCATTAAACCACGTTTTGTATTTTGGTCTATTCTTCATTCCATGTAAGATCTGTGGGGGTTTCTAAGTTTTTATTGTTGCTGACTCCATTAAGATAGGATTTATAATATAGTATCAGAAGGTTCTCAAAGGTAGAATTAATTGCATGCTTATTACAAATTAGAAGGGAGTGTGGCTTTTATCATTCAGCTAAGTAGGGAAAAAAAAGGAAGGAACTTGTAAGTTAGAGAGAGACAAATCACAGAGGAATAAATGACAAAGTTTTATCATGTAAAGATCCTATACTATTCATTGATGTACATAAATTTTACACAAGAGGAATAATTTTTTGTAATGTGTAGTGTAAAGTCTCTTCAATGTACAAATTAAAAGTCTGTTGTCAAGGTACTTAACTTAGGATTGAGTTGTAGCGTTGTTATATACATATGTTGTTTATCAAGAGATTTTTAGTCCTCTTATCGCTTGGCTTTCCCTGAGTAAATAGAAGGGGGTTGTTTTCTTAGAAGTCTTGGCCTTTTTCTGGGATCTTTCACCATATATAGTCAAAGGTGGTAATTTCCAGAAAAATCTTGTTCATTTGGCCTTATTTCAGCAATTCCAGGAAAAATGTGTAGCCATCAGCAAACGCTCAGGTGTATTTCTGTTTCGTAATTTACTTATTGTCTTTTCAGGTAAATAGACAAATAAGAAAAGGAGAGTGAAAGAGAAGGGAAGGAGTGTGTGCATGTGTTTTTGTAGTACATTAAACAAAGTTATATTCTTATTTTAATAAAATCTTTTCCTTCCCTATTTTTTATATATATTTTTATTATCAAATTGTGATCACAACAGACCCAACTCTTCTTGTTACAGCATCACTGCCCTCTACCAAGTGATCTTTGGCCTGCCTCTCTTCCTCTTTCTCTTCCCAGTTGGGCTCCATTTTAATCATTCATTCGATGGGCTACCCCAGAACATGACCAAGCTATCATAAGCCACGTTTCTCAATCTAATTGGATCAGTCTGTTGATTGCCCCTACCCACAAGAGTTATTGTTGGATTTAGGTTATTCATGTATTCTGACATTTACATTTGTCTCTTTATACATCTATCCGGACTTCACCCAGCCCTCACCGTTCATGGTAGAAAGTTGAAACTTTGCGCACACATTCCCCTCAATGAGTACAGAAAATGCTTTTTTGTTTTTTTGAAAATTCCCCTTCAAAATGGGTTTTCAATGGTAGGTTAAATATGCAATATAAGTTCACCCTTAATTGGTCAATAATTTGTGCTTTGTTTTTTTGTTTGTTTTGTTGAAATTCATACCCCCTCTTCAATGATCACAGCACAACAAAAGGCAGGAGAACTTGTTCATTGATTTATTCTTTCAACTTCTTAATTGATCACCCCCAAAACTACGTATATAAGTGGTGGTGGTTCATAATTTCCCTTGGAATGCTACTATTATTTCAAAAGCATTACTGAACTGGAATTCAAATTCAAAGTAAATATTACAGATTGCTGATTTATAAATGGTGTTTTTCATGTGAAAAATTGACAAATGAATTGTGTCTTTTGATATCCTAGTTTATATACTATAGATGAATCAACCTTTTCGTTGTTGGCTATTTGTCATTTGGTGAGAGAAAAAAAAGAAAGATTTGCATTGATTCCATCAAAACAAATAGAATCTGTAGATTCCTCCATCTAAAAAAAAAAAGAATTGCTCTCACTTGGATATTGTAGATATTCTCTCAAAAAACCCAAAATTGTAAGTATTTGAAAATATCTGGGTTGGCCGAATCGTGCCTTGCGAGCTACATGCAGCTCTTTGGCATTTAATATGCAGTTCATGTAATTTCATTCAGGTCTGAAGTTTTTAAAGGGTTACAAAGCAGGGACATAATGGATGGAATTAAGTTTTCTCATTTTCTAAGAAATCCTGGGAAGTTATTTATCAGTTTGGAGGTTATGAGATATGGATTTCATTTATGGCAAATATAATGGTCATGTGACGTCATTATGTATTCAAAATGGCTGCCATATTCAAAATGCACTCCTGGCCTGAATGAGTTGGTGTGTAAACTTATATTTGCGCATACGTAAATTTCAAGTGATATTTTACTTCCTGAGTGTCACTTCCATTAAATCAAGTGATTATACATAGAAGAAAACTGAAAAGAGAATGAATTGATTTACAAAGGTAGCCATTGAAACTGACCAGTGTTGCCAATTTAGCACTTATTGCTTTAATTTTAGTGTGTTTCTTGTTGTAGCTGTGCAAAAATCCAACATTAAGCATTATTTTTAGCCAATTTTTTTGCACTATTTTCCAGCAATTCCAGCTATTTTGAAGCTATTTTCTATGGTAAGT